>OY821765.1:25913460-26513460 GCA_963682095.1 Potentilla sterilis | reverse complement strand
TAGGGTCTCAATTAACGATGGTGGCGTGTCGATGTGAATTGTTTATGTAATCAAGTATTTTTATTTGCTATTACAAAAATTGAAAAGCATGATTTTGATTATTTTGAAATCTCTCTATTTTCAAGTGAAATATACTGTTTGTAAAACATACCAGACTCTATGAGTCTGGTAATTGGAATGAGTACAATCTAAATGCTTTAACAAGGATTTATTAGAGGGCAAGTCTGGTGCCAATAGTCGCGGTAATTCAAGCTCTAATAGAGTATATTTAAGTTGTTGCAATTAAAAAGCTCGTAGTTGGACCTTGGGTTGGGTCGACCGGTCTGCCGTGTGGTGTGCACCGGTTGGCTCGTCTCTTCTACCGGTGATACGCTCCTGATGGGACCATTTTACGTGCACAAGTTGTACCTGCAAAATAATCTCATACAAATATATTACCCTTCTTGTGTCGAGTGTAGTATTGACAAGTAGGGATCGTTCAGTCCGGGGAAATCAAGGGTGTTCAATCTCAAGAAGTATTAAACAATCATATGGGGTTTGGAATTTATATCTAATACCTACTGAAAATTTACTAGAATTAAATCCTAAACTAAATATATACAAGTGATCATCTTCTCCACATACTCACATCACACGAATTCTCCTAAACATGCATGACACATAAATTAATGATACAAGGTAGCAATTTTCGAATCCTCTTAGACGTATTCAATTCCAATTCTAATTAGAGCCCTTCGCAGTTCATCTAATCGTTAAGACTTCTCAAGTATTTAGAATTAACTTCGCGTATAATCCTAAACATGGTACTAATTGGTTTAAAGACACTTCGCGTAGAAATTAAACACAAGAAGCACATAAGCACAATAAGCCGAATTGGAGACATGCAAACATGTAATGGCGTCACTCATCATATTTGAACATGTTATCTTTTAGAATTATGGTAACCCTAAGTGAACAACCTAAACCACAACAATTTCGCGTATGATGCAATTTAGATTACTCTAGCATATGAAATCGGCACTCAAGGGGCTGCCACAAAGTCAGTCCTCAAGCACACAATTTGTTGAGCGTGAATTTATGAAAGCTAATCAAACAAAATCAAAGTATCATGCGAAAATACCTACTGCCCTAGACACTAAATCACGAAACCATACATGAACAAGTTCATAAATCATAGCAAGAAAACCAAAAGAATTCGGAAATCATAGTATAATATACAAAACCAAAGTTTACAATCCAAAAATCCATACAATACAAAATCATAAATCATACAGAAAATATTACAAGCCATGGATAGGATGAATCACACTTTGAAGAAGAACCTTGGAAGCTTTCGACAAAGGTGGTGAATCGGATGGAAGATTGGGATAAGGAATGGTATTTTGGAGGTGGTGGTGATGGTTATGGCTTGGTAATTTTCTGTATAGGACTTGTGGGAGTATTTTGGCAGAGTTTTGGTAAGCTTTTTGTGAGAGAAAGAGATAATTTTCTAAAAGTTAGGATGCGCTATATATAGAGGAAAGCATGGAAGAGGTTTCGGCACAGCTAGGGTTTGAAACCCTCACATTTTCTTGCTCTTTAATTTCTGCCGAAATTCACTTGGATAATGGCTGAATATATCACAAAATACCTCTTCATTTAATCTTGAATTAATTCAGCAACATTATCATAAATCTTGAGTGAAAACAAGTCCACATTCATCCTTAATTTCTTCTTTATCTTTCTCTTGCCGTGAGCTTGTATTTAGGTAGCTTTAGGTATTCAAACTTTGACTCAGCCTCTAGTCTTCCATGTATTTCTCTTAGTCATGCCGTGCACTCCTCATAGGATAGAACCTAGAGAATTTGGTTGAAATCCCATAATAATTTCTGAATTATCTCTTGCATGACATGAAGTTTCCTAGTCCAACTTCTCCTCTTTTAGGCTCACGCAAATCCTCATGTATTTGCTGAATTATTCCTAATTATCTCTTCAATTATCTCTTCAATTATCCTGAAAATAAAAGAAAGAAATAAATATATATTAAAAAGAGGAAATAAAAAGATAACAGAATTATTACAAACACAAGTCCTAATTCAATAAGGATTCCTGGTCCAACAAGGAGTTCTACTTTCACTGGAACTATTAAAAATCTTCGACGTTTTTGAGAAACGTCGAGTCATTGTAGACTCCTGAACTGATTAGGATTCCTGATGTAATAAGGAATCCTACTTTGAATCAAACTCTTCACAAAAGAATCCTAGTTCAACTTAAACTCTTCTCAAATTCAGCGTTTTTTAGATGTTTGAGCTCTTTTCACAAACCGACTCAACCAAAGACTCCGACTCGATTAAACGACTCTATATTACAACAATAAGAGTTAAAAAATTGCATAAATGGGGATAAAACATACTAAGAACGTCGCATAAAATGCTCCTATAAGCTCCTAGCCATAATTGGCCGAGTCATGTCTCCGGTGTTGTTACTTTGAAGAAATTAGAGTGCTCAAAGCAAGCCTACACTCTAGATACATTAGCATAAGATAACATCATAGGATTTCGGTCCTATTCTGTTGGCCTTCGTGATAAGAGTAATGATTAGCGGGGACAGTCGGGGGCATTCGTATTTCATAGTCAGATGTGAAATTTTTGGATTTATGAAAGACAAACAGCTGCGAAAGCATTTGCCAAGGATGTTTTCATTAATCAAGAACGAAAGTTGGGGGCTCGAAGATGATCAAATACTGTCCTAGTCTCAACCATAAACGATGCCGACCAGGGATCGACGAATGTTACTTTTAAGACTCCGCCGACACCTTATAAGAAATCAAAGTTTTTGGGTTCCAGGGGGAGTATGGTCGCAAGGCTGAAATTTAAATGAATTGGCGGAAGGGCACCACTAGGAGTGGATCCTGCGGCTTAATTTGACTCAACATGGGGAAACTTACCAGGTCCAAACATAGTAAGGATTGACAGATTGAGAGCTCTTTCTTGATTCTATGGGTGGTGGTGCATGGCCGTTCTTAGTTGGTGGAGCGATTTGTCTGGTTAATTACGTGAACGAACGAGACCTCAGCCTGCTAACTAGCTATACGGAGGTCTCCTCCGCGTCCAGCTTCTTAGAGGGACTATGGCCGCTTAGGCCAAGGAAGTTTGAGGCAATAACAGGTCTGTGATGACATGACCCAAACCAGATTTCACCCTGAAACCCGGATAATGCCCTGCGGGGACTACCTTAAGATTAACTCTATCGATAAATCGATAAGCCAACCTTAAGATAGACAACCCTAAAACCTGCAACAAATAAAAACACTTCTAATTCCAGTTCCAACCTCAACACTTGGAGCCATCTACTCCCCAAACACAATCACCGCCACAGATGAACACAAAATTATATTCATCTAATATTCAAAGGCTCACAGGTAATCAGAGCAATCTAATACATTGAACTGGAAATACGAATTAAAAAGTAAAGGATCAACAGATCCCACCAAGCGGAAGCAAAGACGACGATGACTATGCCTCGACTCCGAGTAATCTTGACCTCAAATAATCTAGTCTGCAAACTGGGCGATTTTAAAACGAAGGGCCCAGGGGAAAGTATATTTAAAACGTTAGAGTGAGTGGATAAAAATAAAATAATTTAATATAATACTTTAATTGAAAGTATCATATTACTTTCCCAATATTTTAGAAATAAAAACCACAATGCATGCCTCTAATAAAACGTCTCATGTTTTAAGAAAATCGTATTTAAAAATAAGATCCGCTGATATAATCCAATTAAACAAATAATTATGTTTATATATTCAAAAAAATATTCTATAGAAAATCAATTCATAATATTTTACGACCAATCCCATTAGTCACATAAAAACCCCAGCCCCGCTGGTTCGGGAAGTTATTAAATAACAGAAAGTCTCATAGAGAAAATATTTCTGAAAACCAAATAAAATGAAAACCATGACCAATCTCATTAGTCATATAATAGAATAGGGGAACGTCATTACCCCCATTTAATATTAAGCCTCTCAGGCTAAGGGTCGAGCCTCCAAGGCTCTGTATAGCGTCTCACGCTATGCCTGTACACGTCGACCACCGAGCGTGAATCTGACCTATGTGGTCAAGTCGTCACCTCGCATGGGATCAGGCGACTAAGCTAGCTAGTATCAATATATATCTGGACCCTGATATGGTGAAAATCCGAAAACAAAACCGAAAGTACGTTTCCCCTTATATATCATAAATCAGTACGGTCTCCGACCGCACATCTAAGGCTTATATATATATAATAAAATAGAATCATAGCCTCGAAGAAATATATATATCCGACATGCCTCAATGTCATAAAAATAATATCGAAAAGAATATATAACATCGACATGTCTCACATGTCGTGAAATCATAAATAATGAAATCATAAACTACCCGAAAATATCATTTCCGGTCTTTCAAATATTAAATACAATAAAAACGATTAAGTATGATTTATCAAATCATACCATTATTGGAAATCTGATTTCCGGTTAAAATACGTACTACTAAAACACTAGTAAATGTATAACCAAATACCACATTTCTTTTAAATATCAATATCATTTTAATTATATGAATTCTCATGCTTCTCAAATCATTTATTTAAAATAAACTGCATTTCATTAAAATAATTATGCATGCATTTATTTAAAATAAAAATCCACTCACAGTTCGGCCGAGCATGCCGCTATTCCTCGCTTTCATCACGTCGAGTAATTTCTGGACCTGTAACAGAGACGTAATCAAAAATATTCCAAACTTCGGAATTAAATTATAAAAGTTAAATCTACGGACGTCCTCACTCGCCCGAAATCAAGGACTAAAATATCCTCGATAACCTCGATATTTCCTCGAAATTTCCGTTTTTTTCAAACATCGATATTAATACTCATATCTTTCCGATATTTTACTTTTAGTCTATTTTTATCTAAATATACAATTTTTACATAAATTTTTGATAAAATTTCCATCGATATTCGATATTTTCTCGAAATTTCCATCAAAATTTCTTTTTTTCAAACCATCGATATTTCCGTAATCGTCGATATTTAATACCTTGCCCGAAATAATCCAATTTCAATTCTTGTTATCGGTATTGAAATTACGTCTCAATACCGAAATAATTTACATCCAAATTTACTTAGGACACCGATCCCGAGTTCAATCCATTCTTTTACTGATTAAATCGTCGTAAAACCCTTTTAATCCGTTTTTATCCTTTTTACGGTAAGTCAACAGTAACATTTACTGGTCAAACAGTAAATTTGAAAGTTAACAGTAAATGGTCAAAGTCCAAATTACTATTTACCATTTACCTTTACTGTTTACATTTTACTTTTACTGTTTACTATTTACTTTTCACCTTTTACCGTTTACTATTCATCCACTTCTACCTCCCGCCACCAAGCTAAAAACACCTCCAATTCAACCCAAATTCACCCAACATCATCGCTACCACCTCAGGGACTCATCCCCGTCGTCCCCGCCGCCAAAAACAGCCCCAGCCGCCGTTTGATACGGCTGCCGGAACTCCACCACGTTCAAATTTCATAAATTTTGACCAATTAAACATCAAATCACACCAAATCGACTCTAAACAACGTTCTAAGCTCAAATTTAACCTCCAAATTTACAAAAAATACCAAAATCACAATCCTCCAATTCGAACCCGAAACCCTAGAAATTTCAAATCCTACATTCTCCTTACCTGCTACGAATTGGCTCAATTACTTTCATGGAAAGATTGCACAGATGAACACCTTTGATTCCCGACCGGAATCGAGTCGAACGGCGGCCGGAGGAGAGAGTTCTATCTATTCGGGGGCGGCGCTTCTCGAGTTACGCACAGCCAAATGGCGGCGTACACTACGAATTAAAATTTTCGTCGGTAATTCTAAGGAATAGTCGACGATGTTATTTTTCTTCGGTGGAAAAAAAAATCGTCGGCCATAGTTTAACCATAGCCGACGAAACTGTTTTTTTGTTGGTATTTTCAAAAAATCGTAGGCTATATTCATATTTCAGTCGACGATTTGTATTTTCGTCGGCCTTTCTCCGAAACATTAGCCGACGAAAACTTTTGGAAGTATGGCCGACGAAGTTGACATTTTCGTCGGCTATAAGTCTATATATTTTCAGATCTGGGCAGCAGCTGCTTATTTAAAAAAAAAACGAAAAAAAAGGGGAAAAACGGGAGAAAGAGTGAAAAATCTGTGGGTATTGTTGAAATCCGTCCTCTCTTACATTGTGGAGCTATATATATATAGGTACGTATATGTGCATATATGTTGATTTTGAGTTTTAGTGATTTTGATTTAGTAAGTGATCGATTTTTTGTTTTGTTGTTGTTTTAGTGTTAGAATGTATGTATATATGTTGATTTTGAGTTTTAGTTGAGTTGATTTTGAGTTTTAGTGATTTTGATGTATTAAGTGATTTTTTGTTTAATTTGTTGTTGTTTTAGTGTTAGAATGTATGTATATATGTTGATTTTGAGTTTTAGTTTAATTATGTGTTTTAATTTGATGTTATTTCAATTAGTGTTAAAATATATATATATATATATATATATATATATATATATGTTAATTAATAGTTGTTGATAGTGTAATTAACTTAAATAATGGTTGATATATAGTGTAAGTTAAATAATGGTTGTTAATGGTATATATATATGAGTTGATGTTGATAATAATATATATTGTAATGTAATTAATTATTAAGAATTTATATATATATATATATATGTATGTGTTAATTAATTTCTTATTAATTAAATTTATACATATATATTATTATCAGGCTATATATGGATCTGGATAAGAGTTGGATTTCGCTTCCAAGGCATGACCGACGATACACTACAGGAGTTGTGAATTTTTTGCAGTTCGTCGAGGAAAATGCAATCGGGAATGAATACCATTATTGCCCGTGCAAGAAATGTAAGTGTCGCAGTGATATGTGTCGATTTCCAATTAGGACAGTATGGGAGCACCTAAAGAGTAATGAGTTTTGGCCGAAGTACAAACGTTGGATATATCACGGTGAGCCATCATTAGATGGATCGCATGATCATGGGCAGTTTTTTTAAGCGGGCAGTAGTAGTACATCCAACGATCCAACAATGGCATTCGTCAACGACGTGTTTCCTTTTGAAAGCGTTGTACGTGGAGAACAATATATGCATGACCCGGTGCAGCCCTTCCCACAAGTTGTCAACACTGCTGCCTTTGACAAGTACAACAAACTGATTGCATTGCAACAGACCCCTATGTCTTCAAGTTCTGAGAAGACAGTTCTTGAAAGTGTGATGGAGGTAATGAGGATAAAAGTCGAGACAAAATCGACTATCAGACAAGTGGATGAATATCTACAGTACACTTCTTCGTTGTTGGAGGAGGGTCATCGTAATCCTACCAATCACCGTAAGGTCCGAAGTATCCTCAACGATCTAGGGCTTTCCTACATTAAGATTCATGCATGCGCATTTGACTGCGTTCTCTTCTGGGGTAAGGATGCAGAAGGGAATGACCTTGCTAGCCTTGACGCATGTCCGATATGTCATTCTGACCGATATAAGTTGACGGGAGCAGACAATAGGAAACCTGGGAAAGTGTTTTGGTATTTTCCGTTGAGAGATAGGCTTGAGCGGTTGTACATGTCAGAAACCACCGCAAAAGCTATGAGATGGCATGGTGAGCGGGACGCGGGAGACGCAGATATCATGACACACATCTCTGACGGAGCGGCTTGGAAGCATATAAACAATGAGTTTCCTCATTTTGCGTCAGATGTCAGAAACGTCAGGCTCGGGCTCTCAACCGACGGGTTCAACCCTTTCGGCACCATGAGTCTTTCATACAGTATATGGCCAGTGGTTTTGGTACCTTACAACCTTCCTCCATGGATGTGCATGAAGAAAGAATATAATATGTTAACGTTGTTGATTCTGGGGCCTGGTTACCCAGGGAAATGTCTCGATGTGTATATGAGACCATTGATTGAAGAGCTTAAGGTATTGTGGGACGTTCGTCATCCCATTTTTGACAAGTATAAGGAGGAGACGTTCAAGATGCATGTCATGGTTATTGGTACCATCAGTGATTTTCCTGCTTATGGGATGTTGTCGGGCAGCGTTGTTAGGGGATACAAGGCTTGTCCAGAGTGCCTCAGCGATTATGGGAGCACCCCTCATTGCAACAAGATATGCAGAATGGGTCATCGTGTGTTCCTTCCGGCGGATCACCACTGGCGTTACGAGTCCGCCGCATTTGATGGAACCGAAGAACACGGTGGTCCTCCCAGAAGATGGACGGGAAGAGAAATTTTAGTAGTGCTTAATGAGTACGATTTTGGACCCCTCAGCAATCATCCCGATATTGTAGCGGAAATACCTGAAAGACCTGAGGAGTACAAATTCTGGACACATAAGAGCATATTGTGGTAACTACCGTACTGGTGTGAGTTGTTGATCCGTCACTTCCTAAACGTTATGCACTGTACAACGCTGAACTTGGAGGGGAAGACGAAAGACGGTCCTAAGGCTCGCACTGATCTGCAAAACATGAATATCAGAAAACAACTATGGTTGAAACAAGGGAAGAGAAAAATGCCTCAAGCTCCTTACACCGTCAAGCCTGAGCATAAATCAGAAATTTTCCATTGGATAAGTCGGGTCAAGTATCCTTCCATCTTTGCTGGAAATATAGTCAAGTGTGTGATGAACAGACAATTCAACAATCTTTACGGGTTGAAAATTCATGACAATCATATCCTGCCGGTGAGGAAAAACATAGATTACCCCTATCGAGCAATTCAGAAACCGAAGAAGACTCATCCGATGATTCCGATTACAATCCGTCGGATTAAGTAATTTAGATGATGTAATCCTTTCATTTGTAATCTCAAAATTTCTAATGAACGGGCGTGGGGATGAGCCTCCCAGCTAGGCTAGGTTCCAAACCCCTTAAAAAAAAAATTTGAAATATGTTAACTGCTGGGTTTCTGTTTTCTTGATGTTCAATTTAAGTTATATATGAACAGGAAATAGGAATACGAGAGGAGTAAACCTACTGATTTTTTTTTACCTTTTTCATATAATGGCCGACGAAAAACACGTTATTTCGTCTGCTATACTAATAATAGTAGACGAAAAATTCATTATTTCGTCGGCTATACTAATAATAGCCGACGAAAAATTCATTATTTCGTCGGCTATAACTATATTAGAAAATACATATTTTATTTTAGACAGGAAAAGACAAAAGAATAGCCGACGACTACGAGTCTCTCGTCGGCTATGATTTAAAAAAAAAACAAAAAATGATCATATTCCATTTTCTATCACTAACGATAAACCATTGCTTCATCCTTCAAATGCAAAAATATTGTGAGATAAGATATGACCGAAATAATGAAATACGTCTACGGTTGAAAAATGACAAGATTCTGATAAAATCTTAGCGGCGAAAGATGCGGTCAAAGGTTTTATTCCTTCGTTTCCCTAATGGTAGCGTTACCTTCGGTAAATATTTTGAGGAAAATTTTTATACGATTAGTTGCATCTCATCAATTTGAAACTATTATCTGTTGAAGGTCAGGCAAAAAAACGTCATTTAGACAGGCCAATTACCATTTCTAAGCGTTTAGAGGTTTGACTCACCCGGTTGACCGTTCCGATCGAGCCTTTAACGTTGTCAGCTGAAGTTGGATTTTTTGTCATACATGTATTTAATCTTAACGGTGATATCTGACGGTTGGAATAGATTTTGTAAACTTTTAGATTCAAAATCAGAACATATGCACTAATGTTCCTTAACTTGTTTACTAAGTGTTTAAGTGAATGTATAGTTTGAAATAGTTACTATACGTAGACTCTTCAAATGCAAAAATGTTGTGAAATAAGATATGACCGAAATGATAAAATACGTCCACGGTTGAAAAATGACAAGATTTCGATAAAATCTGTGTGCCGAATGTTGCGGTAGACTGTTTTTTACTTTCGTTTTCCTATGGGTAGTCTGACGTTCCGTAAATATTTTGAGGAAAATTTTTATACGATTAGTTGCGTCTCATTGATTTGAAACTATTATCTGTTGAAGTTCAGGCCATAAACCGTCGTTTAACTAGACTAATTTCCGTTTTTAAGCGTTTAGAGGTTTGACTTATTGTCCGCCGTTGGACGGCTCAGATCCGACGGCTGTTGATTTTCCAAAGTATAGCCGACGAAATCTTTTAAATCGTCGGCTATTCTCTCAGTTTAGCCGACGAAATCTTTTTAATATCGTCGGCTAAACTCTTGCGATCCGCGCCTTTTTATTGTCTGCCGTTGGATGGCTCAGTTCAGACGGCTGTTGATCTTCCAAAATATAGCCGACGATGTTCATAGAATAGCCGACGACATTCAAAGAATAGCCGACGAAATCTTTTTAATCGTCGGCTATTCTTTCTGCTATAAATCAGAAAGTCCCAAACCCTAGCCGACTTTTTTCTCTCCTCCTCCTCTTTCCTCAAGTCGACTGCAGCTTTCCTCCAATCCGCCGCTCTGCTCCTCCTCCTCCTCAAATCGGCGGCGCCTCCACTGTTCCTCCTCCTTCCTCAAATCGGCCGGCCTCCTCCTCCTCCGACCTCCTCTTTCTCCTCCTCCTCCGGCCTCCTCCTCCTCCTTCCCCTCCTCCTCCGAACGAGCTAGGTTTACCTTTTTTTTGTTTTTTTCTAATTTATTTTAATTGTATAATTAAATTGTTAAATTGTTATATAAATTTTTATATAATATTTGTTAATATTAATTATATAAATTGTATACATTTTTATATATTTGTTAATAAATTAATTATATATTTGTTACATATTTGTTAATTATATAAATTGTATACATTTTTATATATCTGTTATATAAATTGTTATATAATATTTGTAAATATTAATTATATAAATTGTATAAATTTTTATATATTTGTTAATAAATTAATTATATATTTGTTAATTATATAAATTTGTAAATATATTTGTTAATAAATCGAGGCAGGTAATTAATTATATAAATTGTTATATATTTGTTAATATATACACATATTTGTATATATATATATATATATATATATATATGTTAATGTATATTTTAATTGATATATATAAATTGTTAAATTAAATATATATAAATTAGTAGCCTAATTATATAAATGGTTATATTTATGTTAATATATAAATGGTTATTTGTATGTATATATATGTTAATGATGAAATATAGTTATATTTGTATATAAATGGTTATATTTATGTTAATGGTTAGTATTATTTAAAATTAGTTAAAATTTAAATATTGTTGTAGAATAATCGGAATTGGTCTACTCATTTCATTAGAGAATCCCTTTATATAGGGTGACGTTTACAATGGAAACATCAATTACAATAATGGTAATAAACACTGATTGAAACGTTACATCAGATTGATATTACTTTCCTAATTCGCTATCGTCAGTTACTTTGACGAAGGCACATTTATGGTATTTTCCTTCAACACTCCCCCTTGTGCCAAGTCAAAGACGAAATGGTGCATAGATCGTTGCCTCGTTAAAAACCTTGCCAAGTAACAAAACCCAGTGGGACAAAATAAAACTTGGACGAAGGGAAAAGAGCACAACGCACCTTTAACCTTTGAGGATTACATGTGTGTATTAGACTCCCCTTGAAGTCTACATTTCCCCCTGATCCTTACATTAATCAAGGAAGCTTTGAAAGCTTTCGCATTCCTATGTTTTTCCTTCAACACAGATAAAATGGTGCATGTGGTGTTGCCTCATTAAAAACCTTGCCAAGTAACAAAAACCCAATGGGAGAAAATAAAACTTTGGTCGAAGGACAAAAAGAGCGCAACGCACCTATTACATTTGAAAACAACATGTATGTGCTAGACTCCCCCTGATGTCTGCACCTCCCCCTGATTTTTACATTAATCATGGGTTTCTCCCTGATTCTTTCATTTGATCAAGGGAGCTTCAGTCTTATTAGCATACTTATGCATTTTCACATGTTTTTCCAAATGTGACTTTGAGCAATGATTTAGTAACTAAATCTTGCCACATCGTCCTCAGATCCAACTTGATTTACTTTGATCTTGAGGATAAGGTTGTTCATGAACTGAATACATAGGTTCATATTGAACATCAGGTTCACTCGTGGTATGACCTTCATATAACAAAATGGTCATAACTTCGTCTAGAGTATGAGTGAACCATTAAGAGATTTGAAATTGATCTGTAATAACAGATTTTCTTATCTCACCTTTAATGCGGTTTTCTTTATGCATAGTTAGCTATGACGTGGATAATTTCTTTATCATGTCACATTCTATATAGAGATTGAATAAGCCTAAATCTTTCATATCTTTAATGAAAGAACGATTTGCGTTGTGTAGGCGCAGAGCTAAACATAGCTTTACAAATTTACATCGAATGAGAGGTCGAGTCTTACATATTATGTTTGAGTACAATCATGCGTTATTGCACTTGTATAGGAATTTCATTTCCCAATACTTCTTCGTCATCTTCCTTTAGATGAAAAACGGATCTATTGTTAGAGTAAAGACTTCGACTGATCATGAGAGTATATGGAGGCCTCACTTTATTCTTTTAGAGTGCCTAAGCCGTTTGATGTATGGTCACCATCATTACAGTCCTTGAGTTTCATTTCAAGACTGTGTATTCTCAAGATCTTTTCATTCTTAACTTAGGATTTACAATACATAGAGTATCTCATAATTCATTGAGAGTCTGTGTATATCCATAATGAGCACGCAATGGCATAATTCACCAATCTCTTCCCAATCAAGTAGTCACTTTAGTGAACGTTTCAATTTCTTTTGCAAACGTACTCATGTGATCTAGAGTCACTTGATTTGGGTGGATGAAGTCCGTTTAGGATCCTCATGTATATCTCTTAATTTAGATCCCCATAGAGATATATGTTTTGATCACTTTTCGTAAGCTGAATATTCAGTTTTTCGGAAACTACCAAACTGATAAGGTAGTGGAGTGCAATGACATCCATTACGAGAGATTGTCTCATCGTAGTCCATTACGAGAGAATATCTCCTCGTAGTCGATTCCAGTGCGTTTTTGAGAGACCTTGCGCCATAAGGTGAGTCTGAATGCTCTTATTCTCATTACGCATTCTAACAAAGATATATTTGATAGGGTTTATATTTGCGGTGTCGGCGTCACCTGCCCAAATACCTATCTCTTTGTTTATACTGAATCGCTTCTTTCCATTAGGCCAGTTTACTAAGTTGACATTTTTCAACGAAGTATGGTTCGATAGTAGACTCATTATTCCACGTCCTCATGTACACTAGTGTAATGTGTTTGTAGAGATCTCTATACTTTAAGGATTGGTTCTAACATTTGAGGCGTCCCCCAATGATAACCACAATCCATAAATATTCTTATGAGACGGATTTGAGTATCACTGATTAATAGATCAGGTTGTGCCAAACTTGTTTTCTTCCTTTACACAAGTATATATGTATCGAACCTAAGGTGGCATCTCCCTCTTCCTTGGAGAGCCACGGCCTGTGACACCATTTATGCCACTTATGGCGTCACCATGCCACCATCCATGGTGGCAGTGCAATACCCAATTCCTCTTGGGTGGTACCATGTCTTTTTGATAAAACACAATCCTTACAGGTATATTTGCAGCATGTTTATATGATCTCGTCACTTTAATGTATAAGACATCTGCACACTTTACTTTGTGTGATTTTGGGGATCGAGATGAGACACAGTGGGGACAAACCACGACAATTCCTGTCGTTCCACTTTGAACATGCTTGTTCTTATCTCCCCCTAACGACGGGAAGACTGTCTCATCAAAGTGACACACCGCAAATCTAGCGGTGAGGAGATCGCCTGTCAAGGTTTCGACATAGCGGACTATAGCTGGAAGTTCATATCCAGCATAAATATTTATTCATCTTAAATAACCCATCATTGTGCGCTGTGGCGGCGTAATTTTGGCACATAAAAACATTTAATGGAGCTCAAGGATTGTAGATCCGTGTCAATCCAAAAAAGCTCAAGGATTACAAGTTCGTTTGAAATCCTTTAAAATCCTCACACATAGTCACTAACTATGGTGTAAATTGGTTCAATGATGTGGTCATAGATGAATAAGTAGCGATGCATGCAAAAATTGCATAACCCAAAACGGAAGTGTTGGTGTGCTTAAGACTATTACTGTAGTCGTTTTCCGAGAGACCAATTGGGTTTTTATATAGGAATATGATGTCCATTACAAATCCCATATAATAAGCCATAAAATCATCACACCTATGGAAATTAACCCGGCCTAGGTGCTTTGACTTTCTAGCATAAGCAGCATAAATTTTAATTGTGGATGGTGTCATGATACGTGACCAGCGTGTTGACACAACAACCAACACCATAAAATATCTATGGTGTCCGCAAGTTGGTTGAATCGATCCACTGAATCCTCTTTTGATTCAATATAACAACATAATGAGGAACTCATGTGTCCTTTGCATATGATGATCTCAATCATAATTGCTTTAACGAAAAGGCTTTGAATGATGTACTTTTATCCATAAAATCACGACGGATATGAGAAGCATAATAAGGTGTAAATGCATATGTTTGTGCATCAAATATATTATAATGCCACATTGGGGGAGCGGCGGAATTTAGGAATTGAACATACGTCTTCAACCCTATATGACAATATTTGAGGATAAAATGTTCATTGATCGTCCTCAGATTCGTATGTGAACCATATTCTTCTGGTGTTTGCTTCTATTTATCCAAAAATATGGGTGTCCATAGTAGTTTCTTTAATGTATGGATCACCATATCAAAGCCAATCTATGTCAGAATTCCAAAAGATCATTTTCTTATGACGTTGGATTTAATTAGCGGTTACTTAGAACCTACTAAGTTGACATATAATCTTCTCTAATACTCGTTTACATTCGCAGTCATTTAGAGGTAATGCAAAGGAGCTCAAATGAATTCTCACTTGTGTCTTTTTCACATGAAAAATCGTGGCGTAAATTTCTTTATAATGTGGAAAACAAAATTCAATTTTCTTTTATCGCATAAATTGTCAATTTGACATATGCTCAATATATACATCGAAACGTAACTCAAGTTATTTAGAGTAAATCGATGGGGATTGTAATAAAAGGGTATTGTAATCCCAGTTAGGCAAGTGCATTATGAATCCCAAGGGAACATATATTTAGATTCTTATCACTTTCATTATAGTACTACAGTTCTTTAGTACTATTATGGTAATTTTTGTGATATATTAGTACTATTGTCCTTCAGTACTATTATTTTAGGGAGTACATGGTGTATTTCTTTTGCACACAGTCCATTGTGTCATGCCTATATTATGTCTTTGTACACAGTTCTTTGTGTCATGCCTATATTATGTCTTTGTACACAGTTTTTTGTGTCATGCCTATATTATGATATGTTGTTTTACTTTATGCAATACTTTGCAAAGTTAGATGTAGAAAATTGAATCATGTATATTTATGAATAAAATTTGAATAATCTCAATTCCTTTAGAGAATTTTCAAAAATGAACGTGCCAACGATTACATTTAGTCTTGTCCAATTTAGAGAGAGAAACTTTAAGACAAAAAGTCTAATTTAGGACCAAAAGTCGTATTTAGGCGTAATAGCCTTTATAAGGATATCTTGTAAGTTTAAAAGTAGACTAATCAAAGTCTATCTTGGATTGAGCCAGATCCTTTTTGCTCTTTTAATAGCTGCAATGAGATGTGTCATTTGACATATTCTTCTTAGATGTTTTGTTTTTAGTTGTAAACTTATTTTCAATGTTATTGTTGGATATTGAAGATACTTTTCCAAAATCCGCGTATTTATATGATTCTTCATATTTATTGAAAGTCGTAGCTAATTCTTTGCTAGCGTATAATGTACGTATCAATAGTTCATTGAATTACAACAATGACAGAGTGCTTCGCTGCACATGACATGTCCCCTATGTCATCTTTTAAATATTACATTATCTCCACTTGCTTGTGGATGATTATAGAAATCTTTACGTCCATGGTAATTGCCCTTTGTTTTAGGGTTGTTGCATTATTTTGCACAATTTGTTCCAAGAAATAATAATTTTTTTTTCAGACTTTACATCGTCATTACCCTTTGTTTTCTCAGACCTTACATCGTCATTGCCCTTTGTTTTAGGGTTGTTGCATTACTTTGCATAATGTATTTCATGAAATTTATTTTTCTCATACATTACATTGTCATTCAATATATTGAAATTATTTATTTAGCTATTTACATAAAACAATTTGCATAAATATACCATGCTCAAGCCTTAGTCGGCTTAATAGGGGAATTTGGTACTCAAATTCTTCAGAGTCCAATATGTCAAAACTAAACTGTGATGGTTAAACCATCTGTAAAATATAGGAAGAATAAAATATATTAGTTTCGCGGTCTATGACATTCACGACAACTAAAATAAACCAATATACTTTATGGTAAATCCGATGCTTCGTGAAATTTCGTTATCACAATAAAATTTTGATTTTTTTCATATTCATTGCATGTAAAGCTAATGAAATTTTGTTATCATTGCTTTTTATATAATCAAGAAGATATCCATGATGAAAATTTTTCCAGAAATTAAAATTGGATCTCAAGACCAAAATTTGTAATGGTCATATTTTTCTTACTTCGTGAAAATACTTTTTCACAATAGTAGGTTTGTCCATTTTTCTTTATATTACAATGCTCATAAAATTGCATTATCATGACAATGGCTAAACTATTAAATAAAGTAATTATCTAACAGTAATAAAATGAACATATAATGCTCTATATTTATCATTTAAATAAATATTAATGCGATTTAATAAAAGCATTATATGATGAAATAATTTAAATGAGATTTAACGAATGCGGCAAAATTCATACTGTAAGTTTGCCAAATAAACTGCGTATGAGGCGATTGCTCGATCTCCGACTCCAAATTGTCGTCACATATTCATCGCCGCATCGTAATTGATATGTCACAAAAAAAATATTCATATGATTAGTCACTTTAATCATACATTTACCATATCAATTAAATAATTTAATATTTACCATTAAATTCATAAAACAGTAAAAAGTCACAGTAAATAAGAATTACTATGCGGTAATTTTAAAATTACCATTAAATTTTACCATAAAGGTAAAAATCTTTTCCTCTTTTTCGTGGGTCGGGTCAGGCCGATCCGGGTCGAGACCAGGCCCAAAGGAGCCGGGTCGGGCCCAAAAATCCGGGTCAGGTCAAGCTTCTGCCGACGAAGCTCTGTCGGCAAAGATCTGAGGCTGCTTTTTCCCGACGAGCTGTCGTCGGTAGAAAACGGAATCGAATTCCTGTGCTTCCGGGCTGCTGTGCTTCCGGGCTGGCGTGGCTCGGGTGTCGACGCAGCGGCGAATCGGAGGAGCCGAGCGGCGATGGCCGATCGTCGGAGATTGGAGTCGGCGGCGCGGGAGGTCGAATCGGAGGTGAGCGACGCCGATTGGAGGCCTCGGGTCGACGGATTGGAGGCCAAGGCCGGGTGACGCCGATTGGGTCTAGCGGCGTGGGATCGTGCTCGATCGGAGGAGGAAAGTAGATCGAGTCTGGAGCGGATCGCGACCTGGAGGGCTGCAGCTTCAAGCTTCAACGGCGACGGCGGAGGAGGGTGCCCAGAGCAATTGTCTGGGTGCGTTGAGCATTTGTACCCTCTGCCGACAAAAATGTCGTCGGCAGAACATGGTTTCTGTGGTTTCTGTGTTTTTTTTTTTTTTTTTCAGAAACAAAGGCCTAGGGTTTTTTCTTTTTTTTTCTTTTCTCTGGCTAAAGCAAAGTGCTGATAACGTGTTGTAGAATAATCGAAATTGGTCTACTCATTTCATTAGAGAATCCCTTTATATAGGGTGACGATTACAATGGAAACATCAATTACAATAATGGTAATAAACACTGATTGAAACGTTACATCAGATTGATATTACTTTCCTAATTCGCTATCGTCAGTTACTTTGACGATAGCACATTTATGGTATTTTCCTTCAACAAATATTAATTTGTTAGTATGTTTTAAAATATGTTAGTATTATTGGATATTATATTAATTAGAATTTGTTATTTAATGTAATATAATTTAATATTAATTAATGTATTAATGCCTCAAGCTCCAGATGGCCGATGTACTCAGACAATTATTCGGAGGCCGTCGTTCTTCCAGATCTAGGGGTTCTGGAAGTTCTGCCGGTTCCGCAGACTCCGACAGGACCATTAGCCAGCCTGAGAGGACCACCAGCCAGCCGCGGAGGAGTGTGGATTCATCCCAGCCGCGGAGGACTGTGGATTCATCCCAGCCGCGGAGGACTGTGAGTTCTCGGCACCAGACCCTTCTCCAGGCGGGGCGGCCGTCGAGCAGTTCACGTCCCCCTCTCAGGCCAGATGCTCCGAGGTTCAGTAGGCAGCTATTTCAGGACGAGATAGCTCCAGACGTTCCTCAGGTCCATATGCCTGAGGTTCATCGGGAGCCGATGACGAGTCCGGCGACGTCTGCTGCTGACTCGACTGAGGGGCCTACTCTCCCAAATCAGCTCTACCTCCCGTACAACATTCCTGCGATACCCGAGGTCGACTTTCGTGGTGTGCCCATATGGCCTGATATGCCTCAGTATGTGAGTGTTGCGAAGGCATACCATCAGGAGCCATTTGAGAGACCTGACCTCCTGATTTTGGCGAGGAGAAAAGGAAAGTCGACAGACGGGTCATCCAGTTGAGGTAACATTTGATTTTATTAATTAAATGTTTTATTAAAATTAACACACTTATATTTAATTTTATTAACCAATCGTTGTTTATGTGATAGGGACAGTCGCTAGCAGTTCAAGGCCGAATACGAGAGGTGTCATAAGTTTTGACACGCTCAGGAGAACTGTTGAGAGCAGGGGGAGGATCCAGATCAACGAACCCCCTAATCAGGAGGTTCAGGGGAAAAAAAAAACACCGCGATTACGCGGGTTGCGTGGGGGCAATAATTAGGGATAAAGTCCCTATGTTGTGGACCCGGTGAGCTGATGTGCCGGAAGAAATTAAGAGGGAGGTTAACAACGCGGCGTCGGTGAGTAATTTAAAAAACTTAATTTCTTTATCGTAATATTTAATAATTTTCGGTATTGTTATAATTGTAAAACTAATAAAATATTATCTTTCAGGCATACTTCGAGATTGCCGAACACAAGCAGGATTGGGCGGACGCGATACAGAACTCGAGGTACGTTGGGAATTCCTCATCTTATAATTTGAAATATTTTATGATATTAATAATATTTCTAATGCACTTTTGTTTTTTCCGTAGGTTCAAAGAGTGGAAGAACGAGCTCCGTACCCATTTTGTCGAATACGACAACCGTGGTCGTATGGGTACTCCAAGAGAGTTCATGTTCAGGGAGTACGAGTGGCGTTGGTTGAAGACAGTAGACTTCAACAACCCACTTATGCAGGTAAATACTAAACTTAAGTATAAATGTTTATTTTGTTAAAATTTTAATTATTAGTTTAATTATTTTATAATTATTACACTAATATTTTTTTATGCATTTTTCTAATATTTTATTATTTGTTTGAAGGAACGGTCTCGGATAAACTCTGCGAACCGCCACCGTAACACAACCCCCCATCATGGTGGTTCTAGGCCATTTGCACAATATCAGGAGGAGGCGCTTAGAGATCATCCTGATAGCAACCCGTACGTGGAGACGTTCAAGAAGGCTTATCCACAAGCGACAGAACAGCTCGTAAGTCGTTGATTACGATTTTAAAATTTTAATTATTAATTTTACTTAATTATATATTTGTTAGAATATTAATTATTTTTTTTTCCCGTTCAATTAGGAGAGGGTGAACCGGGCCGAAGAAGAAGTGTATGAGCAAGTAGTTCGGGAGACACAACCGAACATTTCAAAGGCAGATATGTAAGAAGCCCTGCGCCAGGTCGACTGATCGAATGTCCAAACGGCAGCGAGGATGTTCGACGCAGCCTTCCCACACCGGTCAAACCAATACTATTGCCGGGGTTTGGGAAGTTCTGGAATAGGGCTCCTGAAGACCACTAAGGGAGGTCAAAAGAAGGGAGGCGGGGCCAGCCAACAGATGAGGGGGGAAGTGCAGAGATTGGCCGCAAGATTGGCCGCAAGATTGGCGGCCGAGTCCCAGAGATCACAGGAGCAACACCGCAGAACACAACAGTATCATTTGGATATGTCGAGTTGGTATGCTGAATGCGAGAGAATTCGGCGACACAACTACGCCGGCCAACAAAACTGGTGGTATGATATGTTCGCCGCACAACAACAAAGCCTTGAATCCCCGCCCCCGTTTCAGCCGTTAGTTGAACCTCCAATGCCTCAACCTCCCGAGTTCGTTCAGCAGGATGACGAGCATGATGGATAGCAGGATGCTGGGGATGACGTGGTGGACTTTAGTGCTTTAGGTGATGATTAGAGTTATATTTTATTTATATTGGAACAAATTAAATAATAAGTCATTTAGACGTGTTTCTTGTTGGTGTAAATGCATGGATTGTCATTGTGAATTGCACGTTGCTTGGAATGGTAATTTAGAAATTAATTTAATTTTTTTTCCCCAAAATGTAAGAATAGCCGACGATATTGGCATTATTTCGTCGGCTATAAGTGTTATAGCCGACGATTTTTACCAAATTTCTTCGGCTATAATCGTTATAGCCGACGAAAATGACATTATGTCGTCGGCTATAACTCATTAATGCCTATTAAAATATTAATATATTTCGACGAAATAACCGACGAAATAGATGAAATCGTCAGCTATATTTCAGAACAAATAGCCAACGAATTTCGTCGGCTATAGTTTACGATATCGTCGGCCATACTCGAAAATATCCGACGAATTTCGTCGGATATTTTCCCCAGGTTTGGTCGACAAAATGAATTTTCGTCGGTAATATCGTCGGCCATACTCGAAAATAGCCGACGATTTTGTTATTTTCGTCGGCCATTGGTTTTACCGACGAATTATAGCCGACGAAACTTTCGTCGGTAGAAGGAATAGCCGACGAAAATTTGGCATAGTCGACGAAATATTTGTCGTCGGCTATTCTGTCCGATCTGGTAGTGGTATCTCCCCGTGCCACCACCACAGAGTTGAAGAGGGAGGAGCGACGAGTCGATCATGACCAGTGGCGCGCCGTTTGGTGGCCGGACGGCGGAGAACCGAGGACGGCGACTCGGTAGGTGCAACTCGGGCCGAATCGGGGAAGAAGAGAGAAAAGAGGGAAAAAGAAAAAGAAAAGAAAAGAAGAAAAAGGAAAGTTGTCTTTTCAGGAAATTTCATCCTCCGCTATTTATACTCGTCCAAAAACGGTAAATTTTCCAATTTTTACGTCGTAACTTTTTCACACGAACTCCAAATTAAACGTGTCACATGTCCACGAACTCGTTTCAACGTCTTCTATCTCATCGAGAAATAAAATTCTCGGTCGGGTCAACTAAATAAAAAGTCAACTTTTAGAGATTTTGAGTCGTAAAAATAATTCTTGTAACGTAAAAATAAAAGATAAAACTGCCAAACGGTAACTCAAGATTCGGGTCGTATCATGTGATGCTCTTAGATGTTCTAGCCGCATGGGCGCTACACTGATGTATTCAACGAGTTTATAGTCTTGGCTGATAGGCCCGGGTAATCTTTGAAATTTCATCGTGATGGGGATAGATCATTGCAATTGTTGGTCTTCAACGAGGAATTCTTAGTAAGCGCGAGTCATCAGCTCGCGTTGACTACGCCCCTGCCCTTTGTACACACCGCCCGTCGCTCCTACCGATTGAATGGTCGGTCTGGTGAAGTTTTCGGATCACAGCGACGTGGACGGTTCGCTGTCTGTGACGTCGCGAGAAATCCACTGAACCTTATCATTTAGAGGAAGGAGAAGTCGTAACAATGTTTCAGTAGGTGAACCTGCGGAAGGATCATTGTCGAAACCTGCCTAGTAGAACGACCCGAGAACATGTTTTAAAGCTTGGAGACGGAGGGTTTCACGGCTCCTCGTCCCCTTATCCCGGGAGACAACGTCTTGCGTGTTGTGCTCGGGCGTTTCCGCTTGGTCTACCTTTTCGGGCGTACTGAACATTGGCATGAATTGCTCCAAGAAAGTTGAATGAAAGAGTGTCCCTTTGCGGTCCCCGGAAACAATGATTATGCGGGTGGTTCGTCATCTTCAATATGTCTAAACGACTCTCAGCAACGGATTTCTCGGCTCTCACATCGATGAAGAACTTAGTGAAATGCGATACTTGGTGTGAATTGCAAAATCCCGTGAACCATTGAGTTTTTGAACGCAAGTTGCGCTCGAAGCCATTAGGCCGAGGGCACGTCTGCTTGGGCGTCACACGCCGTTGCCCCCCCCCAACCCTTTCGAAAGTTGGATGGGACGGATGATGGCCTCCCATGTGCTCTGTCACGCGGTTGGCAAAAAAAAAACAAGTCCTCGACGACTAATGCCATGACAATAGGTGGTTGTCAAACCTCGGTCTCCTGTCACGCGAGTGTCGTTCGAGGATTTTCTATCTAATACGTGTCAATTCGTCGATGCTTTCAACCCGACCTTAGGTTAGGCGGGGTTACTTGCTGAATTTAAGCATATCAATAAGTGGAGGAAAAGAAACTTACAAGGATTCCCTTAGTAACGGCGAGCGAACCGGGAATAGCCTAGCTTGAAAATTTGGCGTCGTAAAACCGCTTGGTAGTATGGAGAAGCGTCCTCAACGGTAGACCGGTAACAAGTCCCCTGGAAGGGGCCGTCACAGAGAGCGAGAGCCCCGTTGTGCCCAGACCCTGTCGCACCATGAGGCGCTGTCGGCGAGTCGGGTTGTTTGGGAATACAGCCCCAATCATGAGGTAAATTTCGTCTAAGGCTAAATAAGGGCGAGAGACTGATAGCAAACAAGTACCGCGATGTAAAGATAAAAATGACTTTGAAAAGAGACTCAAAGAGTACTTGAAATTGTTAGGAGGGAAGCGGATGGGGGTCGGCGATGCCCCCCGGTTGGATGTGGAACTATCACAAGCCGATCCGCAACTCGACTCGGGGCGTGGACCGTTGCGAATTGCGGCGGCGGCCAAAGTTCGGGCTGTTGATATGCCCGTGGAGACGTCGTCGACGCGATCATAGTAGGCCGGAGGCGCCGTCTCGGCGTGCTTCGGCATTTGCGTGCTCCTGGTAACGGCATGCCGGCTCCCCATTCGGCCCATCTTGAAACACGGACCAAGGAGTCTGACATGTGTGCGAGTCAACTGGCGATTAAACTCGTAAGGCGTAAGGAAGCTAATGTGCGGGATCCCTTTACGGGTGCACTGCCGACCGCCCTTGATCTTCTTAGAAGGGTTCGAGTGTGAGCATGCCTGTCGGGACCCGAAAGATGGTAAACTACGCCTGAGCGGGGCGAAGCCAGAGAAAACTCTAGTGGAGGCCAGCAGCGATATAGACTAATCAAACAGTCTAGTAGCTGGTTCCCTCTGAAGTTTCCCTCAGGATAGTTGGAGCCCATGAATGAGTTCTATCGGGTAGCCAATGATTAGAGGCATCGAGGATGCAACGCCCTCGACCTATTCTCAAACTTTAAATAGGTAGGACGACGTGGCTACTTTATATTATGTGTTGGATCCATTATTTTATGGAACATGTGAATTTCTTAATTGAATTATGCCGAAATAACGATGTGTCACACAAATATATAGAATTGTGTGCATTACGGCCCGTGGGGTACACTAAATTAGGATATCCAATAAGAATGGGCAATATTATGTGATGATTTGTTTATGGCGGATGTGTATATGATGTGATCATTCCTAGAACTTGTTAGGGCATTCCTTTGTTTACCCATATAGTGGTCATTTCCTACTTTGCTAAAAGTGTCTGGAGTTAGGTAAAAGGCGTAAATCAATATGCATGGGTGCTCTTGTGGCATGTCAGTGCTGTTCGCACAAAGTTCTTGATAAGTTCCGTGTTCTGTGAATATTACAACTGATGAGGTGATACATAAGCTATTATTTATATAGGAGATTAAAGACACACTGTCACGGGAAGTAAAGAATTTAACAGCAATCATTTACATTAGGACTAGCCAGTGGCATAGCCTACCATTCTCACATGTCCATCATTAATGTATACACAAACTAATCCAACAATGCCAGGGGCAATTTGGATTATCACAACCAAAGGCAATCTCTGAGATATACACCAAATACAAATTTACTTGTATTTACACACAGCAAGTATATGCAGGGCCGGGCCTGGGCTAAGGCGGGCAAGGCGTGGGCCTAGGGCCCCCAAAATTGATAGGCCCCAAAAATTTTAAATTACAGTTTACTAAAAAAAAAAAATATATATATATATATATATATATTTGCAATCAAACGTACGTAAGAGACTAATAGTGGGAGACAAAACATACACCACAACTCACGTGACTTTTATTAGGTTTATAGTTTTATAATTTTATTCCTTTTTTATATGCTAGTGGGGCCCCCAATTCTTTAAGTCCAAAACTGAATTGGAGTGTTCTGATCTTTAAATTTCCCAAACCCCATAAAAAGTATGTCATAAAAAATAAAAATAAAACCCTTGTTAGATTAGATACATCAACAAGAGGGAAAAGTGGTGATTTAATTGCCACATTTGCATCTAAAAATGCACGACGAGTTGTATTTAAGTGATTTTTAGTTTATCAAACTACTGATGTGGCCAATTTTTTATTATTTAAAAGAATTTTGATTGGATTTTATTTGATTATTTTTCATTTTGATGTATTATTAATTCGAAAGGTTAAAACGATAGGGCCCCAAAAAAAATTTCGCCTAGGGCCCCAAAATTTTCAGGGCCGGCCCTGAGTATATGGATAAACAACACTCACAAAGTTGGATGAATCCCACCACAAGACGTGATAAATTACTTCCAAGATTTCCATCGAGTTTCGAGTTCATGGCTGAAGACATTGCTGGGCAATGGACAGTACTCCCCGTCAGTCATGCTGTCTATGGAATACACCTCCCATCCTCCTTCTCTCCAGTAGGTTGAGTAAACTTCTGGGACATGCGAGACTCTCCAGTTATCTTTTCCATCTGGACGGATTGTCTTCATCAGATCCACGGGCATATCAGAGAACTCGAGAACTTTCAACTTATGCAGATGCTCAATCCCTGATGGAACCTTCTCCAGATGCTTACACCGTTGGATGCTTAGCTTTTCAAGAAATTCCATTGCACCCATCTCCACGTCTATGTGCTTAAGTTCATCGAATTTATCCAGGCTTAAGATCTTCAGCTTTCTAAACCCATCAGCCTTGAAACACAATCTGTCTCCAATGAACACCTGACATAATTCAAGTTGAACAAGATTGGGAATATGCCGTAGAGAGATGAGTGGATCATCCTTAAGCCTACTCCATTTCAGAGACAATCTGACTAGGCTTGGAAGAGAAGGAATCCAGTGGGGCAATGCGTCCAGACGTCCTCTCATGTAGAGCCGCTGAAGCAATGAAGGAGGAGAAGAAAGGTCTTGAAGGTCAATGATCTCATGTTCTTTGAGTGAAGCTATGGATAGCGCGCAAAGATTACTCAGCTTTTCAATGGAGGAACATAGAGCCTTTCCATCTGCTTTTCTCAATTTCAATAGACCTAACCTCCGCAGTTGAGTTAGCTTCCCTATCTCTCTTATAATTGTGCCACCATCTTGGTTCACCTCTATGAAACAGAGCTTTTGCAATGCTCGCAAAACACCTATTTTTGGAGTAACCTTGAATCCATTCTTTGAAGTAAATTGTTCATAAGAGACATATTCATGCTTATATACCAGAAGATGACGTAGGCGTTGAAGATTGAGGATCTCATTAGGGAGTTCACTGACATAGGAATGCTTTAGATCTAAAGTTTCTAGATTCTGAAGCTTCCCAATAAATCTTGGAACAGATTTCACCTTGGTATCCCTCAAGCTCAGGTATTTCAAGAAGTACAAGTCCACAACTATAACCGGAAATCTCTTTAAAGGCGAGCTATGCAAGTCCAACACATTGAGCAGCCTAAAACCACTGGGGAATAATGCATTGATGGAAGGCTTTCTACCAACCCCAAACATGAATAACGAACGTAATTGGGAAGCTGACCTGTTTGGCTGCACGGTTTGCAGAGTTTCATGTATAGATAGGCGTCGAATTTTATCTGACCACTGTGCAGGAACACTTTTTTCTTTCACAATTGTTGTGAAGTTCTGATCTCTTGACTTGGAGATGATGATCTCCTGCAAAAGATTATGGATCCGACATGTTTTGACCCTTCCATCAGGAGTAGTTGTGGCCACTTGCATTAGGCTCCTGTTCAAGAGTTCATGGAGATAGTCAACTGCTACTTCTTCCAGTGTTCTCCCCTCCTTTGCTTCAATGAAACCCTCTGCTACCCATAACCGGATTAGCCTCATCCGCTCAATTAGAAGACCCTCAGGGAAGATGCTAAGGTATAAAAAACATGATTTGAGGAAGTAAGGCAAATCATTGAAACTGAGTGAAAGAACCTTCCTCAAATACTCGAGCTTGTCATTTCCCTCTATTTCTGCCCCAAGGTTGCGATCGACCATAACCCACTCATCAATCCGTCTTTTATCTTTTGTAGCCAAAACACCACTGATTGCAACAATTGCAAGGGGAAGACCCTCACATTTTTTTAAGATGTCCTTACATATATCCTCCAAGTGCGGAGGGCATTTGTTCTGCCAAAATGCCTTTCTGCAGAACAGATCCCAGGACTCTGGAGGGGGTAAAGGCTTTAACTCATAGGCCTTACCATCAGAGAGGACACGAGTGGTGGAGGCTACATCTGCATTTCTTGTAGTGAGCATAATTCGACTGCCACAACCATTGTTAGGCAACGCATTTTGAATAGCATGCCATACACACAGGTCCCATACATCATCCAAAACAATCAGGTACCTCCTTTGCTGTAGCAGCCCTTTGATTGTTGTCCTCAGCTGATCATTGTCCATGTTTGCGACTACTTGTGGAACTCGTCTCCTCATTGCTTTGAAGAGTTGTTGAGCCATGTCTTTGAGAAGTTCTCCGGGCTTGAAGGACCGATTGACAGTGATCCATGCACACACTTTGAAATGCTTCTTCACTTCTGGATCATCATACACTTGCTTTGCCAAGGTGGTCTTCCCCATACCCCCCATTCCAGCCAATGAGACCACTTTCCGCCCAGGACTACTCTTAAACAGCCATCCCACCAGCATTTTTTTAGGCTCATCAAGGCCCACAAGATCAAATTTATCTAAAAGAAGGGCATCTTCGCGATGGTCTTGCCAGGTTGTCCCCAAACTGTCAGATACTGGTCCTTGTTCAGGTTTGATGAGTTTGTGACAGAGTCTCTTATGAACCTCGGAAATGTTTTTGATTCTTGAGTTGATGGCTTTTAACTCAGAAGCAATTCGGTAACAAGCCTTTGCATTTTTGATACAGCAACCGAAATTACGTAGAGAGCCATAGATTCCATTGCCATGATCATGTTCGTGCACCAAAGTGAATTCATCTAGAATATCTTCCGCTTCATGAGCAACATCTCTGACTTGCTTGACCCAGAGTTCAACTTCCTGATCAGTTTCCTGCAATGCATCTGCAGTCCTCAGGAAGGCCCGCATCCTTTCAAATTCTCCTTGAAGATAGATCCCTTCTTCTCGAATACCTCCAAATATGACTCCCAACAAGTGGTCGTCATTTTTGAAAATGACTGCAAGCTTCTCCAGCAGATAAGTAACTGAACCCTCTGCCATTGTGTTTTGCGTTTACTATCTTACGAAACAGCCTCTGTCAGTCTGAAACTGCAGAAGGACATTGGCTGCATCTGAGTGGTGACTTGGCTAGTTGCTCCAAATTACATTTTCTCACTTCAACCTTGCATGTATTTAGACTAGAACATCTGCTGATAAAAAATTAAATAGTCAAAAATTATATACTGTTATAATCAACCGTAAATCAGAATCAAATAAGGAAAAAAAAAACAACAACAACAGACAAAATCCAGGGGAAAACAAGAAGTCAAATATAGGGAAATATCTCGGTATTACCTACATCATTTCCGGAAATTCAAGTTTAATTTGACGGTCACTTTCTGCTTACCCAGTTCCTCAATTGAAAACTAAATCATTCTCGGTGGATTTACCTGGTTAACTACGATGAACTAGGATAAACTGGACAGCATATACCTTAGCTGGAAATCTAATCATATCGAATTCATCTTGTCCAAGAAGACATATATATAATAGGAAATGACTTCCATTCTCACGAATTCATCTTATATAACTTAAATAGATTGACTGAAAGCAACACACCATTATATATACATAACTGTATGCTTGTGCGAATTCACCGAAGGCTGTAAATTGCATCCAACAACAAATCAAGAAAAGATAGAACTGTGTAATCTTATTTCTCATCTGAAAGTGTATAAAAGGAGACAACCGCGTTACTGTGTAAGAACTACCCAGCAGTTTCCTATACATTCGAACTGACTTTCTGCTCTATATATAACATGATCCCACACACTCTGATGTTAAATCAGTTTCTAAGAATCAAGAAAGGAAAAGGTTGACCTTGAGTTCAATCAGAAAGGCACAGAAGATGATCATATTTTGAATAACCCAATATTAGGAGTGTTTGATAAGAAAGTACCAAAGAGTCACCTGGAAATTTTGGTAGATCGGCAAGACGATAGAGAGAACAGGGTGTGGCCGGTGCGTTTAAGACTTCGTAGGGAGCTGAAAAAGTCTGGAGACTCGGGAGTAAAGAGTCTGCATATTAAGGCGCGTTTCTTGTGTTGTAGATAGCAGCACCACGAAACCCCAAAGTCGATAAATAAATCCAATGACCCAAAACACTATACCGGTTATACGTAAGTGTGTGTGTGATTATTTATTTTTTTATTTTTTTATAAAAAGGGGATGAATCCAAAACCTTCAACAAAAAAATAATAATAATACAACTAGACAGGCCATATACCAATTAACGAAACCGTTAATCAATTTGAGCTGAGAAGTCATGATCAAAAGGTCCCATAAAAAACCAGGGATTGAATACCACCAAGTATTACTCCCATACTATATATTAGCTAACTTATCAGCAACCCGATTCACTGCTTGTAGATATGAGACAAATGGAATGGCAGATGACTGATCGATGGAACCCATACAAAACATTAGATAATCTAAGTTGAGATTGAGGGATTCTAAGCTATAAGTGACTAAAACAAAATTTGATTGAAAGATGTATTATAACCTTCTACCTTTTTATAATTTCATCTTGGTTAACCAAATACAGCTAAATTTTTATAAATTAATAATGTTGGGACTGGTAAAATTTATTAATTTAGCAAGGTATTAATTAATCGATAAATTAATAATTTATTAATCTATCAAAATACTTATCGTTTTAGGGTTTTCCACACAAAAATTCATTGTTCAATGTATTACTTTTATGAACTTTTAGTTAATCAAGCTCTATTTAAATTAAGAAAACTCATACACTAAAATGTACCACAACAAAACACTAAACACAACATAACTTCTCATCTCCAAGCAGCGAAAACATTGAATAATTATTTGTTGCACCATGAAAAAACTACTCTAAAAATTATAACCATGCTACGAAGAGTTTGTGATGAGATCCATGGTGACATCAACTTCAAGAAGCAACAAGTTACAATTGAGTCATATTTTAAGAAGTCTTCATAAATGAGTAATTTATATGTCTTAAAAAAATTATTATGTGTTTTTTAAATTATATTAATTTATCTATTCGATGGGGTCTCAAGGGATTCTCGAAAATCTATTATCTTATAAATTTAGCGAAATATTAATTTTACACATTGTCTCCGAGTCGGGATGGGAAAAAATTATTAACTTAACGAAATTATTAATTAATTAAATATTAAATTATCGAGATTTAACTGGCATTCTATATATATATATATATATATATATATATATATATATATATATATATATATATATATATATATATATATATGTTTGGATCGAAAGACATTTAATTTTACACAAATTTTTACACTTCTTTCAAACCATTTGATCTAGTTAAAGTCAATGGTCTAGAATTCCCTCATTATCTTTTTTTTTAGGGGAATGAATAACTTCATTGACTAAACGTCATTACAATCAGCATTTATCAACTCCAGAACAAAAGGAGGAGGGAATAAAGTAAACTCACTAAGTCCTGAATTCGAGGCATCAGTTGCCAAACTATGAGCAACTCTATTAGCTTCCTAGTGGACATATAGAACCCGTACTGATGTGACCTGCAGTAACATCTCTCTAAGATAATCCATTAGAAAATCTAGATCTGACCAATCCAGAGCTCTGCTCCCTAAAGCATTCGCTAAAACCTGGCAATCTGTTTTAATAATAAGAGGCGAAAAACCAACCTGCAATGCCAGTTGTACCCCTTCTAAGAGAGCCAGGAGTTCCCCATGTCTAGCCAAATTGGAAGCCGATATATGACGACGAAAAGAACCCTGGCATACCTCTGCCGAATCCTGAAAAATGCCTCCCAGCCCTGTAACTCCAGAATGAGCTTTAAAGGCAGCATCCACATTCAGCTTGATATACTCCTGAGAGGGTTTCTTCCACCTGGCCAAATCCCTAGGATTCCTTCCACTCCCCTTTGGATGGGCAGAACGATACTCCTCCCACCAGCCCAGGGTAATCGGCACAAACGCCATACTTTGGCATTCCTGTTTTTCCAAATTGCCCAGACAAACATCAGTAAAGCTTCAAAGGAAATTAGGTTTTGAGCATGAGACTGAAGTAACCAATCAACTATATTGGATGTCGAACTAGCTGATGGAAGCCCGGCCAAGAGCAGTATTGAGGCAGCATTGGGACAATCACGTAAGGCATGGAGAGGAGACTCCACCTCTTCCTCACAAAAGGGACACTGAGTGTCAATATCAATTCCACGTTGACCCAATCTGCTTCACGTAGGTAGAACATTGGAGACAGCTTTCCAAGCACATACTTTAACCTTTGCCGGAACAGAAGCCTTCCAGATTTTTGACCATAACTGGGAACTAGGATTAGGGCTGCCCCCGACCACCTGAAGAACCCGACAACGAGCTAGGTGATAAGCTGTCTTGACCCATCTCCATCTATCATCGTGTCTATGACTACTCAAAGGAAGAACACTTATTTGCAGAACAATATGAGCCGGAAATAGTTCCTGTAATAATGTGACATTCCAAGAGTCTGAATTATCCAATAAATCAGAAACCCAATGAACCCGAGGATCAAAATAATCTCTAAGACTAACTCCCTTCAGCCAAATATCATCCCAGATACTCGTGTGAGTGCCATCCCCAATCTGACGCCGGACCTCACACCTAAGGATATCCCTCCCATCTAAGATACTCCTCCATGCATATGAAGGTGATTTCCCCAACTGAGCCTCCCAAAAATTACACTTCGGAAAATAAATGGCTTTTAGCAATTTACCCGGTAAAGAGTCTGAGTTCTGAATCAATCTCCATCCCTGTTTAGCCAACATAGCCTGATTAAACGCAAAAAGGTGACGAAATCCCATTCCCCCTTCTGATTTAGGCCGACACAACTCATCCCAAGCCTTCCAGTGCATACCTCGCTTCTCATCCGTTCCACCCCACCAGAAGCGGGCACAAAGCTGGTGAAGTTCCTGAATTAGATTCTGGGGCAGCAGATAATTATTCATGGCTATGCCTCATTATCTAGTAATGCATGGAATTAAAAATATATATATATCAATAAAAAAATTAATAAAATTGATGTTTAACTTAAAAAAAAAAAAAAAAAAAAAAACATCATCTTCTGGGAAAAAGGAAGAAGAAAAAAAAATTAAAATCAAAGCCATAGTCAATCACTTAGATGATCTGAGATTCTTAAAGTATGCAAGGGTAACTCACGTTCTCCTATCTAATTGCAAGGTTACAAAATTAGGTCAATAATCATCATCATCAAGTAGGGCAAGCAACCAATATCACAAACTATGTGAAATATTATGGGTTCATTCACGATCATCATAGCCCTCATGAACCCTAATTAGTTCCCCTCAACTCCAACCCAATTGCAATTATTCAACCATGAAATTCAAGCTCTATCTTTTATTTAACGCACCATCCCCTTTATCAAATGTACTAAGAAACCCTAATTTTTAAATTACACTTAATCCAAGCTCAGGACACCAGCGTTTGTTATCTTCGCCGCCTATACCGATTCTTCAATTTTCTGTTCTTAAACATAAGCTTGTTCTTTTTTTCTTTTCTTTTTTATCAAAATAAGCTTGTTCTTGTCATTGTATTTTTGAAACTTTTCTTTTGATTAATGTTTATAAAATGACTATTTAAATTTATTATTCTTTTTCCATTTGATTGAAAGAGAATAATTTTATGTCATTTCCACATCATGAGAAAATCTAAATCATTGAATTTAGCTAAATCTAATGGCTCCAAAGAAGTGTAAAGATTTGTGTAAAATATATATATATATATATATATATATATATATATATATATTAAAATTCTAGTAACAAGAGGACATACCCAAATCAAATTCTAGCTAAGGTCTTGCTGTTCCATTGCGTTGCAAGCTCGGTTAGGGAGTTCCTCACTAGTCCAAACCATCACCGATTCTAATGATTATATTCGTGTCACCTCTTTCCACCATCAGTGTACACGTTAGGTTAGCCACATTGATGCATCGAGCAAGAAAACAAAACAAAGCCTCACCATTCATCCTCCGACCAGCCATCTTAAGGACTAGGCTTAAATTTCAACACCCATTGAATATCAACATCAACATCAGCGCGATCAAAATCAACGCTAAAGTTGATCACCGTTGAATGAGAGTAGTTGGAGGTCGGAAATCGCCTACGATCAAGGATGATAGAGGTGGCTCGCAAGGATTGTGAAATCATATAATGAAAGTCATGAAACATAGTGACTTTGAGTTTTGATTCTATGTGCTAAAATAGTAGTAAAACTGTACTATTTGTCTTGATGCTTTTACTTAGAAATAAAAGTTATCTTTCTGATACGACAATGCTATGTTAAAGCAAATGGAGTAGCTAATAGAACATATCTTTGGTAGAGGCAGTCCGCAGTCATACCTTCTAGCGAAACCGCTCACTCCGAGGCGGTGTTCCATCCCATACTTGCAACGCACGTTCTCCCGGGCTTGGATTCTACACGGCAAGTTTTGGGAGCAAGAGCGTCCAGATCATTTGTTTGTGATAGGTTTTGATCTCAAACGGGATTGCAATCGAGTTTTTTGGGGAGGACCTTGGTACCATGATCGGGCTCCTGTGATTATTCAGGAATATGATGGTCTTACTCTAATTCAAACCATTTCGATGGAGTCTCTCTTTTTCTGGTTTCGAATTGCTCACATCCCTCTAGTCAAAGAGCAACCTGATATCATTGAAGCTGTAGTTGTTGTTGCTAGTTCATTCATCAAGCATGATGATCAGGAATGGAGAGCAACGAAGACGATGCGAGTCTGGGTTGAGCATGCTATTGTGAAACCTTTCATTTAAAAGAAAACAATCAAATTTGAAGTAGGGATAGAGGGTGACATCTCCTATTTCTATGAAAATTTAGTCGGAAAGTGTAAAAGATGCAACTTGATTTTTCATATATCTAGTGCGTGTGAATATGCTAGTCGCCCTGCTGGAAAGGCATCTGAGATGCAGCATGAAAATCTTACCTCTGGTGTTTCACCGTTTGGGAATGGTATGTTCTCGGCTAGTACCTTCTGTTTCAAAGGAGGCAATTCTTTCTCTGAACCGTCCATCTCCAAACCTGTTTTTCATACTGTCATACCAAAATTACGTTAGCCTGTGGTTGTTAGAAAATAGCTATTCACTTGTTCGGATGGTGATCGAGCTCTAGCCCATATTGATGCCAATGTTGTAAGCTCTATGAATGTTGTTGTTTTATCTGCTGAAAATAATCCTCAATCACAGCTCAATATGCTTAGTTTGGATTTTATAGAATCAGTTGTTACTGTCTCTGATGTTGCTGAGAACAATGGTGGTAGAAAGATTATTTCTACACTAGTTGTTACTGATGTTAGCGACAAGGAAGCGCCTATGCCGAATGATATTGAAAATATTGATGCGGCACCGGACTCATTAGTGGTATTTGACAAACCAGCTAATGTGCCAACTACTGCCCCAAATCTAGGTCGCACTACTAAACAAAAATTGGGCTACTCACCAACCAAACCGATCACGTATTTTGTGTATAGTATAAATCAGCAGCAGGTACACAAGCGAACTAAAGATCTTGCTCCACAAATCTCAGTCAAATCTTTAGGGCTTGGAGGGTGACCAGAAAAGAGGTAAGACAACGCCTTAGCTCCAGAAACCTTTGTAGCAGCAGTAGTAGTGGCTTTGTTTTTGGTAGGATTTTTGTTCTTTGATCCAAGTGGGCGACCTAGAAACAAATTTAAGTTTTTTATTTTTGCCTATTATAATGTTTTGTTATACATTGGTAGTAGGCTCCTTTTAATAAGTGAGCTCGAGTACCATCAAATGATTAGACTTAATTTATGTATCGTTGTGGCTTGTCCACAAAATTTTTATCTACCCCTAGTCGATAGAGGGAGGATATGTAATGACCTTTTCTAACTTGTGGATTAATACAATCAACTTGATTTTCTCAAAAAAAAAAAAAAATGTTCTCTTGATATTGCTTTGTAATTCGTAAAGATGTTCTCTTGATATTGCTTTGTAATTCGTGATTTAAGTTATGTGTCCTTCTCTTGTAGTCTTTTGTTATATTAGGCCATCTCTAAACCCAAAAGGTTAATAGTAGCTCCTGAAAATATGTATTATTTCATCAATGTGACATTAATTGTCTCTAATCCGTTTAGCCTTAAATATCTTAAATTATATTTTAAGATTTTAAATATATAGATGGCTCTCTGCCTCTCTCCATCTCTGCTAAACCCTAGCCATCATGGCTTGGGACTCAAATGGTGCCCGTCGCCTACACCATGCAAATTGTTCGTGTCTGCCTCTCGTTTTCTCTATACAGCAAGCCAAAGCTGGTTTCATCCGTCCAAACTTCTTTCTCTTATCAGTTCCAATGAGATTTTTCAATTTTTTTTCATAGCAGAACCCAAAGTGATTGTCTTTGGCCTCTCGAACAGGTTTGTAGCAGATCTGACTAAAGTTTGACTAATGTAGAATGGCCAAATCAAAAGCGACCCAATGCTTGGGGAGTGCGCGATCTGCTTTAGTTTCGTCCAAATTGGACTCGCATCAAAGTGGATCTATGTGGGATTGATATGTGTGAGAGTCCAAGGAGAGCTTGGAACAGTGGGTTTTCATCTGTCCCGTCTTTGCTGGTGGTGAAGAGATACGAGGCGATTATGCGGTATTTGATAACCTGTGTCGAGTTCGCCAACAGGGAGAAGATGCCTGAGATGGCGGGGTTTTAGCTGTGGAAAGGTGATGTCGGCATCGATTGCAGATCTAACCTTGATTTGGGTACTGAGATTCAATGGCTAATTTCACAAGTTCTACTCTGTTTTGGAGGCTCAGAGGCTGATTATGATCACAACGCCTCCGTGATAATGGCAGTTGTCGGGAAAGAGACCAGAAACAGCAGAACGGGTGGGGAACCCCATTCAGGTTGGATACCCTCATCACCTTTTGGGCTTGAGCTTGTTTTGTGGCCCAAACCAACATAGGTGTTCAAAATTTTGGAGCTCGATGAAGTTTTGGGACCAGAATGGAGAAGGGCTTCCAAGTGGCCTAATCTTAGGACACTTAGATGGAATTGGGCTCTTTTATGGGCCACACTTATGTACTCTGGGCTGCTAGGGTTCCATATATGGGACATGGGGGGTTTTCCGGCTAAGTATACTTACCTCGACACTGAAGAGACTATTGAACCATCTGGAGTAGTACTGAAGGATGTTTCAGGCTATTCTATAGCGGATCGTGGAGTGTTCAATGAATGGATCTATTTCTATATACCAATGTTGGTACTACCACAACTTTTTGTTCTGTCTGTATATAGCAGCGAGAGGGTATGTAACGGTCATTCTGGCTTGAGGCTAAGACAAGTTTTTCCTGTTTTGATGATGCTCCAGAAAATATTATGTATGTGTTGCGATACAATTATATTCGACTTACTTGATTGAGTCATTTTCTTATATTTATAAAGTTCTTTTTTTATTAAAAAAAAAGATTTTAAATATATTATATACGGTATATATTTGTGTTATACTTTTGTATTGAGAAGTTCTATATACACTCTCCAAACTACTTAATACACATACCTATTATTATATATTTCAAATATGATTGTATAAGTATATCAAATGACCAAAACAGATATATGTAATAATTAAGAAAATCAGAAGAGCTCGTTACCACCCCACCTCTACCATATGGGAAGCAGAGCTTGGAGACAAACCATCTTTCTTTTGGCGCAGTATAATGGCGGCTCTATCTATCCTCAAAGCAGGAATCCAGTGGAAAGTTGGTAATGGTAAGACTATTCATATTTGGCAAGATAAATGGATTCCTATAACCCCCTCATATCAGGCTGTTAGACCTCCTCACACTTCAGTTGAGTATGTCTCTGACCTTATTGATGCCGAGCACAAGCAGTGGAAGGTTGATGTGGTCCAATATTTGTTTCCAGCTAACGTAGCCAATAAAATTTTATGTATTCTTATTGCTCGAAATAATACTGAGGATCGACTTGTTTGGTTACCTGAGAAATGTGGTTTTTTCTCTGTTAAAACTTCTTACAGGATTGCTCGAATTGATGTCCTGGAAAATGTGCTTGCTTCTAGTTCTACATGTGATTTCTTTCAACCTCTCTGGAAGGCTTTGTGGAAAGCTATTATTCCTGGAAAAGTGCAAGTGTGTATGTGGCGTGTTTTTCATAATGTACTAGCTATCAGGGACCGGTTGTGTTGACAGTAGCCACAGAGGGGCTACACAGGCCCACAGACTCGCAGCTAGCACGCCCGGGGCCGGACCGAGGCCCGAAGAAGGATCCCCAGCACCCAGACCCGAGGCCCAGCAGTCTAACTTATGACTGGGGGCCCGGGAGCCGGGGACAACAGCCTGCCTAACAGGTCACCTTAGCTGCCCTTTTGCGTACGAACAGAAGAGAACCAGTCCCACATTGAAGAGAAGACCAGACCTCACGCTCGACCACCTATATAAGGGCTTCAACTACCCTCATTAATAGGTAACTCAACTCTCCCACTACTTATCATTCCCGCTTCAGTTATCTATTTGCTCCAACGATTCTAACTTAGGCATCGGAGAGGAGAAGACCGGCCCGTCCGGTATTCCCCTTAGTTAGCAGGGTTCGCAGGAGGAAATCACATCAAGATCCACCGGTTTCTACCAGGCCTACGGGTTTATACAGAAACAGATTGCTTACAAAAGAATATGATGGAGGGGTACGTTGTATGCTCTGCTCTCATGATTATGAAGATGTGAGCCATCTGTTTTGTAAGTGCCCTACAGCCTACAACATTCTCACTAGTGCCCATTTCCATCTCAACGACACTTTACTACCTTCCTTAAATTTTAAGGAATGGATGCTTGAGAAGGCTACTTCTATGTCTACAAAAAGTTTTGCACAATTGCTTGTGATCATCTGGTCTTTGTGGAAGAACAAAAACAACAAGTTTTGGTCTAATTCCTAACAGACCTCCATTGATATCACTCTCAGTGGCTTCGCCTGGCTTGAGGAATTTCAGAGAGCTCGCGCTACACCTACTAAGCGTCCTACACAAAGTTTTAAGCATTGGCAACCTACTACTGCTGGAACGAGGAACTAGTGGTGTTTTACGTGACCATACATGACAGGTTATAGCTGCTTTTGCAAAACTTATCACTCATTCGGCCTCAGCCAAGCCGACTAAGTTATTAGCTCTCCGAGATGGACTTGACTTTCTCTACTCCCTCCAGGTATCAAATGTGATTATTGAAAGTGATTGCACTGCATCTATCAATGAGGCAGGCACCAAAAATCATATGCTCTTACCCAATAGTGCTCTGATTGATAATATTTAACATATCTTAAGTACTCTACAACATGTCTCTATTAGTTATGCTCCTCGAGAATGTAATAGGGTAGCTCACATACTAGCTACCATTGGTTTTGAATCTCCTTATGGAACTACTTGGCTTGACCATATTCCATCTTGTATTTCTGATGTCATTCAGTATGACTGTAATCATCCCTCTTGAGATCATTCGCCTTTTATAGAGTTCTTTCTTGATTAAAAAAATAAATAAACAATAAGAAGAAAACAAATAAAAAAAATAAAAAACTTATTTTTGGAAACTAATAAAAGAATCCGATAAAAAAAGAAATTAATAAAATATGAAAATAAACTTCTATAAGAAATTTGAATTAGTTTTAATGGGAATTTAAACAACATATTATAAAAAAGGGCTGTCTCAATTTCAAAATTAGAAAAAAAGCTCATTGTTTTTCACTTTATAAAAAAGGACATAATTTTAAAATGTTTATAATAAAAAACTCTATTATATTTTACTAAATAATAAAAATGGGCTGTTTTTCGTTTTTACATGGACGATTTTACCCTCTTCAGACAAAACTCCCATTGTTTACCTCGTGCATTCTCTCTGATTCTTCTGGTTTTCTTTTTCTTCGTCTCTCTCTCTCTCGCAATTCCAGTCCAGTGCACCAAATTAAAATCAAGACCAAACCGATTTATGAGAGTACCAAATGTCGGCGATGACATAGGAACCAATCACAACGGCGGTGATGATGGTGATCGACGAGAACTACGAGATCTCGGCACTACGTTTCTTCGATTTCACGAAGGAGAAAAGCGACGGCGACAGGAACAAGGCCGAGCTCTGGTTCAAAGATAGTGCCGGAATCGGTGACGAAACTGACGTTGGAGTTCGAAGATAATGCCGGTGTCCAAATCAACCTCTTCGTTCTCTCCATGTCCAAATCGTACCTTGGACCTCTTTTGTTTCGGGAGTGGTGAGGTACTTGATTCATTTGCTGCTATAGAACAACTTGTAGAAGCAGGGTCGAGTAATTTTAGTTAACTTGATTCATAGTATATGGTGGAGAAAGTGATTAGATTAGAGACTAGATCAGAAAAGTGATTATCTTGAGAGTTTTCGTGTAGGTTGATTTGCGTGTCAGACTGTCAGCATTATTTATAGTTGGTGTATCACGCTTAATCTGGGATATTCCTCTGTGAACTGTGATCGTTGTTGTGAAGATTCCTTCTGATTAAGGGATGGTACCCAATGATTCAAAGAGAAGGTCCATTTATTGAAGTGGCTTGCATTTCCATTGCTGGTTTGATATTCCTGATGCAACCAGTTGTGGTTATTGGAAGCATTATACCAACAGTTGTATCCAGCATTTTTGTCAAATTGCATCAGGTTTGCATCAGGATGAGAAAATGATCAATTACCACTGTGACTATTTGTCAAACTTGCTAGCTTCAATCAAGTATGTATACAGAAACATCTTTGACTTTAAACATGAATATGATTATCGATCGATCTAGCACACCATGTTCATGTATATGTTATGAGGTCTGGCAGCTCATGTTAACTCTGATCTGGTTGAAAATATGCAGAGAAGATGGGTGCAATGTGAACGGTTATTTTGCATGATCTGTACTGGATAATTGGGAGTGGGCTGCGGGATACTCTTCAAGATTTGGTCTCTTTTTCATTGACTATAAGGAACTTGAATAGTTACATGGAGTAGTTCTGTTACATGATAGTTACTTGAGTGGTTACAAATACTCAATGTCGATATAGTTACTCAATATCAATACATAGTTAATAATTCGAACAATTACATGGCAGTTAACTCTGTAGTTACATGTAGCTACTTAAGTAGTTACATGGTAGTTACTTGAGTAGTTACATTTTCAGTTACTAATGGTAAAATGAGGTACAAAACATCATGCTAATGCTGCTTCTGTAATTTGCAATTGAGTAATTTCAGTAGCGTTCCGCTGCCGTGGTGCGGTGCAGCGGCACGCTGCATTGTGTTATGCATTTTTCATTCTTGGTTCAGTTGCTTTCGATTTTAAGCTCTTGTTTTTCTGTCCTGCATTTTTTTTCATAGTTACTTAGATAGTTAGTAAGATATTTACTTAGATAGTTAGTAACTATATAGATAGTTAATAAGATGATAGTTAGTTAGATAGTTAGTAATTAAGAAGATAGTTACTTAGATAGTTAGTACAATAGTTACTACGATGATAGTTACTTAAATAGTTAGTTAGATAGTTACTAAAATAGTTACTAAGATGATTGTTACTTAGATAGTTAGTAAGATAGTTAGTATGATGATAGTTAGTTTGATAGTTAGTAAGATAGTTACTAAGATGATAGTTACTTAGATAGTAAGTAAGATGATAGTTACTGAGATAGTTAGTAAGACAGTTACTAAGATGATAGTTACTTAGATAGTTACTCCGGTAGTAACTAGTTATTTCGATAGTTACTCCAATAGTTACTTTGATAGTTACTGGGATAGTCAGTAATATAGTTAGTCAGATAATTACTTAAATGATAGTTAGTAAGATAGTTAGTAATATATAGAAACTGAGATAATTAGTAAGATAGTTACTAAGATGATAGTTACTTAAATAGTTAGTAAGATAGTTAGTACAATAGTTACTAAGATGATAGTTACTTAGATAGTTAGTAACTATATAGATAGTTAGTAAGATAGTTACGAAGATAATAATTACTTAGAGAGTTAGTAATTATATAGGTAGTTAGTAAGATGATAGTTATTTAGATAGTTACTGAGATGATAGTTAATTAGATAGTTAGTAAGATAGTTACATAAAATGTTACTTTAATATTTATGCTACCATGGTGCAGTGCAGCGGCACGCTGCATTGTGTCCTGCATTTTTCATTGTTGATTCAGTTGCTTTCGATTTTTAAACTCTTGTTTTTATGTCCTGCATTTTTTTTTTCATAGTTACTGTGATAGTTACTTGGATAGTTACTCATATAGTTACTTTGATAGTTACTCCTATAGTTACTGAGATAGTTACTTAGATAGTTAGTTACTATATAGATAGTCAGTAAGATAGTTACGAAGATGATAGTTACTAAGATAGTAAGATAGTTAGTTAGATAGTTAGTAAGATGATAGATTACTTAGATAGTTAGTACGATAGTTAGTAAGATAGTTAATAAGATGATAGTTACTCAGATAGTTAGTAAGATAGTTACTTAGATAGTATGATAGTTACTAAGATGATAGTTACATAATTATTTAGATAGTTAGTACGATAATTAGTAAGCTAGTTATTAAAATGATAGTTAGTAATATAGTTACTAAGATGATAGTTAGTTAGAAAGTTAGTAAGATAGTTACAAAAAATGTTATTTAGATAGTTACTGCGATAGTTACTTTGATAGTTACTGCGATAATTACTTCGATAGTTACTTGTTACTTAAATAGTTACTTTGATAGTTACTAAGATAGTTACTTTGATAGTTACTAAGATAGTTACTCTGATAGTTTTTCATATAGTTATTCAGATAGTTACTTCGATAGTTACTTATTACTTCGATAGTTATTTTGATAGTTACTAAGATAGTTAGTTACTGCGATAGTTACTTGTTACTTAGATAGTTACTTTAATACTTGGATAGTTACTCTGTTAGTTATTGCGATAGTTATTTTGATAGTTACTAAGATAGTTACTTGTAACTTGGATAGTTACTCAGATAGTTACTTCGATAATAATTAGTTATTTGGATAGTTACTCAGATAGTTAGTAAGATAATTACTCTGATAGTCACTTTAATAATTATTCCGATAATTACTAAAATAGTTACTGGGATAGTTACCTCGATAGTTACTTTGATAGTTACTCCGATAGTTACTTAGATAGTTAGTAGCATAGTTAGTAATATAGTTACTTAAATAGTTAGTAAGATAGTTACTAAAATAATAGTTACTTGATGATGACAACAATCAAGTATCTAAAAATAACAAAGAGGGAACTTAATTTGTCAAATGATGTTTTGGAATCTTTGTGTTCAACCACGTCTTTACAAGTCACAACACAACCATATACTTGGAAGACCCTCTTTGATGTCCTGGTAGGTTGAGCAGCATCTGGTGGGTTAACCAAATGGAAACATATGAAACTAAAGGACAAGAAGGAATTCCCCATAAATAATTCTTGTTGCTCCCGTCCAAAATTATGGAAACCCAGATGTTAGTTGATGTGAAAGGCATGTAATTTCCTGAAGTTTGCACTAAGTAAGGTGTTGGTATTCATATTATTGTATAATTAGATCTGGCTATGCAGATGTTCCAAGTACGTCTTCGGCAGTTGCTTTGGAGTCAACAAGTGGTGAGGCTGGCTTTGGTACAGAGGGAGGCTTAGGTGGCCTGTTTGGGCGAATTTTATCAGCTATGTCCGGAGGTTTGTCAAACTGCAACATTGAAGGAATTTAAGATGAGGTTTAAGATTTTCCATATAAATAATCCTAGACAGAAATGTGTTAAATGAAATAAAAACTGATTAAGAGCAGACTGACCTCGTAACCACAGCCAGATACGCAAGCGTGAAAACACTCCTGCAAGTACAATTGGATCAGCAACTACTCAATCTGAAAAATGCACATTAATCATAGCTATCAGAGTTTAATGTTTCCTACTTTCAAGGTTTATGATAATAGTACCGATTCTTATAGTTATGATTATACAAACAGCAAACATGGCAGCTTAACGCCTTAACCAGCATTTCAAAAAAAAAAAAAAAAGCCTTAACCAGTCCTACTTTTCCCCTTATATACAACTATGGTACTGCAGTACTGCCATTTTGCAACAGCCAAGTTACTTATAACACATTACATTGAAAATTAACAATAGAAATAGCCCGAGTATAATTTAGATCAAAGTATACACCACTATATACTAGGTCTTCTAATTATTTAAGAGGCTTATACTCTTTCATGGGATTATCAAATGGATAACTCCCCAAACAAAAAAGGTGAAACAGGCTAAATGAACATGATCATACATTCATACTTTTATATAATTCATTTGCTGTTATCATCCTATAATTGTTTCAGTATTCATCCATATGCTTTCCTCCACATATATGCTTGTTCCTACCCAGCAGCATTACTTGTTCATACCCTAAAAGGTGTTTATTTGAAAGAGAAAGGAAGAAGCGGTAAATGACAAAATACCTCTGAGTATCTTTCAACTCCAGGAGAACGATCAATGCAAGCACTCCATTGTTGATCCTTTAAGACAGGATCCTTGTAACATATCTCATTGCACTCCTCCAAGCCTATACATGCAAGACAGGATCCATTATATCACTTGTAGGTTTGTAGCTTATTCAAACATTTATGTATTAATCAGTCTCCACTTCAATGTACAAGTATAATGTCTCTAAAACCAATTATCTATTCCCATATGTAGATTTACCGCAGGGCAAGCTTGTACTGTGTGATAAGAGCTAACAAATTACAATGAATGTATCTGTGGAGGGCCTAAAAGAGTAAACCTAAAATGTCGAAAGCACAATACGAAGGGAATTGATAAATTTCTCAAAAGACAAAATGATACTCACATTCTTCCCAAGTCTCTCCATCAGCATCACACCCTTTCTTGCAAAATACTCGCCCTGCAATAAACCACACAGCTGTGTAATTTGAAAACTACAAAAGGGAACAAATTGTGATAAAAATCGGTTCATAAGAACTTGTATAGTTCTATGTATGAGGTTAGAAATGTATCACAATCAGTAATATTAATCCACATGCCTGCAGAGCAAGACATTTAATATTAATCCACATTCTTCCTGGGCATCAACCGAAACAACGAATCCACCGATTTGAAATCTCCAAGACCAAACACTTCTGTCAGACATTTCGTCAAACACCTGGCATGCAAGTCCCACCGACCCAATTTGAGCAAAAACAAACAATAACGAATTCTGAACATACAGATCAAAATCAAACCCTGACTTCAAAACCAAGCAATGAATCTCTCCGCCTTTACGATCAATCCCCAATCCAATTACCAGGACGACGTGGCGGACGGCGACGTCGAGCTTCAAGTCGGAAGAAACCTTGGGGCAGCCGTTGGACTCGGTGCCGGAGCCGTAGGATTCCGCGTAGATGAAGTCGACGGCGACAGGGAGGCGGATATGGGGGTTCAAGTCGGCGAGGAAGAGAAAGACGCCGGTGGCGACACCGACGAGAACATGAGGGTCGGAGAGGTGAGAGAGGTCGGCGGAGATATCGGCGGCGATGTCGGTGACAACAGAGATGTTGACGGGTTTAGAGAGAGACAATGAGACAAATGTTGTAGAGTGATTTTGATTTGGAAAAGAGTGGTCGGTAACTATATATGTGAGATGAGAATAACTACTGTAGTGGCATGTTTTGTAATTTTTCTAACCTATCGGGGTAGTAGTTTAGCACGTGCCCTTAATTATAATCAAGTTAAACTTAGTGCCTTTTTTATAAATTTAGATCTTTGTATGACCTTTTTTATGAATAGCCCTTTAAACAATTAATTTATTTCTGTATTTTCACGAAGAAAATAATAATTTCCTCTTTTAGAATTCTAAATTAAGTAGTAATTAATGTTGAGAATATTATGGTTTTCATTTCATTAAATTTCATCTTTTTCTTTTTTCTTCTTCGTCTAAATACAATGATGAGAATGTATTAATTTTTCATTAAGAATTTGAAGAGAACAATAATAGATTTGTAATAATTTTGCAAACTAACATAAGTAGTCGATTTGAAAATCTACAAAACGTGAATATAAAGTAACATACTAAACATAGTAATTTTGTATAGTCAAATAATAGGGTATTTCATGATTTTTAGTTCAATGATATTTTAGATAGTTTGGGTTGTGTATTTAGTAAAAATATCAGATTCGTAATTTGAATAGGTGATATATTGAGTATATATGTGTACCGGTAGCAAGTGTGCTATCAGATTTCATGATTTTTTAACACTCTTGAAAAGAAAAAAAATAGAGGTACCGGTAGCAAGTGTGCTATCGGTGCGCTAAATTTTCTTTTGGAAACATATGATTGGTAAATGCTTTATTTTGGATTTCAGTTAGTTACATTAGCACCCGTTGCAAGTAGAATGAAACATTTTACTGTCGGTAAATAGATTATAGATACTTTGTTTGTGTTCTTTGTCAAATTAAAAGGGACTTAATATTTCTCATCCTTAAAAGCCATATAGCAAGATGAAAAATTGGTCAGCATAGTAATCAAATTCACCATCCTTTGTATACATGAAATTGGAAAACAACACTGAATGCTATTAAAAGAGAATGTAATACCATAATTATTTATCTGTACTATAACTCAGTATGGTAATATATAATCAATTCATCTTTAATTATCTTTTCATCTTCCTCTCTTCAGATTGACGTAGTGCTGTATTAAAATCAGAATTTAAATATCTAAGAACCAAATGAAAACAAAGGTAATGATCTCAATGGGGAAGAAAACTACGGAATGAAAAGGAAATATTCCATCACTTCCTTTTCAACAATTTTTCTTACGGGGTGGGGTGACAATTCATTTTGTTCTTCTTACTTTTACTTGTATTAGTATTAGCAGACACATTTAGATTTAGTGTCCATTAAGATACGAAATCAAAGACAGAAAAAACTGCATTGTACATCCTTAATCAAACCTCAGATGCTTCAAATTAATCATTCAGTTCCTATGAACCTTCAATTGGAAATAAAAGGTAAAAACATGAGCTTCCTTCTCATTTTCTTCCACTCCACCTTTCTTTTTTGGCCATCTAGATAGGGATCCTTCAAAAAAAAATAAAGTGAACTCATGATGCTCTAATTCATAAACTAATTGCTAAAAGTCTTAAACGAACTCCCAATCAAACAGGGATGAAGAAAAACAAAGGGATATGGAAGAGTTTCGTTACCTTAAATTCTCCAAACAGTTCCTGTGCGGCAAAGATTTACACGAAAAGTGCAAGTAAAGTAGGCCTGTAAAATCACTTCAACCATACACGTACAATCCACCATTCCAAAATTATATCGAAGCAAAATAGTAAGATTGACGCACCCAATCCTGGTCATTTGATTGCACACAACCTCTGGCCCTGACGAACACCACCTCCCCCAACAACTATCATTCTGGAATAGTTTTGCCATTTTAAAAGAACATGTTAATGATGTTACAGAGTAGGAGTCAGCAACTCTTTTTTCTCCTTAAAATGTGGCGGTCAGTTTGCTAAAACTGATCATTTGAAATTTGAAATCAATTGTAATACATTTATCTACTGAATTATTATTGTTTTATCCTTCGTTTATTTAATCATGTTTTGTTGATTATTATTTTGGATGGACATTGTAAGAATAGAGAGTTTGGCAGTTCTATAAGCTAAATTCACTTAATTAATAGAGATATGAGTGTTAATTTATGTATCAAATACTAAAATGAACAAACTATGTTCATATATATATATACTGTATGTACATACAATGTTTGTTTTCCCCATTCAATTTCTTTTCAGTATATATTTTTCCTTTTTCATTTGAACCTACAAATATATTTCTTTTTATATTTATTTACAAATTAGATGAAACTACGTACTATACGAACGATTCCTTTTTTATCTATATTTTATTTACTGTTGTAGGAGAAACAATATAGATGCAAAGCGTTACTTTATTGATAGATAAGGAGGCCTTTATATAGGCATTACATCAAGTATCCCAAGTAATCAGGGATTCCCTATCTACTAAGGTAACTACTATTCTAGTCTAATTAGGTCAAGACACACAACGGAAGTTACGGAATTAACCTTCCTTGAACACTCCCCCTTGTGTCGCGTACCTAATGTGACACGGTGCATAACACGTTGCCTCGCTAAAACCTTGCCAAGCAAAACAAAACCTCTTGGGTAAAAATAAAAAGCTTGGTCGAAGGGAAAAGAGCACAACGCACCAAGTACAATTGAAGATTACATGTGAGGTAGACTCCCCCTGATGTCTACAAGATAACTCCCCCTGATTGGTAACTCAATCTTGGAGTTTAGATTAATGGCGTATACAAACGCTCCTCACAAGCTTCAAAAGTAGGTGTGGCCAATGATCGAGTCATTGAATACAGCCACATTATCCTTGTATTAGACCAGCTACACTTAGCTTTACTTGGTCTTAAGGAAGAAGGTTGCTCAACAACTCAAAACTAGAGTTCGGGTTGAAAATCAGATTCACGCGCAGCATGACCTTCGTGTACTTAAATAGTCATAACTCCTTCGATACAGTAGGTATGAACGAACCGTAAAATGTTCTGGAAACTAGACACCCATATCTTTCCAGTGATATAAAGTACACAACGTGGTTCGTTCTGAGCTGATCACAAAGCTCTGTCGAATGTGACTGATCTGCAAATTACCGGACAGATTCGTCCTACTTTGCTAAAACAGCCATAACTCACTCAATATGATAGCTATGATCAAATGGTTAGTGTCCCTGGAAAGTAGACACATAGAGCTTTCCAACGGTACTAAGTTTACCATTTTCCGATGAGTGAGTTGTCATGTAGGTCACGGGGAAGTTGACGTACAGAACTAGGCAGAATCTGGAATTGCCTATTGATGTGTCTTTCATGATGGGATCGAATGAGCCTAAACCTTTCTCTCTTAAAAGAAAGTACCGCCATATACCATGGCATTGCGTGGGCGCGTCTAGCCATCACTTTGGCTTTATAAGTTTATAGCGAATGAGATGTCGAGTCGAGCATATTATGACAAGTACATGATTGCGCACATGATACTTAGATAGAGAGTTTCATCTCCCAAGACTTCTCGTCACATAGACGAAACGAGTCTTCTCAAGACATCGACTAATCATGGGATACATATAGGCTTTGGTTTATCGTCCATTAGTTTGCCATAAGCCGATAGATGAACAAGTTCATCACTAACGGTTCTCACATTTGAGACCAAGTATTCCCAAGATCTTTTCATTCTTAACGTTGGATTAGTGATACTTCAATCACAATTCATCCGTAGTTTACACGCAAATAGGCATGATTCATTACATTTCATCTCCAATCAAGTAGTTGCTCAACCGCGTTATACAATATCCAACCAGAAGATTTGAACCCATATAGAGAACATCCTAATCTGGTAGCATACGCACTTCGAGATTTTTGCTTACTTGACTTGGGTGAAAACTGATCCATTCATGATATTTATGTACATCTCTTTACTTAGTCCCAATAGAGATGATTCATAAGCTGCATGTTCAGTTTTTCGGAACTACCTAACTGACAAGGTAGTGGAGTGTGATATGACTCCATTACGAGAGCATATGTCATCGTAGTCGATTCCAGGGCGTTTGTGAGAGACCTTGCGCCTCAAGGTGAGTCTAGGCTCTTTTTCTCACTACGCTTTCAATCAAAGATTATCGATAGGGTTTACACTTGCGGTGTCGGCATCACCTGACCAAGGACCTATCTCTTTGTATAAACTGGATCGCATATCTTTCCGTGTAGGCCAATTCACAACGTTGGTATTTGCTTCAACGAAGTGAGTGTATTCGATATCTAACTCATAGACCACGTACTCATGTACACTAGTGTAATTCGCATTTGTAGAGATCTCTATATGGATTGGCTTCTCATTGAGGCGTCCCCCAATAATAACCTTAATCCAGAAAATCCATGAGACGAATGAGTTGTCATTGATCCGAGGATCAAGTTGTGCCATACTCGCATTCGGCGAGTGTATATCGAACAAAGTGCCCTCTCTACACTTCTTGTGAGAGTCACGGCCTAGTGACACCAGCTACCACTTTTGTGGAGTCACCATGTCACCATTTATGAATGACAATATGTCCATTGATTTTGGACATCAATCCTTACAGGCATGTTGATACAAGAGTACTATTCCGATCTTTTCCTTGAAAGACCAATAGTTTGCTCTTTGCAGCATGTATATCAAATCTCGTCACTTTGATTTATGGGACTTTGGGAACATGATGAGGCACAGTGGGGACAAACCACGGCAATGCCAAGTCGTTCTACTTGAACAAACTTGTTCTTCTCTCCCCCTAACGACGGGGAGACTGGCTCATCAAAAAGTGACATAAACGAGATCGCCTGTTAAGGTTTATATATAGCGGACTATAGGTGGAAGCTGACGTCTTATTCAAAGACGTTATTCATAATCAAATAACCCATCATTGAGCGCTTGTGGTAGCGCAATATGGCACATAAAGTATGTGGACGGTATAGGGTATTGATCGTTAACACTTATACGTTAACAAGATGCATTCCGTTACAAAATGTAACATGCATGTATGCTTCCTGAAACGTTTCACTATGTTCCGGAACACCAAATGCCACCAAATTTTAACAGTAGGTAGGCACATGTGTTAGGATTCCAACGCCGCCGGCCTCATTGCCGGAACCGGTCGGAAACATACCGAACCGGTCGGAATAGTCGCCGGAGGTCAGTGAACGTTTGTGTCGAGTGGTTCATCACCTTCCAGGTGTCCAATGGCTCTGAAATTTTATGAGCAGGTAGCCATGGATGTTAGGAATCGGTGGACCAAATTTCATCTCAAGAACCGGCCTAAAAGTAGGTAAACCGGTCCTCACAATGACGAGTCCGCGAGCTAAAAAACCAGAAATTTTAGGTTTTTGCTACTTTTCAATCATTGTGAAGGTGCTTCATAACATCTAAGTGTTATGGCTTGAGTTTAACCATGAGGTATATCACCATAGTATCATTGTATCTCAAATTGAACTATGAGAAGGCATCAAAGCCATCATCTTATGTATCATTGCCTTTAGCGTAGGAGGGCGTTACTCCAAAACTTTGCTAAAGATTAAGCTTCCATATATTGAGCATAGCTAATGAAGGATCATAAAGGGGGATCATATGCACGTTTAAATGCATAGATGGTGCTTCCATTGACTTGGAGGAAGACTTGGGTGACGTTAATGTCATCTTTGAGCCTTGAGCATTGCTCATGACGCTACCAAATTCTTTTGGTAATCTTTGATCCCAATAGCTTCTTTGCTCAAAAGAAACGATGTCCATAGCTTTCTTGCATATATGGATCATCAAAACATGTCCAAAATTCCGGACTATGTATGGAAGAGTCTACATGAGTCGCCGATTCAAAGAATCCGAATCATAGTATACGTGAAATACATTCACAATATTGACTCATAAGTTGTGCGCATTCATTAGAAGCGATACACAAGAAATCAATTCAATTTTCACAATGAGTTTCAATGTGATAAACGTTGGCACCAATATCTTGAAGTGGTGATCAAGGTTCGATGAAGATTAGCTACACACTTAATGTCTCTATGATACATTCATAAGAGTGTAGAGACAAGGGTGTTATGCCAAGACATATAAACCGGAATATATACTCAATTCCTATAGAGTGTGCAACATGGCGTGTAGTATCACAAGATAAAACATAGGCATGCTTAAAGGCGTACAAGACACATCCGTTAACGCTCAAAAATAGAGCCGGAAAACAACCAGAATGAGCCAACATCGATACTATAGAGACATAAATGTCTAAACCAAGTATCCAGGACCGAGGCCATGAGCTAGCTATCCGAGGCCGAAGCCAAGCTAGAATGGGAGCCAAGCCGAAACAAGGCAAGGAAGGGCCATGGTCAAGCATAGGCGCGTGCTAGGCTAGCCAAGGCCGAAGCCGAGGTGGTGCACGGGCAGGCCGAGGCCGAGCAAATGTCAAGGCATGCCAAGGCCGAAACCAAGGCGTGTCGAGGCAAAAGCAAAGGCTTTTGGGGCCGAGGCTTGATGTTGGAGTCAAGGTCATGCGAGTTGCCGATGGATAGCCTAGGCCGAAGCGAAGGCTTACCGAGGCATAAAACAAGGACCTGACGAGGCCGATGCCATGCTAAAGAGCCAAAGGCATGCCGAGGCCGAAGCCAAGACGTGCCGGGGTGAGTGCATGGGCTTATAAGGCCGAGATGGCTGCTGGCCGGGCCGTGTTCAGGCCAACGCCGAGGCCGAGGCCGGGGCGCTGCTAGGCGGGCCGTGTGCGTGCCAAGGTCCGGAGACCGAGGGGGCGGCAGCATGTGGTTGTGGCGGAGCTGTAGTCCAAGCAACGCGTAAGCTAAGCCAAGGCCGAAACCGAGGCTAGGCAAGGCGGGCTTTGGTGGGCGCAAGAGTGCCGAGGCCGAGGCCGGGCAATGCGCATGCATCCGCTTATGTACGCAAGCATGTCAATTTGTTTCTTGACGAGTGAGGCCTGGCGAATCGCAGCCAAGCTGGCGAGTGGCCATGGCAAGTGAGGCCTGGCGAATCGCAGCCAAGTTGGCGGATGGCCATGGCGAGCGAGGCCTGGCGGATCGCGGCCAAGTTGGCGGATGGCCATGGCGAGCGAGGCCTGGCGGATCGCGGCCAAGTTGGCGGATGGCCATGGCGAGCGAGGCCTGGCGGATCGCGGCCAAGTTGGCGGATGACCATGGCGAGCGAGGCCTGGCGGATCGCGGCCAAGTTGGCGGATGGCCATGGCGAGCGAGGCCTGGCGGATCGCGGCCAAGTTGGCGGATGACCATGGCGAGCGAGGCCTGGCGGATCGCGGCCAAGTTGGCGGATGGCCATGGCGAGCGAGGCCTGGCGGATCGCGGCCAAGTTGGCGGATCGCAGTTTCTCGCGAGTCACTCATTTTGTCTCTTGTGATTTTTCGAGTTAACATCACCAATTAGGTTGGTGAACTCAATCAACATGCCATGTAAATGTGTAATGCGATTCATTGCATTCACATATAGCTTTTTAGGGAATCGAACCATATATGCATCAAAATGCCAACGGTTATATCGTGATCTTGACCATAAAGAGTGTATCGACTAAGTAGCATTAGTCACACATGTGAGGTCTATGCCTGCACAAAATCAACGGATTTGTAGTCACTTTGACTATGAAATTGAAGTCATATGCTTCATATTTATTGCAAATTATCTTTTGCTGTTGAAATCCGTAATCATGAGGATATACTCTCATCTTCTTCCATGTATCTCTTGTGTACATTGACCATATGATTGCAATTTTGCAATTAGTGAACCGATAGAACCATATCCATGACATGATTCTCTCTTTTTTCAATGGCCATTCTCTAGGCGCATTTTATGGTCAATTGTTTCTTTATATCAAAAGAACAAGAGGGAAGGAATTGAATGGTCGAGACCAAGATTCTGGTTACTCAATTCAATTGGTTGTGACAATTTCCGTCACATATCGATGTTACAGTGACAATTTCCGTCACACATCATGAGTTTGTCCCCTTTGTGACTCCCTTAGGATCGTCACAAGCATCGACAATATTATGTCGGAATCGTGATTAAATATTCACGAAGAGTTGTGGTTCACAGTGACATCACAGCCACAAGCACAACTTTGGACGGTAACATCACAGTTACCCCATAAATACTGTGATACGCAGGGGTGGGTGGGGCCCCTTTGTATCGTCCTGAAAAACACACAAGTTCCAACACATATACACAAGTTCAAGTAATTGAAATTGCGAAAGAACGGGAACTTTTATTAAATCATACATGCTAGTTCGCCAAATGAACTGCGTTTAAAAATTGCGCTGAAGGACTCGGTTCTGATCCTTGTGCAAATTAAGATGCTCTTCCATGTACGTGCAACGAAATAATCCTCGCAATTACATCGCGATGCGTCGTGCAATAAGTTTCATGGAAAAGAAAAACATATGGTTAGTCATATTCACCATATATGGAGCAGTAAAACTAATAAAAAGAATTACTGCAGTAACTGTTTTTAACCCGTAGGGTAAAAACTGTTTAACTGAGGTAAGTACAATTACCGTTTTGCCCCTTGCACAGTAGAATTCGTTTAACAGCCGAATCGGGTCAGGTTGGACACGGGTCGGGTCAGGCCCAAGGGTCCGGGTCGAGATCTGGAGATCCGGATCTGACTGAAACGGTGACGAATCGGGGCAGCAGGACTGGGTCGGCGGCGCTAAGCTGCGTGCAGGCGTGCAAATCCGGGCATCGACGTCGTTTGGGCTGCGTCGACAGAGGCGGCGACGTCAGAGGCTGCGACGACTAGGTTGGAGCGCGCTAGGGCTTCGTCGAAGCATCGAGGTGGGCCGCCGGATTGGAGCGGCTTCGGGCTGAGGCGTCGACCGAGCAGGCGTCGTCTCTGGATTGCATCGCGGCGGGGAGGCGATGAGAGAGAACGCCGTCGAACCATCGGAGGGTGCCCAGAGCAAATTACTGGGTGCCCTGAGCTTCTTCAGCCTCTGCCGACAAAGATGTCGTCGGCAGTTCAATAGTATATGATGTACCGACGAATTGGTTGTCGGCAAAAGGTTCCTGGGGGCTTCTTAGCTTTTCCGACAAAGAGTTGTCGGTAGAACCTGGTGCCCTGGGATTGTTTTCTTTCTTCCGACGAAGGGGTTGCCGGCAGAAAGTGATTTCTGGGGAGGGCCTTCTTTGCCGACAAGCAGTTGCCGGCAGAAAAGCTAGGGTTGCTGAAATTTTTTTTTTTCGGCAAAAAGCTAGGGTTTTTGCTATCAAGCACAGGGTTAGAAACTACGTGCTGATAACGTGTTGTAGGAGAAACAATATAGATGCAAAGCGTTACTTTATTGATAGATAAGGAGGCCTTTATATAGGCATTACATCAAGTATCCCAAGTAATCAGGGATTCCCTATCTACTAAGGTAACTACTATTCTAGTCTAATTAGGTCAAGACACACAACGGAAGTTACGGAATTAACCTTCCTTGAACATTTACATATTAATTGATGTATCAGGGGATTTTCAATCTCCGTTACAAAGAACCTGACATAGTGATCAAGATCAACCCTGAAGTCAGGTCACCGCCAAATTAGAGCAGTCGGAGGTCGGAATCCGCCTACCATTCAAGGACTTAAAAGGCGGCTCGCAAGGATTGTGAAGTGGTATGATGAAACATAGTGACTTTGATTTTATACGCCCGGTAAGATAGTAGACAAAACGTACCATCTGTTATGATGCTTTTACATAGAAGCGAGAGTTATTTTCCGTTCGGCAACGCTAAAGCAAATGGAGTAACTAATCGCACATACTTTTAGTAGAGACTCTTGGCATTATTTTAAGATGTTCTCTTGATACTGCTTATTGTAATTTGTGATTTAAGTTTTGTGTCACTATCTTGTAGTCTTTTGTTACATTAGGCCATCTGCAAACCCAAAATGTTAAAGATAGCTTAGCTTTGAAAAATTATATTATTTATCGATGTTACGTTAATTGTTTCTAATCCATTTAACCTTGAATATTATAAGTTATATTTTAATATTATATATATATATATATATATATTATATATATTTGTGTTGTACTTTTGTATATTAGATTCTTACTTCTAGAAATTAAAATAATTTTTTTTATATAAATTAGCATTTTGGATGACGTGATTTCTCATCTTGCTTCGTCTTGAGGGAATATCTCTTCATCCATATATATGTTGATGAGATATCTCCTCATTAGGTTGTCCTTCAAGGAAATTACTCTTTGCTAGTCACTATCACCACTACAAAAATTAATTCAGACTCTGCAATTGCCAAAAGTCTATTCGTCGTCGCAAATCACCAACGGCAACGGCGTGGCGACAACAATTGCTCCGTCGCCATTGTTGTGGTCGCCAATACATCTAGCAACGGCAAATAGCCGTCGTGGGCTTAGTTTGCGATGGCAATACAGTCGCAGCTACACTGCGACGGCAGTCAACGACTGAAAGTGTCGTCGAAAAATACTATTTTGCTATAGCCTTTACCGTCGTCCTAATAACTTTTAATAATTTAAAATAAGTCGCGAGGGCAAAATTGCCGTTGTTAAGTTTTATTTAAGATATTAAAAAAAAATGGCTAGCAAATTTTGCAGCCTTTTTTTTTTTTGGGTAATAGATTCAAAAAAAAAAAATCGAGCATATTAAAGAGAAATAAATATTTTAATTATACTCATGTTTCATAAATGTTACAAAAGAAATAAAGCTCTTACACAAGAGTTTACAAGATAGTACAAAACAAGGTATATTTCTTCCTCTACTACAAGATAAGCTTTACAGGATCTTCTGATAAAGTAGTCTGGGGTTCCAATCCAAAACCAATTGGCAATAGAAGGAGTAGCCCAAACCCTTATAAACCCACAGGCTAGGTCCCATTTTCCCATGTGGGATGTATATTCTCAACACGCCCCCGCACGTGTGGCGAATTTTCAAGCCATACACGTGGACAACATTTTGGGTGACGTGGAGTCCGTGTGGCCATTTGGGCTTCACACGTGGACGTGGGTAACCCGCTCTGATACCATGATAAAGTAGTCTGGGGTTCCAATCCAAAACCAATTGGCAATAGAAGGAGTAGCCCAAACCCTTATAAACCCACAGGCTAGGTCCCATTTTCCCATGTGGGATGTATATTCTCAACATCTTCCTCCACCATTTACTTCCATGTTATTGACTTCCTACTTTAGAATTTAATTAGAATGCAGTTTAGTCCAGGTCATGTAACTAATATAAAAAACTATGTCTGAACAACTTAATTATTCATAATCAAATGGAATCTCAATGCCTTATTCATAATCAAATGGAATCTAAATAACTTAATTATGTTACCTGATGATACTCATAATGGAAAATCTACTAGATCAAATGGCTGCATTGGGTGTTTGCCAAAGCTTACGCCTGAAATCTGGTAACAAACCTTTTTGTATAGGACGATCAAAACAAAAAGTTAGATTCCTATGAAACATGATTGTAATCAACATGGTCCAGAAAACTGAAATTCGAGAAAACTAAGAATGAAAATTTATAATCAGTCACACACATATAGACAAAAAGAGAGATATAATTGAGCAGAAATGTATAATTGAGCAGAAATCTTCTTCGATCGGGAATAAAATTTGATCAAAAGGAAAAGAAGAAACATTTACAGAATATATGGCGTGAACGGCTGGACTTTTAGAAACTCACAGAATATTCATTTTTAAAGAGATGGATTAGAGATTTTCCAGGCTAAAAGTGGACACATTAAGGAGAGACATACTAAAATTTCAGGCATTTTGGAGATCGGGAAGTGTTTCAGAAGTTGAAGAAAAACAAACTGAGTTGCCAGAATCTAACAGAAGAAATACAAGCTGCAGTGTCAAATTAGAAAATTCACCAAGTGACCATTTTAAGTCCAAAAGACTTCAAATCAATTTTAAAACGACTTTTAGGAAATCTAGTTTCATGCATAAAATTAACCGAAAATAATTGGAACAAATGGGCATTCCAAGCAGATCAGTAGTAAAGGAGGTTATCTGAAAATTTCTGAAAATATAACCAAATGCATATCAATCTTTGTAAAGTCACCAAACATTCATTGTCCAACGAATTAAGCTGAAAATTTCCATATCAATAGTTAGCTAATAGAAGGGAAACATATCAAAAATTCAGATCAATTGGAGGACTGAAAAGTGGGTAACGAAAAGGGAAAATAGAGCACAGCATAAACCAATGCTAAATCTTTTGAGCTGCTAACTGCTCACCTTACTTGGGGAAATCAAGAACAAGAATAGAAGCTGCTAACTGCTCACTCAGCACACCTGTATCAAAAGTTACAGCATTAACTTAAAGTATAATGCTGAATAGATATTAATTATACCTAGCAAACAGCAAAATCTGTTGGCTAGAGATGAAAGCAGAAACAATCCAAAAAATCAATTCCATTGCATGCATGTTGTCCATCAAGCCAACTGGAAACTTGGACCAATGCACAGAAACCTCATCAAAATCTCCGGATTTCATATCATCAATGAGAAAATAGATGAAAGATAGCAGCAGTAAGATAAAAAACCACATCATAAAGGAAACCAAGTAAACAACAATACCATCATTTGACTGAAAAAACAGTTAGCAAAGGTAAACAGGACCAGAGGCACAAAAGAGTGCATAGTACTCAGGCTTGGTCGATCAAGTTTGCAGTTATTGAAAAAACAAGCAGCCAACAACTAGGTTGAATCTTGGAAACAAGAACAAGAAGTATAGATAGAAACACTCCCAGTTCAATTGGATGACTAGATAGAAACACTCCCAGTTCAATCTTGGAAACAAGAACAAGAAGTATAAAGTCACCAAACATTCATTGTCCAACGAATTAAGCTGAAAATTTCCAGATAAATAGTTAGCTAATAGAAGGGAAACATATCAAAAATTCAGATCAATTGGAGGATTGGAAAGTGGGTAACGAAAAGGGAAAATAGAGCACAGCAGAAATTCGTTTTCAGGAAAACCAGTCAAGCTGTTTCTCTCTCTTTAAAATATATCATTGCAGCAACTTAAGTGCATTATTCTACTCCTTTAATCCTAATTACCAATTAAGTTTCTTTTCATTCCCAACAACACCTACAAGTTATCAATTCAACATAACGGAGTCAACAGCCTCATGAATCGATTCATCATACATTCTAGTAAACTCAAAGAAAGTTAAGAGACTATGGCTTCTTTTTTTCAGTATTAAGTGCATTGTTCAGAAAGCCATATTTTCAACTTATTTAAAGCATTCAAATATGGAAACTCACCTTTTGTACTATGTCAATATATGGATTTGGTTCTCACAGGATTTAGCAGAAGTTCTGGGCTGGTCCTGCAATATATGGACAGAAGATTACAGCCTTGCTCACATATTAAAGCAGTTAACAGTTGAAAATGACACTTTAGCTTTCAATCACATATCTAACAATGAGCAACTATGAGAATTGTTCAATTCGTTCATATGATCGCAAAAGACTGACAGGTATTAGGCTGAAAGCATGATACAGAGAGGTTAGTCTTGGGTCAGAATATGTCCTATCAACTAGTCCTTTGAGTCAAGCCTTACCAGTTCAATTCGCTCTTCCTCACCACAAATCTTTCACAAGCAAATATAGAGAGGAAAACAGTGGTATCACCTTGAACGACGGGGGAGGCGGAGGCGGAGGAGGGGGGGCAGAGGTGTGCAGGCGGAGGTGGACGCTGCTTTGGTGTGGAGATGGGGAGGCGACGGAGTTCGAGGGATTTGGGAATTGGGAATTTGTTCTTTGGTTCTGTAGAGGTCGAGAGAGGCTGGTTCGGTATTTTCATTATATCGTTTAAGCGACTGAGTATGTCTAAATCCGTCGCATTAAATGTTTTCAACTTTTCAAAAAAATTTTGGCGCAGAATTTTAATTCTTTGGGGTGGCACCCTAATTTTGTTTGTATGTGACGGACACAAAATTTTCGCGTAAGATGGTTCTTAAGCGATAACCCAAATTTAGTCGCTTAAGAAAATAAATTAATTTTGACAATAAACGTTAATATGGTTGATTGCTTCGATCGAACATCAAACGTTCATGAAACGAGTTAATTTTTCTACTCTACTCATATTTAACTATAACGATCACATCAGATGGTCAAAATTTTAATTTTGTGAATTTAGCCATTATAATGACAACATGCTTACTAATGCAGTATAACTTGATTAGTAGATTATACTCAAGTATACAACTTTTCGAAACAACTACATAAAATAAGTTAAATTTTGAAAAAACGCTATAAAATAGCATTTGATCGTTATGATCAAATACAGTGATAGTAAAAAAATCACTTAAATCCGACAAAATTAGAGGCCCGATCAATGCGGTCAACCTTATTTAAACTTATCTCTTTGTATGGGGAGCCATAATATCGGGAGGTAAACGTTCCTAAATTTTTACATGGTTGATTACATCTCATCTATTTGAGACTTTAATGTTTGGAAGAGTCGACGAAATAAAGTCATCTAAAGGTATGTAATAGCATTTTCGTGCGATAAGTTTTATGAAAATATAGTTGACCGTTTCAATCGAGTATCGAACATTCACGAAACAAGTTAATTTTTATTCTCTACTCATATTTAACTATAACGATCACATCATACGGTTAAAATTTTCATTTTGTGAATTTAACCATTATAATAACAACATGTTTACTAATGCAGTTTAACTTTATTAGTAAATTATACTCAAGTGTACAACGTTTCGAAATAACTATATAAAAGAAGTCAAATTTTGAAAAATACTATGAAATAGAATTTGATCTTTATCATAAAATACGGTGATGGTCAAAAAATTACTTCTATCCGACAAAATTAGAGCCTCGATCGATGCGGTCAACCTTATTTACACTTATCTCTCTCTATGGGGAGTCATAGTATCGCTAGGTAAACGTTTCCAAATTTTTACATGGCTGATTACGTCTCATCTATTTAAGAGTTTAATATTTGGAAGAGTTGACTAAACAAGGTCATCTAAAGGTACGTAATAACGTTTTTGTGTGATAACCCGTAGAGACGATACATATTAATGTGTGTAAAAAGTTTGAAACGTTAAAGCCCCATGATGGAGCCCCCCTTATGGAAGTCGCCAAATATATTTAATTGACCAAATTAAAAGAAATTAAAAATAACTAGCAAAAACAAATAAGGAAAACAGTCCATTTACCCAGTTTTAGCTACGGCATAAGAAGTGCCGTCGCAAAAAATCAAGAACTTTGCCACAGTCCCGTCACAAGATTTATTATTTATTGTCACAGTAAAAATATGTTGTCGCAAAGTTTGTAACATTATACCACGGTGACACCTTGCCGTCGCAAAGTTCTTAACATTATACCACGACTACACTATACCGTCGCATATTAAGCGACTGTAGTTATGTCGTCGCAGCGCCGTCACAGAACTTGAATTATTGGCGACGACAAAAGCTTGGTGTGGCAACTTTTAATGGCTAACTGAATTCTTTTTTGTAGGGCACCTAGCTGTTTCTCGAGGTAATACTTTCACCTGACATGGATATCACTCGATGCCTTCATCTGAATATCTCTCAAAGAGATAATCCCTCGAGACATATACGAGCAACATCTTATCAATAAGCCTCTTGAAATAATAAAACTTATAAAAGATCGTAAAAACTGTTATTATTGGTAACTGCAACTAGAACTAGTTTTTAAATACTAAAAAGTGTTGAAGGAAAAACGTATTATGTGCCTTCGTCAATGTAACTGACGATAGATAATTATGTAGTCATTATTGTCATTAATGTATTTCCTATTACCGTTGTAATACTCACCCTATATAAAGGGGATTATCAATGAAATGAGTAGACCAATTCCGATTATTCTACAACACGTTATCAGCACTTTGCTTTAGCCAGAAAAAAAAAAAAGAGAAAAAAACCCTAGGTCTTTGTCTCTGAAAAAAAACCCCAGCAAAACACTTCTGCCGGAAAAGAAGACCTCCTCACCAGAAATCCCTTCTGCCGACAACCACTTTGTCGGCAACGATGACTTCTGGCGACAACTCGTCGTCGGAAAAGGAAGAAAAATCCAGGCTACCACTCTACCGACGATAGGCTTGTCGGCAGAGCATAGCATCTCATCGGCACACCCAGAAATCTGCTCTGGGCACCTGCACCTCTCCAGATCGCCTCGCCGCCGTGCAGATCGGACTGCCCCAGCTCGGCCCGCCGCCGCTAGCTGCACCAGCAGCTGCCCTGCTCCTATGCCAGCCCACCTCCGATGACGACATCGATCCAGATCGGACCACATCCCGCGCCGACGACGCTGCCTCGCCTGGCTCGATCCAGCAGCCCAGACGACGCCAACCTCCGATCGGCCTCGACCCAGTCGCGGCGAAGACGTCTGCTCTCTCTGTGGCCCAGCCGAGCGCCGACGACGCCAGCCCAGCCGATTTGCTCACTCTCCGATCGGATCCAACCTCTGATTCGTCCGACGATCGGCCATCGCCGCTCGGCCTAGTTTCTGACTCGCCTCGATGCCCTCCGATCGCCGCTGCAACCAGGATCGTCCCCCCCCCACCGATCCAGTCGATCACCTGCATCGACCCCCCCCGATCCGGCCTCCTCCAGCGCCATCGACGCCGCTCCAGCAGCCCCGATCCGGTCCCCCTTCGTCCAGCAGCCCCGATCCGATCGCCAGCACAGCCAAGATCCGATCCCGCTTCTACCGACGACAACTCGTCGGGTAAGGCTGCCTCCCAGAAGTTCTACCGACAAAGCTTCGTCGGCAGAAGCTTGACCCGACCCGGTCTTGTTGGGCCTGACCCGGATCTGCTGACCCGACCCACGAAAAAAAACAGAATTTTCTTTTTGGGATAAAAAATTTAAAGGTAATTTTTGAAATTACCGCACAGTAATTTATATTTACTTCACTGTGTGACTATTTACTTTATTACTATTTACTGTTTTACGAACTTAATGGTAAATGTGAAATTGCTTAATTTATATGATAAATGTGAAATATATATGATTAAAGTGACTAATCATATGAATATTGTTTTTATGTGGCATAACAATTACGATACGGCGATCAATACGTGACGATTACTTGGAGACGGAGATAAAGCAATCGCTTCATATGCAGTTTATTTGGCAAACTTACAAGTAATATTTATATTGACGCTCTGCTTTTATTATATTTTGTTTCAGTTATTTATATGATATAATGCTCTATTAAATGTGAAATTGCATTAGTATTTTATATAAATGTGAAACATGAAGCGTTATATGTTCATTTTATTAGTGTTAAATAATTGTTTTATTTAACATATTATTTAGTTTGAACACTGCTCTGATAATGTAATTTCATGAGCTTCGTAATATAAAGAAAAAGTGACAAACCTATAATGTGGAAAAGTATTTTCACGAAGCAAGAAAAATATGACCATTACAAATTTCTCTCTAGAGATCCAATTTTTATTTATTGAAAATTTTTCAACATGGATATCTTATTTATTGTGTAGAAAGCAACGATAATGGAATTTCATTAAACTTCACATGCAATGAAAATGGAAAAATCAAAATTTTATTGTGATAACGAAATTTCACGAAGCATCGGAGTTACCATAATGTATATTGGTTTATATTAGTCGTCGTGCATGTCATTTAGACTACGAGATTAATACATTATATTCTTCCTCTATTTTAAAGATGGTTTAACCATCACATTTTAGTTTTGACATATTGGACTCTGAAGAATTTGAGTACCAAATTCCCCTATTAAGCCGACTAAGGCTTGAGCATGGTATATTTATGCAAATTACTTTATGTAAATAGCTAAATAAATAATTTCAATATCTTGAACGACAATGTAAGGTCTAAGAAAAAAATCCCTGAAATTTAATTATGCAAAGTAATGCAATCACCCTAAAACAAAGGGCAATGATGATGTAAGTTATGAGAAAACAAAGAGTAATGACGATGTAAGGTCTTAGACAAAGAAATTTCCTGAAACAAATTATGCAAAGTAATGCAACAACCCTAAACCAAAGGGTAATGACAATGTAAGGTATGAGAAAAAGAAATTTTCTGGAACACATTTTGCTAAGTAATGCAACAACCCTAAATCAAAAAACAATGACGATGTAAGGTCTTAGAAAAATATATATATATTCTTGAACAAATTGGGTAAAGTAATGCAACGACCCTAAAACAAAGGGTAATTACCATGGACGTAAAATTCATATAATCATCCAAAAGTAAGTGGAAACAATGTAACATTTAAAAGATGACATAGGGGACATGTCATGTGCAGTGAAGCACTCTGCCATTGTTGTAATTCAATGAACTATTGATACGTACATTATAAGCTAGCAAAGAATTAGCTACGACTTTCAATAAATATGAAAAATCATATGAGTACGCGGATTTTGGAAAAGTATCTTCAATATCCAACAGTAACATTGAAAATGAGTTTACAACTAAAAACATAATATCTGGGAAGAATATGTTAAATGACAAATCTCATCATTGCAGCTATTAAAAGAGCAAAAAGGATCTGGCTCAATCCAAGATAGACTTTGATTAGTCTACTTTAAAAATTTTAAGATATCCTTATAAAGGCCATTACGCCTAAATACGACTTTTGGTCCAAAATTAGACTTTTGGTCTTAAAATTTCTCTCTCTAAATTGGATAAGACTAAATGTAATCGTTGGCATGTTAATTTTTTGAATCTTCTCTAAAGGAATTGAGATTATTCAAATTTTATTCATAATACACATGATTCAATTTTCTACATCTAACTTTGCAAAGTATTGTATAAAGTAAAGCAACACATCATAATATAGGCATGAAACAAAGAACCGTGTGCAAAGAAACGCACAATGTAATCCCTAAAATAATAGTACTGAAGAACAGTAACACTATATCAATAGTATATGATAATGATTAGTATATCAAAGAAAGTGATAATGATCAGTATATATTTTCCTTTGGGATTCATAATACACCTGCCTAATTGGGATTACAATACCTTTTCATTACAATCCCCATCGATTTACTCTAAAGAACTTGAGTTACGTTTCGATGTATATATTGAGCATATGTCAAATTGACAATTTATGCGATAAAAGAAAATTGAATTTTGTTTTCCACATTATAAAGAAATTTACGCCACGATTTTTCATGTGAAAAAGATACAAGTGAGAATTCATTTGAGCTCCTTTGCATTACCTTTAAATGACTGCGAATGTAAACGAGTATTAGAGAAGATTATATGTCAACTTAGTAGGTTCTAAGTAACCGCTAATTAAATCCAACGTCATAAGAAAATGATCTTTTGGAATTCTGACATAGATTGGCTTTGATATGGTGATCCATACATTAAAGAAACTACTATGGACACCCATATTTTTGGATAAATAGAAGCAAACACCAGAAGAATATGGTTCACACACGAATCTGAGGACGATCAATGAACATTTTATCCTCAAATATTGTCATATAGGGTTGAAGACGTATGTTCAATTCCTAAATTCCGCCGCTCCCCCAATGTGGCATTATAATATATTTGATGCACAAGCATATGCATTTATACCTTATTATGCTTCTCCTATCCGTCATGATTTTATGGATAAAAGTACATCATTCAAAGCCTATTCGTTAAAGCAATTATGATTGAGATCATCATATGCAAAGGACACATGAGTTTCTCATTATGTTGTTATATTGAATCAAAAGAGGATTCAGTGGATCGATTCAACCAACTTGCGGACACCATAAATATTTTATGGTGTTGGTTGTTGTGTCGACACACTGGTCACGTGTCATGACACCATCCACAATTAAAATTTATGCTGCTTATGCTAGAAAGTCAAAGCACTTAGGCCGGGTTAATTTCCGTAGGTGTGATGATTTTATGGCTTATTATATGAGATTTGTAATGGACATCATATTCCTATATATAAAAACCCAATTGGTCTCACGGAAAACGACTACAGTAATAGTCTTAATATTGGTAAAGCACACCAATACTTCCGTTTTGGGTTATGCAATTTTTGCATGCAGCGTTACTTTTTCATCTATGGCCATCATCATTGAACCAATTTACACCATAGCTAGTGACTATGTGTGAGGATTTTAAAGGATTTCAAACGAACTTGTAATCCTTGAGCTCTTTTGGATTGACACGGATCTACAATCTTTGAGCTCCATTAAATGTTTTTATGTGCCAAAATTGCGCCGCCACAGCGCACAATGATGGGTCCATTGAGATGAATAAATATTTATGCTGGATATGAACTTCCAGCTATAGTCCGCTATGTCGAAACCTTGACAGGCGATCTCTTCACCGCTAGATTTGCGGAGTGTCACTTTGATGAGACAGTCTTCCCGTCGTTAGGGGGAGATAAGAACAAGCATGTTCAAGTGGAACGACAGGAATTGTCGTGGTTTGTCCCCACTGTGTCTCATCTCGATCCCCAAAAATCACACAAAGTAAGGTGTGTAGATATCTTATACATTAAAGTGACGAGATCATATAAACATGCTGCAAATATACCTGCAAGGATTGTGTTTTATCAAAAGGACATGGTACCACCCAAGAGGAATTGGGTATTGTACTGCCACCATGGATGGTGGCATGGTGACGCCATAAGTGGCATAAATGGTGTCACAGGCCGTGGCTCTCCAAGGAAGAGGGGGAGGCCACCTTAAGTTCGATACATACTTGTGTAAAGGAAGAAAACAAGTTTGGCACAACCTGATCTATTGATCAGTGATACTCAAATCCGTCTCATGAGAATATTTATGGATTGTGGTTATCATTGGGGGACGCCTCAAATGTTAGAACCAATCCTTAAAGTATAGAGATCTCTCTACAAACACATTACACTAGTGTACATGAGGACGTGGAATAATGAGTCTACTATCGAACCATACTTCGTTGAAAAATGTCAACTTAGTAAACTGGCCTAATGGAAAGAAGCGATCCAGTATAAACAAAGAGATAGGTCTTTTGGGCAGGTGACGCCGACACCGCAAATATAAACCCTATCAAATATATCTTTGTTAGAATGCGTAATGAGAATAAGAGTATGCAAACTCACCTTATGGCGCAAGGTCTCTCAAAAACGCACTGGAATCGACTACGAGGAGATATTCTCTCGTAATGGACTACGATGAGACAAACTCTCGTAATGGATGTCATTGCACTCCACTACCTTGTCAGTTTGGTAGTTTCCGAAAAACTGAACATGCAGCTTACGAAAAGTGATCAAAACATATATCTCTATGGGGATCTAAATTAAGAGATATACATGAGGATCCTAAACGGACTTGATCCACCCAAATCAAGTGACTCTAGATCACATGAGTACGTTTGCAAAAGAAATTGAAACGTTCACTAAAGTGACTACTTGATTGGAAAGGGATTGATGAATTATGCCCTTGCGTTTTCATTATGGATATATATATGAACTCTAAATGAAATAAGAGAAACTCAGTGTATTGTAAATCCTAAGTTGAGAATGAAAAAGATTTTGGGAATACACAGTCTTGAAATGGAACTCAAGGACTGTAATGATGGTGATCATCCATCAATCGGCTTAGGCACTCTAAAGAATAAAGTGAGACCTACAGATATTCCCATGATCAGTCGAAGTCTTTACTCTAACAATAGATCCGTTTTTCATCTAATGGAAGATGACGAAGAAGTATTGGGAAATGAAATTCCTATACAAGTGCAATGACGCATGATTGTACTTAAACATAATATGTAAGACTCGACCTCTCATTCGATGTAAATTTGTAAAGCTATGTCTAGCTATGCGCCTACGCAACGCAAATCGTTCTTTCATTAAAGATATGAAAGATTTGGGCTTATTCAATCTCTACATAGAATGTGACATGATAAAGAAATTATCCACGTCATAGCTAACTATGCGTAAAGAAAAACGCATTAAAGGTGAGATAAGAAAATCTGTTATCACAGATCAATTTCAAATCTCTTAATGGTTCACTCATACTCTAGACGAAGTTATGACTATTTTGTTATATGAAGGTCATACCACGAGTGAACCTGATGTTCAATATGAACCTATGCATTCAGTTCATGAACAACCTTATCCTCAAGATCAAAGTAAATCAAGTTGGATCTGAGGACGATGTGGCAAGATTTAGTTACTAAATCATTGCTCAAAGTCATATTTGGAAAAACATGTGAAAATGCATAACTATGCTAATGTTACTGAAGCTCCCTTGATCAAATGAAAGAATCAGGGAGAATCCCATGATTAATGTAAAAATCAGGGGGAGGTGCAGACATCAGGGGGAGTCTAGCACATACATGTTGTTTTCAAATGTAATAGGTGCGTTGCGCTCTTTTTGTCCTTCGACCAAAGTTTTATTTTCTCCCATTGGGTTTTTGTTACTTGGCAAGGTTTTTAATGAGGCAACACCACATGCACCATTCAATCTCTGACTCGGCACAAGGGGGAGTGTTGAAGGAAAAACGTATTATGTGCCTTCGTCAATGTAACTGACGATAGATAATTATGTAGTCATTATTGTCATTAATGTATTTCCTATTACCGTTGTAATACTCACCCTATATAAAGGGGATTATCAATGAAATGAGTAGACCAATTCCGATTATTCTACAACAAAAAGAACAAAATATGTTCATATATATATATATATATGTTTGTTTTCCTCATTCAATTTCTTTTCAGTTTGTATTTTTCCTTTTTCATTTGAACCTATAATATATATTTTTTTACATTTATTTACAAATTTGATGGAAATTTAAAAATTAATGGATGTATCAGGGGATTTTCAATCTCCCTCATACAAAGAGCCTGACACTATTAGGTAAGAACGATTGAAAAATTAATGTACCAAATCTTATTTCCAAATTAAGAAAGATTGTATCCATTAATTCTATCAGTCTCTAGAACTCTCTAATGCTACTATAAAATGTATGTGCTATAGCATTGCCGAATTGTATAGACGTCTTACTAAGTAGGCTTTTTGTTCAGAGTGTGGAAATCGATCGTGAAGGTTACTCTGGCCTCCGAAGACGAAGAGGTAGATGGTGATGGTACTATAATGTCTCGCCTAAACTTCGATAAAATTGAATCAATGATTTACCAGATATTTGAGGAACCTAAGGTATATTTTGTAAAAAAAATTCCCTTGTAATTTTTTCCTGTGAGCTATTAAATTGCTTAAGCATTTTTTTTTGACACTTCTATTTGATCTGCAACCTATATCTCTAAGCCTAGCCTTAGCATGTTTGCTTAATTAGTCTATATGTTATTTTTCTTATTTGTATTATGTTTTTCTAGTACCTACATCAAGTACTTATCAACGTCTACATGCATTAAAATTTTGTAATCTATTAACCTCTCTTTTATTTTGTATATTGAAAATTACAGTGAGATCTTCGTTTGTCATTTCACCTGTTGCTGATGAGGATACGAATGCCATGTTAGGTTGTCTCACTTGTCTGTTCAAGTGGCTATTTATTGAAAACTGAAAAGCCACTCATAATGGATAACCTCAAGAACCTATGGCAATTCGCATTCCAGAACAACAAAACTGTGGTGATAGAAAGAAGAAAGTAATGCTCATGTTGAATCACAAACGAAGATGCTAAATTTTGCTAAATTTCAGAAGAGAAAGGTCAGAAGGAATGGATATTTAGCATCGGTTCAACAGCTTTCACGACGCGAAGGGTAATATGTTGATAGACACTACTAAACAGGAAATTAGTAATGCTCAGGTTGAATCACAAGAGATACCGAATTCCATAAGTGAAAGGTCAGAAGGAATTGTACAATTACAAGGATGACAAATTAAGTAGATATATCGAGCAGAACATCACCTTATCTGGATATCAAAAAATGGAATCAGCATATTTGTTCTATAATCATTTAATTTTCCTAACAAGAAGATCGATTTGTTAGAAACTCAAATCCAGTTTTTTTTTTTTTTTTGACATTTTACATCATGACCTGACTTGTGGAGAGGAAGAAAGTTTGGAGTAATAAAACTTTTTTATGTTAGTTTTAGCAAGGTCTTAACTCCCATATGCAAGTTTTGTTGATACTTATTTATGATTGCATGAAAGGAAAACTAGACACTGACTTGGGTAATTTTTTTCCGGATTATGATAGGAGTACATTGATGCAGTATATAGAAGGAGGAGATGGAATAATACATGTTGAAGATGAGTTAAACAATTTAAAATTTACTACCTGAAGGTAAAAAGTAAAAAAAAAGAATAAATTCGAAGATATAAGTATCTTGTGATTTCCCGAATGAGAAGGCTTCTATTTGTGCAAATCTTAGCACCAAACATGGTAATGCTATTTATAGCTTACGAACTCGGTCTGAAACATGGTTCTTTACCAAAAGTGGGTGGAAGTCAGATGATTCAGAACACGTGAATAAATACTAAAGGGTGCTGCTATATGTACCTAATAAATATATCTAAGTATACCCACCAATGCATTTTCTTTTTACCAAATTTTCCAATATTATTCTTAGTTTAATATACCCAGCAAACACTATTCAAAAATTTTCAAACCCAACAAACATATTTCCATGGAAATAAACCTTATAATCATCTCCATCATCACATTTATCATCGTAAACAAAATCTCCATCATCACAACTAAGATTTGCAATCAAGAAGAGACACCGCTAGTCTTGATATAAAATCACTCCTATATTTGCCCATTCTATTCCCAATTTCCCATCTTGTTTAACGTTGTGTTTGTCTAATACTTCTCCACTGCAGCAACTCCTAAATTTCAAACTTGTTTGAGTATAATTAAGGATAGAGTACATAGATAAAGAGAGCCCAATGCTTTATGAATTATGACTAACAGAGTGATCTTACATACTGATACATAAGATAATATATCACGGTAACCAACAGTTTGCAAACGGATTGTAATGAGTTCAAAAGGAGCAACAACAATATGATTGCAAGAAATTTTATAGTACATTTGCACCAATGGATAAATTCAAAAAGAGCCCCTGAAGTACAAATGGATCGGTTTTTCCTTTTCACCTTCACCTATCCTTTCTTCTGTTTTTGCAAGGGGAACGATACTGTTTCTTAGATTGCTGGGTATGCATATCAGAATCAAGAGTAAAGTTGGAAATTAATCAACTGTTGAGTACACTGACATATTTACTGGGTACATTTAGCAACACCCATGCTAATAAACACTCGAGAAAACTCAAACAATAGAACCTTGCAGCACACTGCAAATTTACAACACTGTCATACATGAGCATAACTAGCTGGAAAATGTAGATATATGGTAAGAAGCTAGGATCTTCAACCAGAGATGAGTATTTACTATTTACAATGACCTTATGTACGAGTAGAATTCACAGTTACTTACAATTTACATACATGATATCTCCTTCTCAAAAAAAAAAAAAAAAAACACAAACACAAACATGATCAATACCAAATCCAAGGAACTGAAATATCACTTCCAACGAGTTTCAAGTTCATGGCTCTTCATGACCGAACTAGGCTGATCATGAGGAAAGTTTTCTCCTTCACTCAAACCCTCTAGAGGATAGACCTCCCATCCACACTCTTTCCAGTAGGTGAAATAAACTTCTGGGATGTGTGCGACTTTCCAATAGTCATTGTCCTTCTCATGTGGACGTAGCGTCTTGATCAATGTTTCTGGCATATCAAAAAACTCGAGCACCTTCAAGTTGCTCAGGTGTTCAATGCCTGATGGCACATTCTCCAGCAACTTGCAGCGCTGGATGCTTAACTTTCTTACAGAAGGCATTGCTCCCAACTGCACTTGTATGCATTTCAGTCCCTCAAATTCGTTGATACCTAAAAGTTTGAGCTTCTTGAACCCTCCAGCTTCAAAGCATAATGTGTCTCCTACAAACACCTGAGATAGTTCGAGGTGTACTAGATTGGGCAAATATTCGAGGAATACAAGTGGATCATCCTTTAACCTACTCCATTTCAGATATAACCTGACAAGGCTATGCAAAGAAGGAATCCAGTGAGGTAATGTCTCCAACCGTCCACGCAAGTAGAGGCGCTGAAGCAGTAGAGGGGGAGAAGAAAGATGCTGCAGATCAATGATCTCATCCTCTTCTACTGAAGTTATGGATAACGTGCAAAGTTTGTTCAGCTTTTCAATCGATGAGCAAAGAATTTTTCCATGTTCTTTCTTCATCTGTACAATGCCTAACCTTCTCAACTGAACTAGTTTCCCGAGCTCTCTTAATATGGCACCACCATCTTCGTTTGCCTTGATGAAACAGAGCTTTTGAAGGGATGTCAAAGCCCCAATTTTTGCAAGTACCTTGAAACCATATTTTGAGTGAAAATCTCCGTAAGGTACAAATTCATAACGATATACCAGGAGATGACGTAGATATTCGAGCTTCAAGATTTCAACTGGGAGTTCAGTAACAAGAGAATGTTTAAGATCCAAGGTCTCCAGGTTTTGAAGCTTCCCAATGAACCTTGGAATGGTTTTCACCTTGGTCCCTTTCAAACTCAGATACTTCAAAAAGAAAAGGTTGATAACTTCAACAGGGAAAACACTTATAAGCGCATTTTGTAACTCTAAGACATTCAGAAGTCTGAACCCTCCAGGAAAATACTTTTGCAGTAATGGCTTCTCAGCAACTCTAAACATGAATAAAGAACGCAATTGAGAAACACACCTGTTTTTCTGTACATACTGCATTGAGTTGTGCAGTGATAGGCGTCGCACTTTATTAGGCCAGGGAACATTTTGCGCCTTGGATATTGTGGCAAAGTTCTGATCTCTTATCTTGGAGGTGATAATCTCTCGGAAAAGGTCATGAACACGTATGTTCTTGACCCTTCCATCAGATGTTGTGTCAGCAGCTTGAATCATGCCTCTATTCAGTAGTTCACTGAGGTAGTCCTCTGCAACTTCTTCCAATGTTTTGCCATCTTTTGGTTCAATGAACCCCTCTGCCATCCATAATCGAACAAGCCTCATATGCTCAATTAGATGATCCTCGGGAAAGATGCTCAGGTACAAGAAGCAGGATTTTAGATAGTACGGTAAATCATTGAAACTGAGAGAAAGTACTTTTCTCAAGTCCCTCAGTTTGTCATTGCTCTCAATTTCAGCTCCAAGACTATGGCAGACCATATCCCACTCATCAATCCGACGTTTGTCCTTGGTAGACAAAACACCACTGACTGCCACAATTGCGAGGGGCATCCCCTCGCACTTCTTCAAAACATAAGTACAGATTTCCTCTAAATGAGGAGGGCATGATTTCCCCTGGAATGTCTTCTTGCATAATAGTTCCCAAGACTCCAACTGGGGTAATGGCTCCAAATTGTAGACTTTCCCTCCAGATTCGGAACTGGTTGTAGAGGCTACTTCAGCATTTCGAGTTGTGAGAATGACTCGGCTACCAGAAGTATTGTTAGGCAAAGCATATTTCACAGCTTCCCATCCATACAAGTGTGAAACATCATCTAACACAATGAGATACCTCCTTCTATGCAGGAACTCCTTGATTATTGTTTTCAAGTGATTGTTATTCATGTTATTGACTCCCTCTGGAACGGGCCTGCGGATTGCATTGTGAAGTTGATGAACCATGTCTTTGAGGAGTTCTCCAAGTTTGAAAGACCGAGTAACAGTGATCCAAGCACAAATTTTGAAATGTTTCTTCACTTCTGCAGCATCATAGACTTGCTTGGCCAGGGTAGTTTTCCCCATCCCTCCGATTCCGGCCACAGAAACTACTTCACGTCCAGAACCACCCTTGACTAGCCACCCAACCAGTTGCTGCATGGGCTTGTCAATGCCTACAATATCAGTCTTCTCTAGAAGTAGAGCATCGCCTTGATGGTCATCCCATGTATTGCATGCATTGGTGGATCCTGCGCCTTGTTCAGCCATATTGAATTTGTGACTGAGCCTCTTATGAACCTCAGAGATTTTTCTGATTCTCAAGTTGATGCCTTGTAATTCAGAAGCAATTCGGTACCGAGCTTTTGTGTTCTTGATGCAGCAAGAGAACCTATGGATTGAACCATATAATCCCTCCCCATGATCATGTGCCTGCAGAAGTGTAAATTCATCAAGAACATCTTCACTGTCGTGAGCAATGTCTCTTAGTTGCTTGACCCATACTTTGAGTTCCTCATCACTCTCTTCAGATGCATCAGCAACCCTCAGAAAAGCCGTCATCCGCTCCAGCTCTCCTCTTAGATACACAATTTGTTCCCTAACCCCTCCTGTCAAAAGTTGCAAATCATTTTCAAAAAGGGGTGCAAGCTTGTCAAGCAGAAACTTGACTGCACTCTCCGCCATGAACTCTCTTTTCACTCTCTTTGATTACCCTATTTTTCGTCAACTGATTTTCTGAGTTCAGAATCTGGGATTAAATAACTGAAGGACCACTGGGAATATTCATAGAAAGTTGCAGAAACCTTCCTGTGTAAGAAATCAAGTTGAAGAAGTAACATCAACTGGACTTCGATTTTTCTTTCAGGGAAACTATACTGTAATTTCCAACTCAGAATGTTCCATGCAATTTAAACTGCAATAATCCAAGGAACTTTCCTAGAAACTGGCACAAATTAAGTTTATATATCCTCTATGAAATGTTTGATAGCTTCATGGTTATTTCCTTTATGGTCAGCTCAACCACAATATTATTGTTCTGATAACGATGTTTAACAGATCGCCTGCATCTGCAGACAAAGAATAGGTTGACTATGATTTATTCATACTGTATATAAACACTGAGATTAATTTACTGGTTGGTTTAGTCATTATAGATGATAGAACATGAGAGTGACTCCCTCCTTATAATAAAAATTCTACAACTTGTTTCATTCCATGGCCTTTTGCACCAATAGCCTCAAGCTTGACAAACCATGTAAAAAACTACAAACTATACATTTAAGATGAGGGAAAAGACTAAAAGGACCGAAGTTAACTCTATTAGTATATCTCTGGATCTATTTCCTGGTGATTCTTATCATCTGTAGAGTTTATAATATTGTGACATACGTCAATCGATTTCTTAGTAGCTTTAACCTTATTTTCTGGACTCCCACATCAATTTCCCCGTACGTATTTCCCTAATTCAATAATAACGCGTCCCTTTTGCAAACAAGTTGTTACTAATTAATTAATGCAAAAGGATAATTCGTCGCTGTTGTGGCTGCTTCCGCACCCAATCCCAGTAACTACCTGATATTTCACTTGCCATTGTATACTAGAATCTATAGCCAAGTCTAAGATAAGTCTCATCTGTCCTAGAAAGAATGCAAGTGTTAGTGGTTTCCCAACTATTGATGTACAGTAATGGCAATCCTTTTCAGTAATGAACATGTTTGAGAAGTCAGCGTCCTACTCCTTAAATATCTATCAAAAACTAGTTTTACTTTCAAATTTAACATAAGAAAACGAAAAGGAGTAAAAAAGAAGAATAATCCATGCTGCTTCGATGCATTTTGGTGAGATCTTCTTCGCAAAGATCTATAATGAAACCTGAAATGCCCAAGCAATCATCGATCCAAATGCATCTCCAAGCAGATGGTTTTGAAAACTTGAGATAGAGGTTGGAAACTTAACTTGCAGACTTTAGTTGACAAAGAATATTATAAATCAATATTACTGACCATTCAGAAGAGTGATGCTTGCAATAGAGTTTCTTCAAAATCTCTCTTCACGAATTCTGCACCAACAGGCACTGGCAATACTGCAATTGTATGTTGACTCTTAAATGTTTTCTTCAAGAGCACCCTTCAGCCTGTCATCCAATGCACAAGAATTAGAAAGGTCTGGGGAAATATCAGCAAGCATGAAAATCTCAGTTATGGAGTACAGTACTCCAAGGAAAAATCCCCCTCACATATCAATCAAAAACAGCTTTTGGGATCAAAATATGGCCTGAATTCTAGACTTTCAAAGATTCAAGTAAATCCAAGTAACCCTCGACTGTATACCCTTAATTGAGGTATCCCTCTACAAATTATAGAGAAGTAATTCTCTAAGTAGATAAAAATAACTAAGTTGAGAATGGGCAAGCGATCAATTTAGGTACTGTGCCCGTAGAGAGAAATGGAACCCTGATCTTTTTTTCCTTCGTAGCGAAGCACAAGGATGTTTACAAGGTGGTACATAGCATACCAGCAGTAAGAAAGAATTACTCCAAAGGAGTCCAAACATAATATATAGAACAATTGAGCTGTACAACAGTTTAGCAAACTCTGCAGTAATTTGGAGTAATGAATCTTCACTTTGAACATGTAATTAGATAGAATTGTTTCAGAATCTAATATGTACACTTATTCGTTCGAACTATTTCTATATTCAAATAAGAGTAAATGGTGAACAAATATTACACCTTATTCTTCAGTAGGTTACATATTATGAGTATCTACAGTCATGTGTACATCAGTGCAAATGCAACAATTTATTTACTTCGATTAACTTACAATGATATAAACAAGCATATATACAATCTGACCTGTATCAGATTTAAACCTTCCAAAGAGGACTAATTTCATGGCTTCTCCTGACAGTACCAGCTGGTGAGGGACTATTCTCTATCTCCTTGAAACTCTCTATTGGATAGACATCCCAACCACCATCTCTCCAGTAGGCAGAATAAACTTCCGGGATATGTGCAACTTCTCCATAATCCTCACCTTCTCCGTCTGGCCGCAGTTTTAAGATTAATTCATACGGCATATTAAAGAAGTGAAGAGATTTCAGTTTGGTAAGGTTTTGAACTCCTGATGGTACCCTCTTCAACAATTCGCATCTTTGGATTGTCAGCCTTTCAAGGCATGGCATTGCTCCCTTCTCCACTGTCACGCAACTGAGCTTGTCAAATTTGTCTAGACCCAAAACCTTGAGCTTTTTAAAACCTCCACCCTCGAATGACAACAAGTCATTATCAGAAGTCTGAAGCAATTCAAGATGAACAAGATTAGGCAAATCTTGAAGAAGGACCATTGGGTCGTCCTTTAACTTACTCCACTTCAAACATAACTTCACCAAGCTATGTAGTGAAGGTATCCAACAGGGCAACTCTTCCAAACGACCTGTCAGGTATAGTCGTTCAAGAAATTGAGGAGGGGAAGGCAGGTGTTGGAGATCAATTATCTCATTCTCTCCCGCAGAATTTACAGAAAATGAACGCAGCTTGGTCAAACTTTCCAGCGATAAGCAAAGAGCCAATCCATCTTCTTTTCTCAATTTTATAATTCCCAGCCGCCTAAGTTGCTTGAGCTTAGCTAAGTCCCTGATTGTCACTTCACAACCTTGATTTGCCTCAATAAAACAGAGCTTTTGCAGGGCCTGCAGATCTCCTATACTTGAGAGGACCTTAAAGCCAAACTTGGAATTGAAGTGTGCATAAGATTCAATCTTAAGATGATAAACCAGGAGGTGGCGAAGTTTTAGCAGCTTAAGTATCTCAACAGGCAACTCAGAGACATAGGTATGTTTAAGATCCAATGTCTCCAGGTTCTGGAGATTCCCTATGCTTCTGGGAATGACTTTCACCTGAGTCTTCCTCAAACTTAGATAACTCAAATAAAACAGGTCCATGATTTCTCTTGGAAATATCTTGATAGGTGCAGCTTCTATATCTAACACCCTAAGCAACCTAAAGCCATTGGAAAGATTTTTGCGCATCGATGACCTTGAAACTGCCCCAAACATAAATAAGGAACGAAGTTGAGGAAATGACCTGCTTTGTTGTACAGTTTGCAATACATTATGTATTGACAACCGCCGAACTCTGTCAGGCCAGACTGTGTTGTGCTCCTTCACTATGGCTGCAAAATTCTGATCCCTTGATTTTGAGACAATAATTTCTCGCAAAAGGTCATGGATGCGATAAGTTTTGACTCTCCCATCACTTGTTGTGCCTCCCACTAGCATCAAATTTCTGTTTAAGAGCTCCTTGAGGTAGTCCTCAGCTACTTCCTCCAATGTTCTTCCTTCTCTAGCTTCAACAAATCTTTCTGCTATCCATAAGCGAATGATTTTCATACGCTTAATCAGATGACCCTCCGGAAAGACGCTCAAGCACAAAAAACATGCCTTCAGATTATAGGGAAGATCATTAAAACTGAGAGAAAGGACTTTCTTCAAATCCTCAAGTTTATCGTTGCCATGAATTTCAGCTCCAAGACTACGGCAAATAGTATCCCACTCATCTATTCTGCGCTTGTCTTTTGTAGCCAAAACACCACTTATTGCCACAATTGCAAGGGGCAAACCCTCACACTTTTTTAGGATATCTTTACAGAATGATTTCAAATAAGACGGGCATTCATTCCTCTGAAATGCCTTCCAACTGAACAGACGCCAAGACTCCTTTGCCGGCAAGGGTCTCACCTCATGGACATGACCTCCAGATTCTGAGCAAGAAGTTGATGCTACATCAGATTTTCGTGTAGTGATCATGACTCTGCTGCCAAGCTTCCCGTTAGGAAAAGCATATTTGACAGTCTCCCATTCATTAGTGTGCCAGACATCATCAAGAACAATCAGGTACCTCCTTTTTTGCAGCAAGTTTTTGATTATTGCTTTCAATTTATAGATTTTCATGCCATCTACACCTTCTGGAACTTGCCTCCCAATTTCTGAATAGAGTTTTCGAATGATGTCTTTAAGGAGATCATGTGCTTCAAAAGACTGAGACACTGTGATCCAGGCACGGGGTTTGAAATGCTTCTTCACCTCTATATCATCATAGACTTTCTTCACCAAGGTAGTTTTCCCCATACCACCCATTCCTGTCACTGAAATCACTTCACGTCCATAGTCACCCTCAACCAGCCAGCTGACCAGCAGGTCCTTAGGCTCATCTATGCCCACAACATCGGCATTGTCTAAAAGAAGAGCATCATCTCGCCGATCATGCCATGTGCTACCTGCAGCAAATCAAGTAACGAGCAAAAGAGAGGGGGGAAAGATCAGCATACTAGCATAGCATTTGAATATCTCATTCTTTTAGTACAACAAGAAGAGTTTTATATGTTTCATCCCCAAGAAAAAATAATACGAGTAACTACACCAGTTTCTTTCCAGTACCATTCAATATATTTTTGATGTTGTGCTCTTGAAAACCTAACAAAACAACTAAAAATTAGGTTGAAGTTACTCCAGCACCTTTCTAACCGGGCCATGTAACAATCAACTAATTGATGTCATCCAAATATTCATCCGGTCTGCTTCAGCAAGTATAACTAGAGATGCTATAATTATATCAATAAATAGCATGTTGGCATAACATAATTGAGAATATTGAAAGGTTTTCATGTTGTGCTCTTGAAACCTAAAATAAAAACTAAAAATCAGATTAAAGTTAAACCCTCCTCCAGCACCTTTCTAACCGGTCCATCCAACAATCAGTTAGTTCATGTCATCCAATTTATTCATCTAGCTTGCTTCAGCAAGTCTAACTAGAGATGCTATCATTATTATATCAGTAGATAACTAGCATGGTAGCATAACATAATTGGGATTATTTAAACTTCATCAACAACCTAGATGCTTTAGACAGGACGAGATAATGCAAATCTACATTTTCTTAAATAATTGCGACAAATAAAATCACTTTTAATCAAGTTCCCCAGAGCAATATCAATTTAGGTGGAAATCACCTCTTTTAGCAAACAAAGATACGTGAGTTAAGTATTAACTTAGGGTGGCATAACATAATTCGAAATATTGAATTTCCATTTACAGCTTAGACGGTTTGATTGGACGAGAGATAATAATTGACAGTATCTTAAACAAATGCAACAAAGAAATTAACTTTTAATCAAGTTCCCTATCAATACAAAGATACAGGGTAATGAAGTGTCACCTGAAGTGGTAGAAATGGAGCCATTTGCAGCAGCATTAAGCTTAGGAAGAAGTCTTTTATGCACTGAAAAGATCTCCGTAATTCGGGTGTTGATGCTCTGTAACTCCTTGGCGACCCGGTAATGAGCTTTCAGGTTCTTAACAGAGCAAGAAAGCATTTCTAAAGCACAATATAGTGGGTGCCCATGATTGTGATATGTTTGGAGCAGTGTGAATTCATCTATAACATCTTCTGCATCATGAACAACCTCCCGTATCTGCTTAAACCATACTTTGAGTTCTTCATCACTTTCTTCCATTGCGTCTGCATTCTTCAGTAAGGCCTTCATGCGCTCCAATTCCGCATTTAGGTAAATAAGTTCTTCTCGAACCCCTCTGAAGAGTTGAATTCCATTTGAGAGAAAAGGAGAAATCTTGTTCAGTAGAAAGCTGACTGCACTTTCTGACATTCACTCACTAAGTTACTATGCAGTCCAAAGGGACTTCAAGCAGTTTGATGCTTTAGTTTATATAGAGGTAAGAAGTCCTCTGTGTTGCCATTTTGCATATACAACAATTTGGCAGGTGACGTGTCAATTGCTTCACGAAGAAGTTATAATTAATAAAATGACAATAAAATAATTTGATAATACAAAGAGTTTTTGGTGACTTGGTCATGAAAAAGATTATTTTCATATTCATCCGGTATATATTAACATATTAGATAATGACATGGAAATTACACTTGTAACTCCATTCACTCGCACCAGAACAAGGAAATGAGTTCATGCAACAAATAAGGCCATAGCAGAAGAAATGGAAAAAAAATAAAAAATATGAACCACTGCAGGCAAGTATAAAGGAAGCTTGGCTTCAAAAGCTTAAAACGTCTTATGAATGCACAATATTTGTTTAAATTTAAAAGTACAGCTGATGCTTAGCGCATGAGAAGTTTACCAGAAAACAGTACATGGATCATATTATCACTTATAACTTCTACACCACCCAGTAATCAATATTCACAAGTCTATACAGTCAAGCACGGTGTGAACCAGCCAAAAGTCCAACCGTGTTGATCAGGGTAATCCACCAATGTGCCTGTACATATGCCAATCACCCTATTATTATAGTCTTTGGTAAACCGAAAACCTCCATCGAACTAGTCATCCTTTTAGCTCGTAGCTAATCAAAACTGGAAAGGCTGCTTTCGTGTATAAGAATGGCAAAAGGACAGTCAAACATCACCCTCAAACATTGTTGGAAATTTCTGTCTGATTCATGTATCTAGAATCTGACTTTTTGGGGCCTTTAAATTTTCATAACCTACAAGACGTAACCAATTTCCATTCTCTAAGTTACCAAGTACATGACCAGTGTAAACAAATCTACTTCAACAAAAACAAAATGCAAAGCTACCTTCTTCTCCAAGAAAGTACCGATTCTCTTTCGCAACATCTACCCTTAAATTTAACAGCTTTTGAACAAGACGGTGCCTCATAATCATCTCCAAACCTAAACCTAAAGCTTACTAGACATGTATTTTCCTCGAAAAAAGTTGAGAGCTTTCTGAGACATTTTATCAAACAGTTGGCGTGCATTAGAGTTAGGACCACAATGAGAGTGTCATTGTCGATGGAAGGTGTGCAGGAAGTGTAAGGCATTCAGTAGATGAGAGATTCGTTACGAAACTAGTCAAGTTCCGAGAAGATGATGAATGGTGAATGGGAATGGAGCAGCATACCTCGTATTCTTCTTCATGGTGATGATCGGCTATGAGACTTTGGGTCGTCCTTGACTCTACTCCACAGAGCTTCTTTCACGGCCAAGTTGTAGATATTAGATTAAATTTGGGTGGGAAACTGTGAAGTGAGAAGTAGTCTCTGTACAGATGAGAGTTGACGAGGCTAGGGAAACAGTGAAAACAAGCTATACCAAGAGGGATGAGTTGAAAAGAGTACGCGAGTTGTGAGCGACTTGGGAAAGAGGACTTTGATTTGTGTGGGTGTGTAACAACCTGCTTTATTTGATATGATAATCAAGATTCCTGATCCTCATTTGATAAAAGATTTCTAACTATGATACTTACATCTTTAAATACTCAATTACAGTACCCACAATAAGTGTGATCATAAGTCATTATTTTAGTTCTCCCTGGTGTAATTTATTATTTTACAATATTAGTTACACATTTATGAACAATTTTGCATATTGACAACAAATGTATGGTTAATATAGTAAATTTTATTTTTGAAACTGATACATGTCAACATTTGATTGGATAAATTGTAACCAGTTCAATAATTTTCCACTATATTAATTTATTAATAATAAACATATAAGATATGAGATACATCACAGTACTCGACCCCGTCAAAACTGATATTGGTCAAAAACTAGATTGTACTTGAAAAAAAAAATTACTTAAAATTGAAGGTAGCGAAAACCAAAATATTGCTGAGTACACTAGTGAGATATATCACTTCTACTTCAACTAGTAGATCACATTAATATTCATTTATACACAAGCAAACAAAAGCATTCGATAGAATAGCCGCTCTCTCTCTCCCTAGAAACTTGCCGCTTAGCACCATTGCCGATCTCGTCTCTTCCATGTTTCTGCTTAAATCCGAAGAGCTAAACAAGATGTATAGTATAGATAGGTTGACACAATATTTATAGTGATTCGACATGCCATCAGCGGGTATGACTACGTCCACTTAGAATATACTACGATCGGCCAATAAGCCATACGGAGTTACAAGTGTGGAATGCCAAGGATTCAATCATCATTCTATCTAGGGGAAGCTTTTATAACTAAGAAAGACTTACTCCTACATCATGTTTCCGATGTGGGACAAATGCATATAATATCTACTCATAAAGCTTCTTGCGGAGCACGGGAACATGTCTTTCGGATGTGGCACTGATGATCTTCCACCATGATGCGGTATCTGAGGTGTCGGCCTACCGGATGCATGTTGGAGGAGGGACGGACCACGCCGGTTGGACGGTCTACGAGGTCGTTGCTTATGCTTGGCAGTGTACCATATATACCATCAACAAGTCTTCTAAGTTCCCGAGTAAGAGGACAATCTTACTTCGGGAATTTACATAATATACCGCCAAGTGTAAGTGACGACCGAATGGAGTCACCCCCCCCCCCCCCCCCACTAGTCCCCCAAGTCCGCAAGTAAGATTGGACTCAAAACTCGGGCGTTCGAATAATCTCATTGATCAGCGTGTTATTGTACCTCAAAGACAAATAAGTGATTAGCAACTTATGATTTAATCGCCAAACTAAACATGCAGTGATATGGCAAGGCAGTTCTTAGTTCACAGTGCCTTATGTAACAGTAATGATATAACATGCACGATTTTATTAAGCAGGCATATACAAATATATGTGCAGACAAACCCCTTTCCCGGTGGAATGTCTCAGTCTTGAGTGTTGTTAGCCTACCCGTTGGAATGCCTCAGCCATAAGTTGTTACTGACTCTCCCGGTGGAATACCTCAATTATACCCCACGTACTTTCCCGTTGTTGTTATGCACTACGTATAATGCATGGAGACATGTTTCATGCATTATTTGTTGTTGAACACAATTGCCGCACATGTGTGAGTATATTATGGTCTAAGAAACCATGCACATGGACATATTAATTGAACACATATATCATGTATCGAATGATAGCATGCGTTGCTCAAAGATTGAAAATGCATGTACATGACAACTTAGCTTTGTAGGTCGTTTAAGCTTGAAGATTGCAGCATGACCAAGGTTTAAAATGTTGATGTCGGTAGAGATATCGGTCGGCCGAAAAAAAGAGATATCGGAGATATTGGAAAAGATATTTTGTTTTTATTTAAATATGAAATTTATTCATTTTACACATAAAATCTTAAATACATACAAATAATAGCTTCATTTAGTACCAGAAAGAGACTCTAGGTGCTTCAAATTCCCCACACTGATCCATAAAAGTACAATATCTAAATAAGACATTTGACCCATATAGTATGAATTGTAGTGATTAATATGATAATCATATATCTCTTTGAAACTGTCGACGGTATCCCCTATAATGGGATAATAAGGATGAATCTAACTATATAATTGATCATGCACTTCTCCATATTGACCATATTCAAAAATATTATAACTAAATTGATTGTTGACTTCATGCGATTCATTTGACGTCTCACTACGCTCTGTGCCTAAACTGATAGAGTCAAAACAAGGCAACTGAAGCAACATCTGATGGGGTACATTGATCATCAATTACACATTTAGTCCTGCTGCCATGCCGATTCTGCTTTTGCGCACCATGACGAGCTTCTCTAGATCTGTGGTCTTCATCATGGGTGATATGATCAAAATTACTTTCATATGTAAACTGGTTTTTTTCTTCAAACACTCGAGGCGATTACTTATTCCAGAATTCGATGCGATTACTAATTCGAGAACTTGAGCCGATTACTTTTTCGACAACTCAAAGTGATTACTAATTATGAGTCCATGAGACGATTACTTATTCGAAAACTCGATGAGATTACTTATTCGAGAATTCGAGGCGATTACTTATTTGAGCAATCGAGGTGATTACTTTTTTCGTACTTTCTTACATATTCCTCGAGGAGAACACTCCTCACCAATATTTATCAAGACTGTCTGTCACTTATCTCATCCAGATTTCCTTTGAGGGGAATCGGAAGTACTCAATTTTTTTTTATCCCTTGAAGTGATCACTGATTACTTATTCAATTACTCTTCTCTTAAACATTCTCGAATTTCAAGATTTTTTTTTTTTTTTTAGGAAAATTTTACAGATATTTCGTTAAAATATCGGAGATATATCGCAAATATCTTAAATATCGAGAATATTTTAAGTTATCGGAGATATGTCGTAGATACGGGAAAAGAGAAGATATTTACCTCAAAGATATATCGGTCGGCCGAAAAAAGGAGATATCGGTAGAGATATCGGATATATCGCAGAGATTTTATACCTTGAGCATGACCATGAGCTCACTGAGCTGCCGGGTAGGCCATCGGGAAGCCACACAGAAGAAATTGCATTTGAGCATCTGTGTCCAGAGAAGATTGGTGGGTGTCCAAGTAAAATCCTCTCTGCCAGGCACTACCAAGGAGGAGATGTATGCAGAATCTTCATCCTTCTCTCTTCATTTGGCTTGCCATCATACATTTTGTATAAAATTCAACAACTATCACCAAATCAATAAGATATGATGGAACCACTACCAGATCGGACAGAATAGCCGACGAAAAAAATTTCGTCTACTATTCAAAATTTTCGTCCGGTATTCCTTCTATCGACGAAAATTTCGTCGGCTATTATTCGTCTATAAAACGGCGTCTGTAAAAATATACCCGACGACAATAACGAAATCGTCGGCCATTCCAAAGTTATCACCGACGAAAATACATTTCGTCGACCAAACCTTGGCATAATGTCCGACGAAATTCGTCTGATATTTTCACATATGGCCGACGATATCGTAAAATATAGCCGACGATCTCTTCTATTTCGTCGGTTATTTGTTCTGAAATATAGCCGACATGCAGATTTCGTCGGAATATATTAATATTTTAAGAGACATTAATTAGTTATAGCCGACGAAACCGTCACTATTTAACATAGACCACCGACAAAATAATGTCATTTTCAACGGTTAAAACAGTTATAGCCGACGAAATTTGGTAAAAATCGTTGGCTATAGCAGGATAGCCGACGAAATAATGTCAATATCGTCGGCTGTTCTTACATTTTGGGGAAAAAAAATTAAATTAATTTCTAAATTACCATTCCAAGCAACCTGCAATTCACAATGACAATCCAACAAGAAACACGTTTTTCATTAATTATTTAATTTGTTCCATCCTGGCCACCATCCTGCTGTCCATCATGCTCGTCATCCTGCTGAATGAACTCGGGAGCTTTCGGCATTCGAGGTTCATCTAACGGCTCAAACGGGGGCGGGGGTTCAAGGCCTTGTTGTTGTGCCGCGAACATAGCATACCACTAGTTTTGTTGGCCGGCGTAGTTCTGTCGCCGAATTCTCTCGCATTCAGCATGCCAACGCTCCATTTCCATCTGATACTGCTATGTTCTGCGTTGTTGCTCCTGTGATCTCTGGAACTGGGCCGCCAATCTTGCATTTTCTTCTGCCAATATCTGCATTTCCCCCTTCATCTGTTGGGTGTCCCCGCCTCCCCTCTTTTGAGCTCCCTTAGTGGTCTTCCGGACCCCTATTCCAGAATTTCCCAAACCCCGGCAGTAGTAGTCGTTTGACCGTTTTGGGAAGGCTGCATCGAATATCCTCGCTGCAGTTTGGACATTCGATCGGTCGACCTGGCTCAGGGCTTCTTGCAGATCTTCCTCTGAAATGTTCGGTTGTGTCTCCCGAACTACTGCCTGCAACACTTCTTCTTCGGCCTGGTTCACCCTCTCCTAATTGAACGGAAAAAAAAAAATTAATATTCTAACAAATATATAATTAAGTAAAATTAATAATTAAAATTTTAAAATCGTAATCAACGACTTACAAGCTCTTCTGTCACTAATGGATAAGTCTTCTTGAACGTCTCTACGTACGGGTTGCTTAAAGGATGATCTCTAAGCGCCTCCTCCTGATATTGTGAAAATGGCCTAGAACCACCATGATGGGGGGTTGTATTACGGCGGCGGTTCGCAGAGTTCTGCTGAGACCGTTCCTTCAAACAAATAATAAAATATTAGAAAAATGCATCAAAAAATATTAGTGTAATAATTATAAAATAATTAAACTAATAATTAAAATATTAACAAAATAAACATTTATAGTTAAGTTTAGTATTTACCTGCATAACTGGGTTGTTGAAGTCTACTGTCTTCAACCAACGCCACTCGTACTCCCTGAACATGAACTCTCTTGGAGTACCCATACGACCATATTTGTCTAATTTTAAAACAATTAAATAACCAATAATACTAACATATTTTAAAACATACTAACCAATTAATATTTATAATTTAACTAATTTTAAATAATACTAACCATTAACATAAATATAACCATTTATATACAAATATAACTATATTTCATCATTAACATATATATACATACAAATAACCATTTATATATTAACATAAATATAACCATTTATATAATTAGGCTACCAATTTATATATAACAATTAAAATATACATTAACATATATATATATATATATATATATATATATATGTGTGTATATATTAACAAATATACAACAATTTATATAATTAATCTACAAATTTATATATATAATTAATCTAACAATTTATATATATAACCAATATATATAACAATTTAACACACATTTAAATATCTAAATTATATACCTAAATTATACAATTAAAATAAATTGCAAAAAAAAAATTACCTAGCGGAGGAGGAGGAGGAGGATGCCGCAGATCGGAGAAGGAGGAGGAAGTCGAAATTCGAAGGATTGGAGACTCAGATCGGCGGAGGAGAGCGGCGGAAATGTTTTTCCGGAAGAGGAGAGAAAAAGTCGGGCTGAAAGCGACTTTCAGCTTTTATAGCAGAGAGAATAGCCGACGATTTAAAATATTTCGTCGGCTATTCTTTGAATGTCGTTGGCTATACTTTGGAAGATCAAGAGCCGTCGGATCTGAGCCATCCAACGGCGGACAATAAAAAGGCGCGGATCGCAAGATCGGCGGAGGAGAGCGGCAGAGATGTTTTTCCGGAGGAGGAGAGAAAAAGTCGGGCTGAAAGCGACTTTCAGCTTTTATAGCAGAGAGAATAGCCAACGATTTAAAATATTTCGTTGGCTATTCTTTGAATGTCGTCGGCTATACTTTGGAAGATCAAGAGCCGTCGGATCTGAGCCATCCAACGGCGGACAATAAAAAGGCGCGGATCGCAAGAGTTTAGCCGAAGAAATATAATTTTCGTCGGCTAAACTATAGGTCAAACCACTAAGTCAAACCTCTAAACGCTTAAAAATGGAAATTAGTCTAGTTAAACGACGGTTTCTGGCCTCATCTTCAACAGATAATAGTTTCAAATCAATGAGACGCAACTAATCATATAAAAATTTTACAAAATTGATTTAACGAACGTCAGGCTACTCATAGGAAAACGAAAGTAAAAAACAGTTAACCGCAACATTCGGCACACAGATTTTATCAGAACCTTGTCATTTTTCAACTGTAGACGTATTTCATTATTTCGGTCATATCTTATTTCACAACATTTTTGCATTTGAAGAGTCTACGTATAGTAACTATTTGAAACTATACATTCACTTAAACACTTAGTAAACAAGTTAAGGAACATTAGTGCATATGTTCTGATTTTGAATATAAAAGTTTAGAAAATCTATTCCAACCGTCAGATATCACCGTTAAGATTAAATACATGTATGGAAAAAAATCCAACTTCAGCTGACAACGTTAAAGGCTCGATCGGAACGGTCAACCGGGTAAGTCAAACCTCTAAACGCTTAGAAATGGTAATTGGACTGTCTAAATGATGTTTTTTGGCCTGACCTTCAACAGATAATAGTTTCAAATCGATGAGATGCAGCTAATCGTATAAAAATTTTCCTCAAAATATTTATCGAAGGTAACGCTACCATTTGGGAAACGAAGGAATAAAACCTTTGACCGCATCTTTCGACACTCAGATTTTATCGGAATCTTGTCATTTTTCAACCGTAAACGTATTTTATCATTTTGGTCATATCTTATTTCACGACTTTTTTCTGTTTGAAGGATGAAGCAATGGTTTATCGTTAATGATAGAAAATGGAATCTGGTCATTTTTTGTTTTAAATCATAGCCGACAAGAGACAACCTCGTACTCGTCGGCTATTCTTTTGTCGTTTTCTGTCTAAAATAAAATATGTATTTTTCAATATAGTTATGGCCGACGAAATAATGCATTTTTCGTCGGCTATTATGAGTATAGCCGACGAAATAACGTATTTTTCGTCGGCTATTATATGAAAAAGGTAAAAAAAAATCAGTAGGTTTACACCTCTCGTATTCCTATTTCCTGTTTATATATAACCAAAATTGAACATCAAGAAAACAGAAACCCAGCAGTCAACATATTTCAAATTTTTTTTTTAAGGGGTTTGGAACCCAGCCTAGCTGGGAGGCTCATCCCCACGCCCGTTCATTATAAATTAGTGGATTACAAATGAAAGGATTACATCATCTAAATTACTTAATCCGTCGGATTGTAATCGGAATCATCGGATGAGTCTTCTTCGGTTTCTGAATTGCTCGATAGAGGTAATAATCTATGTATTTCCTCACCACTAGAGTCCTCGTTAGTTTCTTCATTTGGATCAACATCAACAAGCAGTGGCTCTTCACGTCGAATTCGCACCGGCGTGTCTAGGCGAATAAAAGAGGAGTCAGGAATACCGTTTGAGTTGTGCTCTTGATACGCGGTGCCACCTTCCTCGTTCTCTTCAGCCACTCCAAGTGTAGACGCCCGGTAAATGTTGCGATGGTGGATAGTGTTGACTACTTTCCACGGGTCACACTTGGTGAGATCATCCTCATACCATGATGTCATGTGGCTAAAACGAACGGGTCATCCTCATACACTTGTTTCACCCATGTGGCTAAAACGAACGGGTCATCCTCATACCATGATGTACTAGTGTTCACAGAAGTTATGCCGTATTGATCGGTTTTCATGCTCTGCGGCCGTGTGTCAAACCATCTACACTTGAAAAGGTGCACTTTCATGCCTTCCCCATAATGCAGTTCCACAACTGAATGGAGAACACCGTAATAGTCAACTCCACTTTCATGCCTTTCACAGATTTTTCACTCTTTCTCCCGTTTTTTTTCGTTTTTTTTTTTAAATGAGCAGTTGCTGTCTAGATCTGAAAATATATAGACTTATAGCCGACGAAAATGTCAATTTCGTCGGCTAAAATTTCAAAAGTTTTCGTCGGCTAATGTTTCAGAGAAAGGCCGACGAAAATCCAAATCGTCGACTGAAATATGAATATAGCCGACGTTTTTTGTTTATACCAACGAAAAAACAGTATCGTCGGCTATGGTTAAACTATGGCCGACGATTTTATTTTTCCACCGACGAAAAATAAAATCGTCGGCTATTCGTTGGAAGTACCGACGAAAATTTTAATTCGTCGGCCGTTTTTTTTAATTTCGTCGGGAAAAGCCTTTTTTCTGGTAGTGAACCAACTGAAAGCCCAAGATCCTGCTTCTACTGCTATTGCAAATACAATTCCAAATTCTCATATGAATCACATAATAGGTCGGGTGGGCGTCCAAGGAAGGAATCTGGGTGCTTTGAGCAAATTCCGGGAGAGGAAGACAACCGCCCGACGCTTCAAGGGGAAGACCCAGTGCCTGGAGAAGAAGGCGACCCGTCCGGAGAGGAAGACTCATTGGCCGGAGAGAATCTCATCGGGGCTCAGAGGGCAAAGCCACCAGTCCTGGAGAAGAACCCAGCGGTTCCCGGAGAGGAGCTCATCAGTGCCCCAGAGTGGAGTCTTTGTTCGCACATCGGCTGCTCAGAGAGGATCCTGAGCTCAAAGTCCAAGACGACAGTTGTTGTGGCGATCAGTCGCTCCCGGTACTCTTGATCAACGGGTTTGACCCGGTTAAAGCCAGCAGTTACGGGATAGAACGGAAGAGCTGTCGGGGCGGGTGAGTAGCTGTCGGACCACTGGACCCGTAGGTGAGATGGTCGCCTGACAAAATGAGTAGCTGCTCGCTGCAGAAATCGCACGGCTTTATAACCTCCCCTGCCTTTGAAGGCTTTGAGCTCACCATCTTGACCGGCTGACCTGCTGACCTGCTTGGACAGCTTTCCCACAAACCGTTGACTCACTGTTAACACCTGGGCGGGGTGTTTGAATAGCAAGGCCAATGGTTTTTTTTTTTTTTTTTTACTGAGTAACATGCCGATGGTATAACAAAAGGCAAATAGAATGATTGATTTCTACCCGCTAGTAGAGCTACACAACTTTTCGTACAGTTTCCCACATACGGCGCCAAATATTTCAGCTTAAATCCGGAGAGCTAAACAAGAAGCATAATATAGATAGGTTGACACAATATTTATAGTGGTTCGTCATGCCATCGGCGGGCATGACTACGCCCACTTAGAATATACTATGATCGGCAAATAAGCCATGCAGAGTTACAAGTATGGAATGTCAAGCATTCAATCATCATTCTATCTAGGGGAAGCCTTCCTTTTATAACTAAGGAAGGCTTTCCTCCAACATCGTGTTTCCGATGTGGGACAAATACATACAATATCTACTCACAAGGCTTCTTGCAGAGCACGCGAGCATGTCTTCTTGATGTGGCACCGATGCTCTTCCACCATGGTGCGGCAACTGAGGTGTCGGCCTACCAGATGCATGTTGGAGACGGGACTAATGTGCCGGTTGGACAGTCTACGAGGTCGTTGCTTATGTTTAGCAGTGTACCATATATACCATCAACATTCCATGTCTGACGAAATCTCCAACCGTTTCGCCGCTGCTCTGGCTATCAGAGACAGTGTTCGAGTGTCTTTTGCCCCTGCCGCCAGTGTTGCTACAGTCTCTCCCCATTATTTCACCGTCGATATTTTCTGTCCCTGAAGCGACGTAAGCTGGAGTTGTAACACCCTCACCCGAATTAATTGGAATTTAATCTGAAATAGGGTGTTCTAACCACAAGAAACTATACCAGACTAGATTCAGTCCAGAAGTTTATCAAATTGAGAAACTAAACTCACCAGAGTAGTGGAAATGATGAGAGGGAGGATTTATCCTACCACAATACTAAAGGAATCGGCTGAACTGCAGAGGCACCACCCCAAAAGCTCAAAGTTTCTCCCCACAAATCCTCCTTCTACAGTTGTTAATAGGAGGAAAGAGGGCTAGGCGTGCGTCGACGACATTGAGGTGGCCCAAACGGGGGTAGCCCGGCGTCAGGAGGTGGCCGGACGGGAAGGTTCTGGTTTAGTCTTCCTTCTGCGTCTTCCGCCGAGTCGGTGAGAAAGTTCGAGAGAGCGCTCCATGTTTTTCTCTCTTCCTTTTCTGCAGTTGACTCGGTCAGCTCCTCTATTTATAGTCTTCACAGACTTGAAATCTAAGGGCTGAAATTTAACGACGAGATTCAACAGTTGAGATCGCACCGCATGATTTTCCCTTTTCTTTTAATATTTCTTTACATTCAACTTTGGAAAAATCATTATAAATATAACTCAGAAATCTTAACTTTCACCTTACTGACAAAAGTTCAATTAATATCTCAAGCATTCTCGGTATTTGTGATGACTTGACCTGATCTGGCTAGGGAAGCTAGCAGGTAGGTAGGTCACGCATCCCACATCGCCCGGGGGAGAGTGGATGTTGTGCTTATATATGCAGAGCTAGCTCAATACATAAGGACGCGTTTTGGGGGCTCAATGGTTTCAGAGGGGATGAGAACTCCGAAGTTAAGCTTGTTGAGTCTAGAGCAATACCAGGATGGGTGACCTACTGGAAAATTGTTCTGGATCTCCCAGAGACAAAACCGTGAGGACCATGCCCAAAGCGGACAATATCCTAAGTGTATGGGCTAGGCTGTTACAGGAGTCGCATGCCGTTATTGGTACGCTTGCATGTGTCTTGAATCTATCCAATCGCCTCCATATTCGTGCGTAAGGTGACAGGTACATCATGCGATTTGATCGGCTAGAGGATTGAAAGTATGTCCTTACGGCGGTGCCGTGGTTTTTGGACATTCTTTGTTCATCACCGCTGGGTAAGACGACTTCTGTGAGGCATTAGATGTGCATATCGACACCTTTCAAGTCTGGATCGAGGCTATCAGCCTCCCATCTAAGCTTTTCACTGATAACACTGTTGAAATGGTTTGATCGACTCTTGGGAAGGTTGAACATCTGGATCGCCTCGGTATTAAGCGTGGTACCCGAGCCCGTGTTCGGGTTACTTATCGGGTCTTCGACCCAGTGAAGGAGGCTTATCCGCTAATGCAATTAGAGTTTGGGTCCGACGGTATAACGGTAAACCTTACCTTCAAGTATGACCAAACTGTGGGATTTTGTCAAGTTTGTAGTCTCCTCGAGCACCCGGCCTCAAGTTGTCACAGTCTCCCGGATATGTCAGCAGTTCAGGTCATTGGTTTGAAGCAACTGGTGTCATCTGGTAGGAGCGGTGGGGCTACTTCAGGTTTGGACAGAGGCTTAGGGTACAATCCTAATCCTAACCCTAACCCTAACCCTAACTTGGATCGAGGTTTAGGGATTGTGGAGCCTGGGTTGCAGTTGGGTTCGTTCATGGGGCCGAGGTCTGGTTTGTTTTCTACTGATAACCGTTTCCAGTGTCCGGCAACACCATCCTTCTCGTTCTCGCTGGCGGGTGGGTCGGCGGCAGAGCTTGCTGCTTAAGTTGCTTGTTTTAGGACTCCGGCTATGGCTATCACTCATGTGCTTCCATCACCTCCTATGCCTACACCAGTCATTTAAGAGATTCTTTCAAAAGTGAAAAAGGGAGCCGATCTAAGCATAGCTTCTGGGGGAAACATTCTAGATCGAGCTGTGTCATCTTCTTTAGAGATTGTCCCGTTTGAGCTTCTCTTTGAATCAGAGTTGACATTGGCACATGAAGAAAGCAAAATCAAAGTCTCTCCAGTCAAGAAGCGGTTAGGTCGCCCTCCCAATTTTAAGAATAGGGTCAAAGTTGATGTGGGGGAGTCGAGTGGCAGCTTGGGATCTAAACGGAGGGGAAAACAATATCGTGCCAAGAAAGCTCTGGTGATGGGCAATTCTGTTTCAGACCCAACTTTGGTTACTGGCTTTGTTGCTCAGTCTCCAGGTGTTATCCTTCAAAATCCGGAGGAAGTGGTTACTGGATGTGGTTCTCCAGCTAGTGACTGTCTATCAGAGTAGTCAGGTTCTGCTCGATAATAAGTTAGACCTAGTCTAACAGTAACTTTGGTTATTGATCATTGGTTTTTCCTTATGGTTCTCAATATTGAGATAACTTAACGTCGTGGTTTGAAACTTTGTTGTTAGGTTGTTTCGCATATTTCACTTTTGTCGTAGTTCGTGAGGTCTTTATATATTTGTATTGTTACCTACATTTGAGTGATCAATAAACTATTATCGTCTGGGTTATTAAAGAAAAAAAAAAAAAACCGATGACGCAGTCTTCCATAGTAGGAGACTGCCGACTCATACCACTCGTACGAATGGAAGACTAGATACTAATCGAAAACCATAAATATTGAACTACCTACGAATGGCCGCATTCTAGTGGCCGAGAACTCGAACACGTACTATTCTCGAACTTCCCAATGATTAACAACAGTGAAAAGCGGTGTAAACGACTCAGATATTTAAACCCGGAAGATTAAAAACTAGCTGCAGAGAGAATCGAAAGGTAGAGAGGTTTCGCCTTCAAAAACTCGTGAGTCTGCTTTCCCCAATTTCAAATCCCATTTCACCAATTTGGAGAGCTCATCTTCATTTCTTGTAATCACAAAAGGTCAATTTCTTCTCCTCTCTCTCTTGTTTTGCTCCAATAAATTCATACGTTCGTATATCAATCTTGTCTGGAATCCCTCAATCTATAATTCAAACCGATCATGTTCCTCTCCTCATTGTATCTTTCGTATCAAATTAGTTGTCTTATTATTTGCAAATCGCTGACAGCTTCCATTTCTGTAATGCCCACCACGTGTTCGACATAAGTCCTCTGTGAGTGTCCATACCATAATTTACTTATTGTCCAAGAAATCACTAATTAGTGCTGCATTTTCTGCAGATATAGTGTCCTGTTTTCGAGACTCTCGTCAGAGTTGAATCCGGTGCGGAGCATAAGAAGAGGGTGAGATGGGAGCCTCCAGTGGGCCGAGGCTTTCTGGAATGCAGAAGCAAGTGCTTGGTCTATACAGGGGGTTCTTGCGGGCGGCTCGATCGAAGTCTGCCGAAGATAGGCAGAAGATTGAGTCACTTGTGTCGAAGGAGTTTCGTTACAATGCCAAGAATGTAGACCGCAAGAATTTCCTTTACATTGAGTACTTGATGCGCCGCGGAAAGAAGCAGCTTGATCAGCTCAAGAGCCCTGCTACGGTTGGATTATCGGCCCTGAATGTGAGTTTCTCTGAAACGAAACATCCTACGAATTGAGTTACGTGTTTGATTTTTGATTCGTCTTTATAAAAGAGTAATGTAGGAAAATAAATACTTTATCCAAATCGTGGTCGTCTGAGGCAATGTGTAGTGATTACCTTTGTTATCATAATAATATCGTAGAGTGACTTTATTGATGCTCCAACACCTGTTAGTTTTTTTCGTTTTTTATTTTATTTTATTTTATTTTTTATTTTTTATTTCTCATTGTTGTTAGACAGTAACAAATGCCTAATTAGTGATTTGATACATGCTGATATGGAAAGCCTGAATTCTACATGTAATTTTGGATATTAGTGGTAAACAAATACTTGTGTTGATAGGGATGTTACTGAATTCTGATAAGCCTAACAGAAAGTTGTTAATAAACTTTAAAGACTTAGGAGCTTGAAATAATGATCTTCTAATCATTAATTATAATTGTCATCTGGATAATTTTGAATCATTGTGATTGTCTGTTTGCTTGGTCACAGTAAGAAACCTAAACAACAACTCTAGCAATATGAGCTCTAGTGTTTGTTATTGTGTTTCTCATAAAGTATACATATAAAAGCCTGATTGTAATATGATTATGAAACTTTCAATGCTGAAACCTGTCTCGGAGACCATTTTCCCTATTTTATTAGTGTACTACCGATGTGTCATTGATATGTATATCAACACTTGAGCACAAACTTCAGGAACCCATCTGATTTGGCTTGCCCAAATTAGGGTTCTCAACATCAGGAACCCATTTGATTTGGCATGCCCAAATTAGGGTTCTCAACATCAGGAACTCATCTATCAGGAACCTGTTCTAGATGAAGTCTCTTTTTTTACTCAGTAATTTCATTGGAATTTCACCATTTACTTATAATGTCAGCGAGATGAGGGAGTATGAATGAGATTCCCCTTCAGTAAGATCTCATGTCGTAAACTTCCAAAAACAATGTTATCCAAAAGCTCTGAAGAGATGGAGACAGCTTGATCTCTACGATAGTTACAACTAAAAACTACATGTAAATTGAAAATGCATCTACTAACAACTTTAGCCAACAGGTAGAAACCATTTCCTGAATACCGCACAATTATTTTCTTGGCCTAAAAGAATTGAAGAATAAATGAAATATTAAAGAATAGATTCTCTTTCAGTTCTTCATAAAGCAGAATTCGGAGCTACACCTTCCATAAAATATTACGTTCAAGCCTCCTCACGGCAGAAGTACCGGAATTAAAACTCTCCACATCATTTCCTAATGAATAGACGTCCCAACCCCCACCTCTCCAATAGGAATAGTAAACTGCTGGAACATGAGCGACTTTCCAGTGATCTTCTCCACCATCTGGATGTAGTGCCATGATTAGTTCATCTGGCATATCGAAAAACTCAAGCAGCTTTAAATTGGTTAAATGTTCAATGCCTGATGGAACCTTCTTCAACAGTTTACACCGCTGGATAATTAGCTTTTCTAGACAAGGCATTGCTCCCTCCTCTATGGTTACCGATTGCAGTTCATCCAATTTATCAATACCTAATAACTTTAGACTTGGAAACCCTCCTGCATCGAATTGCAAGCTTTCTCCATCATAAACTTGTAGAAGTTCAAGATGTACCAGGTTTGGCAATCCCTGAAGATGTACTAGAGGATCCTCCTTCAGCCGACTCCATTTTAGAAACAGTCTGACCAGGTTTTGAAGAGAAGAAATCCAGCATGGTAAGTTTTCTAAATGCCCTGTTAAGTATAGTCGCTGAAGAAATGGAGGAGCATGAGAAATGTGCCTCAGATCAATAACCTTGTCTTTCTCTGTCGAAGATACTGAGAGCGAGCGAAGATTGGTCATATTTTGGACAGATGAGCATAAGGTGACCCCATCTTCTTCTCTCAACTTGTAAATGCCTAACCTCCTTAGTTGGGTCATTCTCCCCAGCTCTGCCATTAAAGCACCACTGTATTGATTTGCCTCTATAAAACAGAGCTTTTGGAGCGATTGTAAGCCACAGATCCCTGCAGGAACCTTGACTCCTTTTCTGGCGTTAAAGCGTGCATATGACTCAACCTCGTAACGGTAAACCAGGAGATGACGAAGTCGCTTGAGATTCGAAATCTCAGCAGGTAATTCAACAACATGTGAGTGCTTAAGATCCAAGGTCTCCAGGTTTTGTAGCTTCTTGATGGACCTTGGAATTTGTTTCACCTTCGTATGCCTCAAGCTAAGATACCTGAGAAGAAGAAGCTTGACAACCTCACTTGGAAATATATCCAGACGTGCACCTTCTAAGTCTAGTACTGTAAGCAACTGAAGACCTCTAGGAAACAATTTTGGTATGGGAAAATCAGTGAGTGAATCTTCCACCCCAAAAACGAGCAAAGAACGAAGCCGAGATGGTGTCCTCTTTTGACCTACATTCTGCAGCGTGTTAACTATTGATAGTCTTTGAACTTTCTCCGGCCAAACTGTACCTTGCCCTTTTTCTATTGCAGCAAAGTTTTGCTCTCTAGACATTAAAATGATAATCTCTAGTAAAAGATCATGGATACGATATGATTTTACTCTCCCATCGGTTGATGTTTCTGCTGCTTGAATCAAACTTCTGTCCAATAACTCTCTGAGGTAACTCTCTGCAACTTCTTCTGGTGTCCTTCCCTCTTTTCCAATAACAAATCCTTCAGCTACCCATAACCGAATCAATTTCATATGCTCAATTTTGTAGAGATCAGGAAAGATGCTCAGGTATAAGAAACAAAATTTCAGATGGTATGGTAAATCTCTGTAACTAAGATACAGCAATTTCTTCATGTTTTCAAGTTGATCATTTCCCGCAATTTCAGCTCCAATACTGCCACAAACAGCTGCCCATTCATCCACACGTTTCTTGTCTTTAAGAGCTAGTACAGAGCTGATGGCCACAATTGCAAGGGGAAGTCCCCTGCATTTCATCAAGATGCACTGGCAAATGTCCTCCAAATGTGGAAGGCATGACTCTCCGTGAAATGTCTTCTTACAGAAAAGAGTCCAAGAATCCTCTGGAGATAAGGGCTCTAAATGGTAGAGCATGTCCTGGTTCCCCAAGCAAGAGGCAGAGGCTACATTAACATGGCGAGTAGTGAGCATTACTCGACTACCACGATCGTTGTTCGGCATTATATGATTGATGACCTCCCAGTCCGGTATATGCCATATATCATCAAGTACAATTAGGTACCTACTATTCTGCAGCAATTTTTTGATTCTCTCTCTTAGCTGGTTGTCATCCATGGTTTCAACTTCTTCATCATCTTCAGGAACCGGTTTCCTGATAACTTTGAAGATGTTATTGATCATGTGTCTTAGGAGCTTATTTATCTTGAACGATCGAGAAACTGTGATCCAAGCATGTACCTTGAAACGTTTCTGAACTTTTGGATCCTCGTACACTTGCTTCACCAAGGTAGTTTTCCCCAGTCCTCCCATCCCAACTACTGGAACCACCTGGCGTCCAACGTCTTCCTTCATGAGCAAGTCAATCAGTTGCTTTTTGTGCTCGCCAATTGCCACAAGATCAGCCTCTTCCAGTAAAAGGGCATCTCCTTGTCCAATCTTGTGGTGCAGAACTAGACGAGCAGAGCTGGAGCCAGCTCGGTCTACAAGATTGTACCTCTCATGTCCCTCAGAGAGGCTTTTGACTTTTGAGTTTATTCTTTGAATATCAGCAGAAATTTGATGGTTAGCTTTCCATTTCTTGATGATGCAAGAAAGCTTATGAAGGGATGCTCGGAATCCATGGCCATGATCGTGTGAATGGAAAAGCCTGAATTCATCAAGGGTATCTTCCATTTCATGAGCTACTTCTCTGACTTGCTTAACCCACACTTTGAGCTGAGGATTGCTGTCTTCCTTTGCATCAGCAACCCTTAAGAACGCCTTGATGCGCTCCAATTCATCAACCAGGTCTTCAACCTGGTCTCGGATCCCTGAAAAGAGTTTCACCTCTTCTTCGAGTAATGTCGTGAGCCTGTCAATCAAAAAGGTAACTACACTTTCTGCCATTTCTTTGCCTGATAGCACTTGAAGTTTTGTTTGTGTTTCTGAAGATAGATAATATATTTGTGGTAGGAGAAAAGCTTTCTGAGTGGTACTTGAGTTGATATTGTTGGGTGTTTTTTCATGGCGTAGCCTTCTTTTTTAGAGGTTTTGTGAAAGCCATCTACCTCAGGGTCAACTGGTGTTACATGTTACAAAGAAAAGTCCAGTTGCCCATTATACTAGAATACTAAGTATCCAACAGTTTTTGACAACCACGTGTTAGTATTGAAACCTTGACAAAGTGTACTGAACATTTGCTCCTTTGTGTATTATGGCTTTCTCAGCAGTAGGTTTGCTAATAGGTCAGTAGCATTGATGTTGAGTGTGTCATCTTCTAAGTGGTAGGAGGAAAGCTTTCTGTGTGGTGTTTGAGTTGATATTGTTGAATAATCTTTCATGGGGTAGCCTTTATTTTTAAAGGTTTTTAGGGAACCATCTATATCAGGGTCAAGTGGTGCTACAGGTTTCAAAGAAAAGTCCAGTTGCCCATTATTCTAGTATACTAGGTATCCAATAGTTTTTGCAAACCAAAGCATGGTCAAGTGTCTAATATACCTGTATATTCTCCGATTCTCATTACACTGTACCTACCTCATTCTTGATTTCTCCTTGTAAACTACCAGGCAATTTGTCTCAGGAGCCATCTCAACATTCCCTAGCTATCTTTGAAGAAATCAAATAAGTAATTGAACAGTAGGCTTTTTTGGGGAAAAATTGAACAGTAGGCTTGACAGGCCCAATCATCTGCTGAAATAGGAACTAATCGGAATATCAAAGTTACTTGACTATGTCAATGATATCATAACGCATTCTGAAGAGAAGGACTTTTCCTTGCATCATCACATTTAGCTGGGGTTTAGACTATACGAGTCACGTCTGCTCCTTTCAAATAAACATCGGCAGTCACACCCCATTTTTTTGACTTGGTCTGTCATCCAGCCATTTACATGAGAAGCAAAAACCAAATACAGTTTCCTCTGCTGAACAACACGCTTCAGTGATGGTAACATTGGCAAATATAGGACAGTAACAAATGTTGATTACATTTGGAAGCATTGTTTTCCTGTTTGATATGCATGAAATTTGTTATACGTTGATTATGTCAGATTTTTCCAATTGAGAAATTGGATCAATACTGTCTACATGGGTAAATATTCCAAATAGGAGTCGTTGACTTTATCTTACACCTCAAGGCAAACCTTCCCACCTTGAACTCGACCACGAACCAGACTCCTATAGTTTCATCCCCAACATCACAAACACAATCCCATGAAAAACGAAACCTAAAACTGGTAACTTCAATCCAAAACTATAGAAAGGTTACTTGTTAGGAATGTAAAAAATAATAATAATAATAATAATAACAACTTTAGTCAAAAGGTAATGTCCTGAATCCTGATGCCCTTGTTTCCCATAGAACATCCTTTCTATCTCTGCAGTAACAATAGCAATTGGAAAATAGGTTAATTGTAAGGTGTCAGTAACATTTGAGGCCAAACCTTGTCACCTTTAACTGCAACACCAACCAAACTCACCCATTTGCATTCCCACCCTCGCAAGCACAGCCCCAATCCAAACCAAACCTATTGTTCTTACTTCTGATTTCAAAGGGTGTTGAAAAACTGTTGGTAACTTAAATTTTAGGCTAATTGTCAAGGGCAGTGTTGGATCACAGATTCATAGGGTATCCTCCTTTAGTTCTTCTCTTCAGGATTCTGCCACTCAACTGGGAAAGAATAGTGTCGAGCTAAAACTGAAAACCTCCTACAATAACGAATGTCATCAGACGACAATGAAGACAAGAGAAAACTTGCTCTGTATTATTTTACAGGTTACAACTAGGAAAAAAACACAAAATAGAAATACAGCTACTAGAAAGTAGAGACCTTAGTCAAAAGGTAGTAACCATGTCCTGACTCCTGAACAACCAAAAATTACTGGGAAGGCATAAACAAGAGAATAAAATTAACAACTCGGATCATTCAACGAGTGAAGTTCAATCCCCAGAACTTGCTTCCACAGGATGCCTTTACAGTTATTGGTAAGAAGAACCTAAAGCTAAACCTTCCATAGTATATTACTTTCGGGCCTCCTTGTGGCAGAAGTACCTGGAAGAAGTCTCTCCCCATCATTGACTAATGAATAGACATCCCAACCGCCAACTTTCCAGTAGGAATAATAAACTGCCGGGACATGAGCGACTCTCCAATGATCTTCTCCACCATCTGGATTTAGTGCCGTGATTAATTCATCTGGCATATCAAAAAACTCTAGCAACTTTAAACTGTTTAAATGCTCAATGCCACATGGGACCTTCTTCAGTGATTCACACCGCTGGATAATAAGCTTTTCTAGACAAGGCATTGCTCCTTTATCTATGGATACCGACTGAAGTTCATCTGACTTATCAATGCCTAATAACTTCAGCCTTGGAAACCCTCCTGTGGCAAAATGCAAGCTTTCTCCATCAAAAACTTGTAGCAGTTCAAGATGTACCAGATTTGGTAAACATTGAAGATGTACTAGAGGATCTTCTTTCAGCCGACTCCATTTTAGAAACAGTCTGACCAGGTTTTGAAGTGCAGGAATCCAGTGTGGTAAGTTTGGCAAGCGACCTGTCAAATACAGTCGCCGAAGAAACTCAGGAGCAGAAGACATGTGGCTTAAATCAATTAACTCGTCCATCTCCGCAGAAGATACAGACAATGAGCGAAGATTTTCCATCTTTTGGATGGATGAGCATAAGGTCTTCCCATCTTTTTTTTTCAACTTCAAAATCCCCAACCTCCTCAGTTGCTTCATTTCCCCTAGCTCTGCCATTAAATCACCACTGTATTGATTTGCTTCTATGAAACAAATCTTTTGGAGAGATTGCAAGCCACATAATCCTGCTGGAAGCTTAACTCCATATTTGGCATTGAATCGTGCATAGGACTCAACTTCATAACGATACACCAGGAGATGGCGAAGTTGCTTCAGAGACATAATTTCAGCAGGCAATTCAACAACATGGGAGTGTTTAAGATCGAGAGTCTGTAGGTTTCTTAACTTCTTGATGGAGCTTGGAATTATTTGTACCTTGCTATTCCTCAGGCTAAGGTACTTGAGAAAAACCAGCTTCACAACCACTTTCGGAAACACCTGTAGATGTGCACCTTCCAAGTCTAATACAGTCAGCAGCTGAAGACCTGTAGGAAACAATTTTGTTATGGAAAAATTATTTAGTGAATGTTCAACCCCAAAGATGAGCAAAGACCGAAGTTTAGATGGAGTCCTCTTCTTTTGCACATTTTGCAACGTATTAACTATTGATAGTCGTCGAACTTTGTCAGACCATATTGTGCCTTGTTCTCTCTCTATGGCTGCAAAATTTTGCTCTCTAGACTTTGAAATGATTATCTCCCGTAAAAGATCATGGATGCGATAGGATTTAACTCGCCCATCAGTTGCTGTTTCTGTTGCTTGAATCAAACTTCTGTCCCATAGCTCCTTAATGTATCTCTGTGCAACTTCTTCTGGTGTCCTTCCTTCAGTTTCAATAATAAATCCTTCAGCTAACCACAATCGGATTAATTTCATATGATCAATTTTGTAGATATCAGGAAAGATGCTCAAATACAAGAAACATGACTTTAGATGGTATGGTAAATCACTGAAACTGAGATACAACACTTTTTTCATATTGTGAAGCTGGTCATTTTCCTGAATTTCATCCCCAATACTTCCACAAACAGCAATCCATTCATCTACATTTGTCTTGTCTTTTGTAGCTAGAACAGAGCCGATTGCGACAATGGCAAGGGGTAGTCCTCCACATTTGCTTAATATGCTGCGACAATGTTTCTCCAAATGTGGAAGGCATACATCTCCATAAAATGTCTTGTTACAGAAAAGATTCCAAGAATCCTCTGGAGATAAGGGCTTTAAATGGTAGATTATATCAGCAGGGTTCCCCAAGCAAGAAGCAGTGGCTACTTGAACATTGCGAGTAGTGAGCAATACTCGACTACCACGATTGTTGTTTGGCATTGCATGATTGATGGCATTCCATTCTGCTATGTTCCAGAGGTCGTCCAAAACAATCAGGTACCGACTATGCTTCAGCAATTTTTTAATTCTCTCTCTTAGCTTGTTGTCGTCCATGCTTTCTATTTCTTCATCTTGTGGAACTGGTTTTCTGATAACTTTGAATATCTCATGGATCATGTGTCTTAGGAGCTTACTCATCTGGAATGATCGAGACACTGTGATCCAAGCATGTATCTTAAAATGCTTCTTAACTTTGGCATCATCGTACAATTGTTTTACCAGGGTAGTTTTTCCCAGTCCTCCCATGCCAACTATAGGAACCACCTGGCGTGTCGGATCTTCCTTCATAAGCAACTCAAAAAGTTCCCTCTTCCGCTCGCCAATCGCCACCAGCTCAGCCTCTTCTAGTAAAGTGGCATCCCCTTGACTGAACTGATGATGAACCTGAGGTGCAGAGGTGGAGCCAGCTTGATCAACTAATTTGTTTCTTTCGAGAGTCTTGATTCTATACTTTAGGCCTTCAATATCAGCAGCAACTTGTCGGTGAGCTTTCCATTTCTTGGTGATGTAATAAAGCTTATGAAGAGAAGCACGGAATCCATGCCCCTGATCATGTGAATGAGAATGCCTGAACTTATCAAGGACATCTTCCATCTCATGAGCCACATCTCTGACTTGATTAACCCACACTTTTTGCTGAGGATCACTGTCTTCCTTTGCATCTGCAGCCTTTAAGAACGCCTGTATGCGCTCTAATTCATCAACCATTTCCCGGACCTGTGCTTGGATCCCTGACAATAGGTTCACCTCTTCTTCGAGTAATGCCTTAAGCTTGAAGACTAAAAACATGACTGCACTTTCAGCCATTTCTTTACTTGATAGATCTATGAGATTGTTGTGTTTCTGATTTTCTGAAGAAAAATACGTTAGAGCTTGGTAACAAAGGTTTCTGTATGATTATTGAGTTGATAGTTGATATGTAAAACCAACCAGCATCATAGCATCAGGGTCAACTGGTGCTAAAGAATTGTTTACACAATACCGTATAGCTGGCTCTAATTGATTTCCAATATGGTTTAATACTACCTCGCAGAAATGGTCAAGGTGCTCATTTAGTGTATTCTATAAACTATATTCTATAGTCTATACCCCTGCAAATTCTCGGATTCTCATTACCTTGTATTTTACTTGATTTTTCTACGTTTTCTTCATCAGTAAGCTAGCTGGCCATTTCGATTCAGAAGCCAGTACGTAGTTAAATGAATATCTTCCAACTTTGAATTTTGTTTTGCTTCTATTTCTTGTTCTAACTTATGTCTCATAATCATACATATAACTCTGTATTGACAATTTCAATTCTTACTATAATGATGAAGTAGCGACTCCAATTATGATTACACTTTCCTGGAATAGCTTGGACTGAGTTGCAATTGCAGATTTCTCAGATGCTAATGTGTTTGGCAAACGGCCGATACCAAACGGTGACATGATGTTGCACACCCTTAACACACAGAGCTCCATGCATGTTTAGCAGTATAAAGTATGATCGAGTAGTTCTCCATTTTCTGGCATAGTAATCTCATTCAGATCAAACTTGGTACTTACTTGACACTTGGCATGATGACAAAATTGTCAAACGGTGACAAGTATTGTCAAACGGTGATAAGTGTGGCCGGTGGATCAATTGTACCGATATTGTCCCAACTTAGCCACCTTAAAGGTGTTGGGTTTTAATCACAAAATGTCTCAGTTCAATTGGGTATTATCCACCCACTTATAAGTTGTATTTTATTTGTCACTTTTCTGATGTGGAATCTCTACTCTCTAACAAAAATAAACCAAACAAGAAAGAATAAAGAGGAACAGTTTGATTTGAAAAAACAATAAATTTGGGACTAATGCAGTGTTGCAAAACATAGCATCAGAACTAATTGCTGTGAATTTTATTATGACCTTCTGAAGGCCAAAAAGTGAAGCAACAAGATTTCCTTCAGGCAATCAAATTGTTCATTATTCTACCATCCCTTGTACCCAAACAATTTGATCTCGAGCACACCTAGAGGAATGGGGTTCAATACTTCAGTGTGATACCCCAAAGATATAGCCAGGATGGTCATGTTAGGATGTAGTGAACTATGCTGGAAGCGAAAATGTGGGTCGATCTTTGGGAGCTTCGTAAGAGAACAAATTATTTCAACTTCATATTTTCATCTCTTCCATTTTTCTGCAACATCATTAACCACCCTGAAATAGTACCGGGAAATTACATTGTAATATTTATCTCTATCTAATTAGAGTACAGAAAACTTTAGGGGCAATTTCCCAAACCAAAAACAGAAAAATAAAAAAGGAAGCCTTTTTAAATAATAATAATAATAATAATAAAAATGGTAGAGTACATACACTTAACATGTATTATGAGTAATAAGATTACAAGAGTTGTAATGAAATCCTTTCTAAGTGGGAGGATGGGTCCATTTTATAGGTAAGGGAGCTAGTTCTCTAATGTGGGATGCAAAGTGTCATTTCTGGTCTATAAAACTTATTGTCAAGCCATTTTGGCAAGGTTGGAAAAGTGACTTCCCGATGAGGTCTTGACCACTTATAGATAGCTCTTATGTATGTCGGTCTACGATATGTATGTATAGCATACTAGCCATGCTAGTAGGGGTATTAACAGGGTCAGAGGTAATTTTAGTTTAAGCTATGGTTTTTAATCTCCAGATATACTACTAGCAGTTAGAACTTTTATAAGTTTTTTGAACAAATTTATATGTTATTTGTGCCTTGTGTGTTTTCAACAAGTGAGATATAAATGGTTATGATTTGCCTTAAGAGTCGAGGTTTCTATAGTTTGTATTAGACTTACTTAATTGTGAGCGGAATGATTTGTAATAGACTGTGATGGTTGTTTACCGATCATCTCTTCTATACATACTTACATAGTGTTGTGAGTTTCCAACCTGATTTAGTTGGTAATCATATGAGCTTTACTTTCAAAAAATAAAAATAAAAATTGAGACAGATAAGGAGAGAGAGAGAGATACTTCACGTGTCACTAAATCTTTCATAAAGTGAATTACAAATAAGTAAGATTTTTTAGGTAAGAAAAAAATTCAATTTTACATCCGCAAGGGCGGCCCTTCCGCACGCGCTTTGCGCTTATATAAAGGCTACTAGTTATCTACACTCAGAGACGGTGTGTTTGGAATTTATTTAAGATAATTGATTTTGTTTGCTAGAATGGTTGTGAAAGTAGGTTAATATCCCTCGACTATAGGTTAATTGAAAATAACTTTTGATATATAAATGATATAAGTCATAACAACAAGGGAAAATTTTAAGAACGGTACATAAGTTATGCACAATTGAGAACTAATGTGAATTTACTTATTAAAACATCGTATTGGTACATGGCTTTTCAAATTTGCTACAATTTTAGTATATGTTGTTAATAGCAACGTTACTCTTCATGCCATTAGGCATTTTCAAAGGGTAATTTGATAATTTGCAACTCTTTTGCGGCTTTGCCCGACCACCTCCCTTGGACCCATCTAGGTTCATAAGGGCATCTCTAACCATAAAGTCTCATAATGGGATCTCATACCTATTATAAGACCTCCTATTTATATAAAATTTCAACCATCTCTAATGGTAATGTTTTAACTAAAAATCTTAAATTTATATATTTGATTTTTTTATTGTAATTAATAATAATTTATATTTATAAACTATTATTGTATATGATAAATAAATATAATATTGAATTGAAAAAAAAAATTGAATGTTTGGGAGCAAGCCAAATTTATAAGACCAACTCTCAAACTAAATCTCAAAATAAGACTTGAGATGAGACCAAATCCTAAAAATATAGAATTTAGGACCTTCTCAATTAATAAGTGCCCATATTTTTTTAGAACCCAAAATTTATAAGATTTGGGACCTTCGGTCGGAGATGTACTAAGTTGCCCTTAATAAGCAGTTCTGCTCGGAGAAAAGCTTCTCCAATGGTGGCCAGCTAGTCAGCTTCATCTTTTTCAGATCTAAATTCGAAAGTCAGTTATACTCAAGACGAGAGGACCAATTTTTGTTTCTCATTTTAGCTCGGATGATGATTAATGGAAATTGCAGAAACTTTGACGAAAAACCCGAAGCACTCGGGCGTCGATTCCCTCTCCTTGCTCGCCGTGCGAATACTACAAGCCGCCGGGCTTGAATTAATAACCGTGCCACACCATTTCTTCATACCAAAACCTTGGAAATTTTAAACCTTCATCGGCAACCTTAACACCGGAAACTCAGTCCTTGGCCATGATATTATATTCAGTATATGTGCAAAATCCATATAGTCTTTGATGTGTTGGTCAAAGAAGATGGAATCCGTGTCTGGTGGTCAAAGAAGATGATTGAGAGAGGAATAATGGTATGGGAGAGGCTTTGGCTGCAGAGGAAGAAAGAAAGCAATGGAGGTTGGGCTGGTCTCTACTCTCTGTCTCTTTTTTTTTTTCCTTTTCTTTTTTCACATTATTACTTGAAGTGACCGATATGCCCTCATAAAATTGACGGAAATCAGGTAAACTTACGGTCAAATTAACGGTATTTATTTAAGTTGGGTTGAGTTTTGAACCCAGTGTATATCTTGTAACGTAAATTCACCGTAATTTTCAGTGGTGTCATGTATTATTCTTAAAAAGAATTTCAAACAACAAATAACGAAATAATAAATATAAATACAATTTTAATAAAAAATACGCATTTAAAAAAAAAAATACGCTTTATATATTCCCAAATGAAACCACAAATCTCCTACTATTCATTCTCCACCTGATTTCTCTCTCTTCAATCTCGACAATTCTTTCGCTCTCTGTTTGACATGGCAAAGCTCGCTGGAAATTTCAAACCCAACCGTTCCGATCGTCGGCGAAGCTATCTGAAACCGAATCTCGGCGGCCGGAAACGGGGTGCCGCCGGGAAGTTAGCGACCCTAATTGAGGGTTTAAGACTCACGAATGCAACCCCGGCTTACTCGCCTACGTCACTAATGACCCCCAGCCCTAAACCTAGGTCTATAGTCCTCGGCTCACCTCCTACTCCCAATGCGCCGACGAGGCGTGGTCTCCGGCCACCGTCTCGCCTTCGCGTCTCTGATATGCAGGTCACCGCCGTTCTTTTTAGTCAGAGTTCTCTTATTAATTTCAATCCTTCGAGTAAAGTTTTGTTCTTTGAGGATGATGTGTCGCAGGCTCGAGTTTTGTTTAGTGGGTTAAGTTTAGATTCATGATTATATGGGTTCCGTTGCTATTCTGGTCTCACTTTTGCATTCCAGTCTTGATTGTGTTGTTCTTGGTGATTAAAATTAACCGGTAAAAAAAAGAAACAAAGAAAGAAAGTGACGAAATTTGTTTCTTGGGTAGTTGTGTTGAGTCTAGATTCATGCTGGGTTCAATTGATGTTACTTTTGCATTGATTGTATTGTATCTGGTGAAGAAAATTAACCGGTCAAGAAGAAAAAGTAAAAGATTAATGTTTTGGGTAGATGTGTTTATGGGTTGAGACTCTAGAGGATCTAAATTTGTTGTAATGTGGGTAGGGAGTATGCAGTTCTAAGAAGCCTCATGTGAATTCAGTGGCGAAAGAATTGTGATCATGACTACGTAATGGCATTATCTATGTGATTGCTTGTCACTGTTTTTATCTCTGGTCATGATTGCAATTGGCAGTGGTGCGTTTTTGTTTTATGGACTGTTGTTGATGGCAGGCTTTTCACTGTTAATCCTGAATGCATAAGAGGCCGTAACCACTCCACTCTATTGATTATCTATCAAAGGATTCAGTGTGTTCATGTCAATTTTGGGCTGCCCTCCACCTGTGACTGTGAGTTTTATTCCTAGCCTCCTTGTCTATAATATTGAATGATTGACTGATCTATTTATTACCATTCTGTAGTTTGGTGTTCCTTGGCAATGCTTTTTTGCTATTCATGTGCAAGCCTAGGACAATATGCATACAAGGTTGTCGTTAATATGAAGTCAATTATGATACCAAGCCTGTTCAAGAGTTTCCAAGTTGGTCCGTTTTGAGCATATTTGGTCTTCTGTTGATGCTTGTGAGCACATTATTGCCAAAGCTTGGTTAAATGCAGAACGTTCTCTAGCTATGCCTACTTGGTCAGAGGTTCTTTCGTTTGTTAATCCAGTTGTCACTCCTGATATGAATTCGATGTTACTATCTGAGGTCCCCCTTGATGAAGTCAATTCGGCAATTTTTCCAACTGGGATCTTTAAAATCTCCACGTCTGGATGGTTTCCCTTTTTTTTTTTTTACCAAAAGTACTGGTCAATTGTCAATTCTCTCATTAGTGAGGTCACTACATTCATCTCATCAGGGTCATTATTGACAGAATCCAATCAAACACATCTTGTTCTTTTGCCTGAAGTCCCTCATCCTGAACATGCTGCTCGGTTTCGTCCAATTGGGCTATGGAACTTCTCTTACAAAATTCTGTCAAAAATTCTAGCTAATCGTCTCAAACCTCTGATGCCGCATTTAATCTTTGAGAATCAGTCAGCATTTGTAACTCGGAGGCAAATCCAGGACAATGTCATTGTCGCTCATGAGTTGTTTCATCATCTGAAGTTGCTACGAGGAAGGCGCATTGATGTTGAGTGTGTCATCTTCTAAGTGTTGTTTGTACTTTTCGTTATTTCAATAGTTGATACTGTAGGAAATGGTTCTACTTTAGAAAATGGTTCTCCTAACATTTCATTTACAAAGATTGCATGTAAATTGGGTAACTAGACTTTTCTAGCTTACACGATCCATATAATTAGCATAACAGCTATTCTGGAGTTAATACTAGATCCATATAATTTGCATAGTAGTCTTTCAACATTGATTAGCTGGATTTGAGGAGATGATTGGTTACAATCTACATAATAATAAGTGACAATCTTAGAATTTAAGGCAAAGCCTCCCCACCTTCCACTTGAACACAGACCAGACCCGCCAATTTCATCCCCACCTTCACAAACACAACCCTAAGCCAAACCAAACCTAAAACGCTAATTAATTGATAGTTTCGGTAGGAGTTGGGAACTGTTTGGTGTGCTATAATTTGAGAAAAGTAGCTGTAAGGAGCAGTATAGGATCATAAACTCATTAACGCATCCTCAACAACAATTGCTAAACTTTTCACTTGATTAAGAAACAATTAAGTCAAGGAACAATGTTACTGATAGTTCTGAGGTTTTCTCCTTCATTGAGTTCTTTCTATCCATAATGGATAAAACTAGAAAATAGTACTGAAAATAGAAAAGTAAGGCACTGACAGCTTTTAGAATTTTGTCCTGGATAACAGGCAATTATTTGGAATGCAAATAGAAAGGAGAAATTCAATCCTTCAGATTGGTGCAGTGTTAGAAGTTCAACCTCTGAAGGTTGTTCATGCAAGGATTCTTTACATGTGTTTATAAGCAGAACCTGAAACTACACCTTCCATAAACTTCTACGTTCAAGCCTTCTAATGGCAGCAGAACGCGAGTTAAATTCTTCATTGACTAATGAAAAGACATTCCAATCGCCTCCTCTCTGATTGGAATAATAGACTTCTGCGACGTGAGCGACTTTCCAGTGATCTTCTCCATTATCTGGATGTAGTGGCATGATTAATTCATCTGGCATATCGAAAAACTCAAGCAGCTTTAAATTGGTTAAATGTTCCATGCCAGATGGGACCTTCTTCAACAATTCACACCGTTGGAGAATTAGCTTTTCTAGACAAGGCATTGCTCCCTTGTCCATTTTAACCAATTGAAGTTCATCTGATCCATCAATACGTAATAATATCAGCCTTGGAAACCCTCCTTCCTCAAAATGCAAGATTTCTCCATCATAAGCTTGTATGAGTTCCAGATGTACCAGATTCGCCAAATGTTGAAGATAAACTAGAGGATCCTCCTTCAGCTGACTCCATTTGAGATACAGTCTGACCAGGTTTTGAAGAGAAGAAATCCAATGTGGTAATTTCTCTAAACGCCCTGTCAAATATAGTCGCTGTAGAAGTGGAGGAGCACGAGAGATGTGGCTCAGATCAATTATCTTGTCTTTCTTTGATGAAGATACAGAGAGCGAGCGAAGATTGGTCATATTTTGGAGAGATGAGCATAAGGTGACCCCATCTTCTTCTCTCAACTTGTAAATGCCTAACCTCCATATTTGGTTCATTCTCCCAAGCTCTGCCATTAAAGAACCACCATATTGATTTGCCTCTATAAAGCAGAGCTTTTGGAGCGACTGTAAGCCACATATCCCTGCAGGAAGCTTAACTCCATGTTTGAAAGTGAAACTTGCATATGACTCGACCTCATATCGGTACACCAAGAGATGGCGAAGTCGCTTGAGATTCAAAATCTGCACAGGTAATTCCAGAACATGGGAGTGTTTGAGATCCAAGGTCTCTAGATATTGTAGCTTCTTGATGGAGCTTGGAATTTGTGTCACCTTCGTACCCCTCAGGCTAAGATACTTGAGAAGAAGAAGCTTGACAACTGCTCTTGGAAACATCTCCAAATGTGCACCTTCCAAGTCTAATACAGTAAGCAACTGAAGACCATTAGGAAACAATTTTGGTATGCAAAAATCAGCAATTGATTTTTCTACCCCAAAGATGAGCAAAGAACGAAGTTGAGATGTTGTCCTTGTATGGTTTACATTTGGCAGTACGTCAACGATTGACAGTCGTCGAACTTTTGCAGGCAATGTTGTAGTAATTGTACCGTGCTCTGTTTCTATTGCTGCAAAGTTCTGCTCTCTAGACTTAAGAATTGCAATCTCACGTAGAACATCATGAATGTAATATGACTTAACCCTCCCATCAGTTTCTGTTTCTGCTGCATGAACCAAACTTCGGTGCAAAAGCTCTCTGAGGTAACCCTCTGCAACTTCTTCTGGTGTCACTCCTTCCCGTTTTATGAGAAATCCTTCAGCCAACCACAATCGAATGATTCTCATATGCTCCATTTTGTAGTGATCAGGAAAGATGCTCAGATACAAAAAACAAGATTTCAGATGGTAGGGTAAATCACTGAAACTGAGAAACAGCAGTTTTTTCATGTTGTCAAGTTGATCATTTCCTTCAAGTTCAGCTCTGATACTACGATCAATAGCATGCCATTCACCAACATTACTGTGGCGTCTTAAAGCCAGAACAGCACCAATTGCCACAACTGCCAGCGGCAGTCCCTCACATTTCCTTAGGATGGATTGACAAATTTTCTCCAAGTGAGGAGGGCATTTGTTATCCTGAAATATCTTTCTGCAGAAAAGAGTCCAAGAATCTTCAGGTGATAAGGGCTGTAGACGGTAGAACATTCCATAGTTCCCGAAGCAAGAGGCTGAGGCTACATCAACATTTCGTGTAGTGAGCATTACTCGACTACCACAGTTGTTGTTTGGCAGTGCTTCCTTGAAGGCCTCCCAGTCAGGGATGTGCCATAGATCATCCAGAACAAGCAGGTACCTAGTATTTTGCAGCAATTATCTTATTCTTTCTATTAGCTGGTAGTCAGGCATGCTTTTAAGTTCATCCTTGGGGACCTTTCTCCTCATGACTTGGTAGATCTCATGGATCAATTTTTTTAGGAGCTGGTTTATCTTGTATGATCGAGAAACAGTGATCCAAGCATGTACCTTAAAATGATTTCTAACTCTAGCATCCTTGTATACTTGTTTAATCAACGTAGTTTTTCCCAATCCTCCCATACCAACTACTGAAACCACCTTCCGTTGGATATCATCCTTCATAAGCATCTCAATCAGCTCCTCTTTGCGCTCTCGAATTCCCACAAGCTCAGCCTCTTCTGGTGAAAGGACGTAAACTTGATCGAACTGACATGGCTGACCTTGATCATAAAGTTGGTACCTGTTGTGTCCCTCTGAGAGCTTTTGGACTTTAGACTGGAGGCGTTGAATATCAGCAGAAATTTGATGGTTAGCTTTCCATTTCTTGATGATGCAAGAAAGCTTACGAAGGGAAGCTCGGAATCCATGGCCGTGATCGTGTGAATGGAAAAGCCTGAATTTATCAAGGGCATCTTCCATCTCATGTGCGACATCTCTAACTTGTTTAACCCACACTTTGAGCTGAGGGTCGTTGTCTTCGTTTGCATCAGCAACCCTTACGAATGCCTGGATGTGCTCTAATTCATTAACCATGTCCTCCACCTGTGCTGTAATCCCTGACAAAATTTTCACCTCTTCTGAGAGTACCGTCTTGAGCTTGCCCACTAGAAGGACAACTGCTGCTTCTGCCATGGCTTTGGTTTGATAATACTGCTATTAGGCTTCTTTATGGTTTTGTGTAAATGTTGGAGTCTGGTCTTGTTGAGTGATCTTTCAGGAGGTAGCCTTCTATGTTGTCAAAAATTGTACCAAAAGTCCAAAACCATCTAGTGGGAATAGGTGCTACATGCTGTGTAGCTGGCTCTACTTATAAACAATTGGATTAAGAAAAGTTCAAAGTGCTCATTTGGTCTTTAATTTGCTTCTTATAAACAATTGATAACACTGAAATTGGAGAAAAGTTCAAGATGCTCATTTTGATCTTTCTCTACTTGCTTATTCTCAATTTTCTCCACCAACACCCTCAATTTCCTGGACTCTTCCACATTCTACTTTAGAATACAAAGTAATATAAGCAGGTATAGCAGACCAAAGACTTCGTTCGTGAGGTTGCAATTTATAACTCATAGATCAAAACCCATGGGATAAACAAGTAGAGCACTAATTGACCCTGATGAGAATGCTACATCCTGAAAGATCACTCCCAGCCATAATATAAAATATCTACCGTTTCGTGTTCTTCCTTTTGTCTTAGCTTGTATCACCAGAAACAGATCAATCGACAAAGATGAAAGAGAAAAATTGAAATCTCTGCAAACAAAAAAGAAACTGCCAAGGATGAATGCATTTGTTTCCCCAAGAATTAACGTCTTTTCAATTATTTTTCTGCAGTAAGAGTAACATTTGGAAAATACGTCGACTGTAAGGTTTGCTAATGTGCAATATTTAAGATGTGGTTAATGGTTAGGCTTCGACTTTCTACGCATTATACATTACGTATTGATAATTGGATGTTGATGATACACTTTTTATATTGCATATTCCCATGTAGAATTTTTCCTAGGGGATGGTAAGTCCTGGAGCCAAACCTCCTCACCTTTAACTACAACACCAACCACTCACCCATTTTGGTTCCCACTCTCGCAAGCACAACCCCAAGCCAGATTAATCCTTAACTTAGTTTTAGGCTAATTGTCAAGATTTTCTGTCCACCCAACTGAGAAAGAATAATGTCAAGCCAAAACTTAAAACCCCCTACACAAAACGAATGTCATGTAGTTATCATGTTCTGAATCCTGAATACATGAATTAACTGACAATTATTGGGAAGGCATAAACAAGAGAGTACATCAATAAAACTCAGATCATTCACCTGTAGAAGTTCAATTTAGAACTTGCTTCCAGAGGATTTACAGTTATTTGTAAGCAGAACATAAAGCTAGACCTTCCATAGTATATTAGGGTCGGCCTTCCTTATAGCAGGAATGCCTTCTGGGAAAACCTCCCCGTCATTAACTAAAGATTAGACCTCCCAATTGCCATCTTTCAAATAGGAATAATAAACTGTCGGGACATGATCTTCACCATCTGGATATAGTGCCGTGATCAGTTCATCTAGCATGTCGAAAAATTCAAGCGACTTTAAACTAGTTAAAAGCTCAATGCCAGACGGCACATTTTGGACAATATACACCGCTGGATAATAAGCTTCTCCAGACAAGGCATTGCTCCATCCTCTATGGTTACCAATTGCAGTTCATCCAATTTATCAATACCTAATAACTTTAGACTTGGAAACCCTCCTGCATTAAATTGCAAGCTTTCTCCGTCATAAACTTGTAGAAGTTCAAGATGTATACCAGGTTTGGCAATCCCTGAAGATGTACTAGAGGATCATCTTTCAGCCGATCGACTCCATTTTAGAAACAGTCTGACCAGGTTTTGAAGTAGGATTTATATAAATGATCATACGGCACATGACACATCATTTGGTATATGTTTTCTCGTGTCGTTAGTATTTGAGTTCAGTAAAATACACTCATTTAATCACTTAATACACATCCTAATATTTTATAATTAAAATTAATTTTCACTGATATGAAATAACCAAAACATCCATATATAACAAATTTAAAAATATAAAACAAATTAAAATACAGAAATCAAATCAATTTTAAAAAACTAATTAATGTAGTTGCGCTTAATCCGATATACCCATTTACAAGCAATGTGTCGTTTACCAGGAGGAAGAGGAACTAATGACCAAGTATTATTGGCTATAAGGACTGCAAGTTCCTCATGCATAGCAGTCTGCCAATTAGGATCATAAGAGGCTTGATCATATGAAGATGGTTCTTCATCCCTACTAAGAGCTGCAACATAGGCAAGGTGCAATGGAGAATATCGCTGATATGAAATGAAATTACAAAGTGGGTAACGCGTACCTGGTGGAGGACTCGACCGAGGAGATGATGGATGGTGTGGTGGCAGAATCACCTGCGAGCACTTATAATCACAAAGACGTACATTGGGAACACGGGTTCGTGTGGAGCGGCGTAAGACAGAAGCTGATGAATCAGAAACATGGTGATCGAGTTCTGTAGGTAAGGAGTTATCATTTGCGGGAGAGGACTGCAGAGACGGATCAGTATCAGGCGGGGATTGTGAGGAGTTATCAATCTCAGCTGGAGGGGAAATTGTGGCCGAGCTTGATGACTCTAAAACTGGTGGGGGCGATGGAGGTCCATGAGAAACAGGTATAGTTTGAGGCACAAAGTCATCAAAATTAGGACAAGGCAAGGAAGAAGAAGAAGATGGGGAAACTTATGGAGAAGAAGACATGAAATGGAAGGCATCTTCCAAAAAGGTAACATCATGATTGGTAAAAATCTTTTTGGTTTCAAGATTATATAGCTTATAAGCTTTTTGACCCATTGGATATCCAAGAAAAATGCATTTGTGAGCTCGTGGAGAAAATTTTGATGAAGAATTAACATAAGTTGCAAAAAGCGACACAATTGAAAACACGCATGCGAGAATAGTCCGGAAGTTTATTGTAAAAAATCTCAAAATGGGACATTTTATTGAGTAAAAGTGTAGGAAGTCTATTAATTGTGTATGCAGCAGTAAGAAGGCATTCTCTCCGAAAATGAAGTGGTAAGCGTGCTTGAAAACGAAGAGCTCGAGCAACATTTAGGAGATGTTTACGTTTGCGCTCAACTACACCATTTTATTGAGGTATATAAAACGCAAGAACTTTGGAAAACAACCCCCTGCTCGAGAAAAAAACTCTCGCAAAGAGAAATTCAGCTCCGTTGTAAGAGCGAAAAGTTTGGACATGTGAATTAAATTGAGTTTTGACATAGGCGAAAAATGTACGAAGCAAATGTTGCGTCTCAGTTTTGTGACGCATTAGAAAAACTCATATAAAATGAGAGAAATCATCCACAATAGTAAAAAAATAATGAGCACCATTAAGAGAAGACATCTTATAAAGCCCCCAAATATCACAATGTATGAGAGAAAAACAACGAGATGTGGATATTGAACTAGAAGGAAAAGATTTACGAGTTTGTTTAGCCAAAGGACAAATTTCATACTTACTTGTGGAATCAAAGTGACAATGAAGCGACTCATTGACTATATGTTGTAAATATATAGAAGAAAGATGCCCCAATCGACAGTGCCAAAGATTAAAAGAGATGGTGATGTGGCTGATAAATGGGTGTTTGTAAGGAATGGTAGAGGACAACGCCCGTCACCACTAAATAGTACAAGTCTCCACGTCGCTTTCCCACACCGATCATCATCCTCATAGTCACTGCAAAAAACACTAAGACGGAAAGAAAGTTACCAAACAGTGTAAATCATCAATGGTTCTCCCAATAGATATAAGATTGACATGAAATGAGGGAACACAAAAAACATTCCGTAGAACAGTATTATTAATTGAAACAGATCCCTGCATAGAAATATGAGTTTTAACACCACTAGGTAAAGCAACTGAAGAATTGCACTTGTTGCGATTAGTAATCATATATGGTGAATGAACAATATGATGGGTTGCTCCACTATCGATTATCTACTGATTAGGAGTGACGGGGACATTGCAAATTTGGACACAGAAGTCATGAAGGGATTCAGCGATCTGAAAAATAATACAGGTGCTGGCAGTATATGCGCATTGGTGGTGCATGTGCACTGCTGGTTTAAGTGCACTTGACAACCAATCTGAGAAAGAATTAGGCCCGGGTCGGACTGAATGGTTCTCGGGTCGGACTGAATGGTTCTTGGGTCGGACTGTGTTTTACCAAATCCGGAATGAAGAGATGAAGACGACGGCGACTCTGGGATTCAAAAACGACGCCGGGCTGGTGCCGATTCGACGCTGGGTTTATAACAACGTCGGTCGATCCAAACACAACAAGGACTCTTGTTGTCTGACTTGAAGTAACGTCGAGCTGGGCTGCGCCGTGGCTGGACAAGGATCGGCAGGTTGTGCAAACGATGAAGACTGAAGACGATGCCGGACTGAAGAGACAAATGGCGCCTGACAGAGGAGCCGGGATTGATCTGAACTGAATTCGGTGCACTGATCGGAAGAGCGTGGCCTGGACTGGACGGCGAGACAAACCAAAGGCGATCCGGAAGAATCAGAAGGCTTTGGGTGCCCAAAGCAAAAAGTTGGGTGTGCAAAGTGTTTATGAATAATTCAGAAAAAAAAAAACTGAAAAAAAAAACAAAAAACAACAACACAAAGCTCGTTTAGGATCTTTACTCTGATGCCATATAAAAAAGAATATTATGGCAGAATAAATAATTCTATTAATACTATAAAAATATATACAGTTGTTGTAGGAAAATAGGAATTGGTCTCCTCATTTCATTGATAATCCCCTTTATATAGGGTGAGTATTACAACAGTAATAGTAAATATATTAATGACAATAATGACTACCTAATTACCTCTCGTCAGTTACATTGACGAAGACACATAATGTGTTTTTCCTTTAACACTCCCACTTGTGCCGAGTCAGAGGTAAAATGGTGTATGTGGTGTTGCCTCATTAAAAACTTTGCCAAGTAACAAAAACCCAATGGGAGAAAATAAAACTTTGGTCGAAGGACAAAAAGAGCGCAACGCACCTATTACATTTGAAAACAACATGTATGTGCTAGACTCCCCCTGATGTCTGCACCTCCCCCTGATTTTTACATTAATCATGAGTTTCTCCCTGATTCTTTCATTTGATCAAGGGTGCTTCAGTCTTATTAGCATACTTATGCATTTTCACATGTTTTTCCAAATGTGACTTTGAGCAATGATTTAGTAACTAAATCTTGCCACATCGTCCTCAGATCCAACTTGATTTACTTTGATCTTGAGGATAAAGTTGTTCATGAACCGAATACATAGGATCATATTGAACATCAGGTTCACTCGTGGTATGACCTTCATATAACAAAATAGTCATAACTTCGTCTAGAGTATGGGTGAACCATTAAGAGATTTGAAATTGATCTGTAATAACATATTTTCTTATCTCACCTTTAATGAGTTTTTCTGTACGCATAGTTAGCTATGACGTGGATAATTTCTTTATCATGTCACATTCTATGTAGAGATTGAATAAGCCCAAATCTTTCATATCTTTAAGTATTTGAAAGAACCATTTGCATTGCGTGGGCGCAGAGCTAAACATAGTTTTACAAATTTTCATCGAATGAGAGGTCGAGTCTTACATATTGTGTTTAAGTACAATCATGCGTTATTGCACCTGTATAGGAATTTTCATTTCCCAACACTTCTTCGTCATCTTCCTTTAGATGAAAAACAGATCTATTGTTAAAGTAAAGACTTCGACTGATCATGGGAGTATATGTATGCCTCACTTTATTCTTTAGAGTGCCTAAGCCGATTGATGGATGGTCACCATCATTACAGTTCTTGAGTTCCATTTCAAGACTGTGTATTCCCAAGATCTTTTTCATTCTTAACTTAGGATTTACAATACATAGAGTATCTCTTAATTCATTGAGAGTCTGTGTATATCCATAATGAAAACGCAAGGGCATAATTCATCAATCCCTTTCCAATCAAGTAGTCACGTTAGTGAACGTTTCAATTTCTTTTGTAAACGTACTCATGTGATCTAGAGTCACTTGATTTGGGTGGATGAAGTCCGTTTAGGATCCTCATGTATATCTCTTGATTTAGATCCCCATAGAGATATGTGTTTTGACCACTTTCATAAGCTGCATGTTCAGTTTTTCAGAAACTACCAAACTGACAAGGTAGTGGAGTGCAATGACATCCATTACGAGAAATTGTCTCCTCGTAGTCCATTACGAGAGAATATCTTCATAGTCGATTCCAGTGCGTTTTTGAGAGACCTTGCGCCATAAGGTGAGTCTGCATACTCTTATTCTCATTACGCATTCTAACAAAGATATATTTGATAGGGTTTATATTTGCGGTGTCGGCGTCACCTGCCCAAATACCTATCTCTTTGTTTATACTGGATCGCTTTTTTCCATTAGGCCAGTTTACTAAGTTGACATTTTTCAACGAAGTATGGTTCGATAGTAGACTCATTATTCCACGTCCTCATGTACACTAGTGTAATGTGTTTGTAGAGATCTCTATACTTTAAGGATTGGTTCTAACATTTGAGGCGTCCCCCAATGATAACCACAATCCATAAATATTCTCATGAGACGGATTTGAGTATCACTGATCAATAGATCAGGTTGTGCCAAACTTGTTTTCTTCCTTGACACAAGTATGTATCGAACTTAAGGTGGCCTCCCCCTCTTCCTTGGAGAGCCACGGCCTGTGACACCATTTATGCCACTTATGGTGTCATCATGCCACCATCCATGGTGGCAGTGCAATACCCAATTCCTCTTGGGTGGTACCATGTCCTTTTGATAAAACACAATCCTTACAGGTATATTGTGCAGCAGGTTTATGTGATCTCGTCACTTTAATGTATAAGATATCTACACACCTTACTTTGTGTGATTTTTGGGGATCGAGATGAGACACAGTGGGGACAAACCACGACAATTCCTGTCGTTCCACTTGAACATGCTTGTTCTTATCTCCCCCTAACGACGGGAAGACTGTCTCATCAAAGTGACACACTGCAAATCTAGCGGTGAGGAGATCGCCTGTCAAGGTTTCGACATAGCGGACTATAGCTGGAATTTCATATCCAGCATAAATATTTATTCATCTCAAGTAACCCATCATTGTGCGCTGTGGCGGCGCAATTTTGGCACATAAAACATTTAATGGAGCTCAAGGATTGTAGATCCGTTTCAATCTAAAAGAGCTCAAGGATTACAAGTTCGTTTGAAATCCTTTAAAATCCTCACACATAGTCACTAGCTATGGTGTAAATTGGTTCAATGATGTGGTCATAGATGAAAAAGTAACGCTGCATGCAAAAATTGCATAACCCAAAACGGAAGTATTGGTGTGCTTTACCAATATTAAGACTATTACTGTAGTCGTTTTCCGTGAGACCAATTGAGTTTTTATATAGGAATATGATGTCCATTACAAATCCCATATAATAAGCCATAAAATCATCACACCTACGGAAATTAACCCGGCCTAGGTGCTTTGACTTTCTAGCATAAGCAGCATAAATTTTTAATTGTGGATAGTGTCATAACACGTGACCAGCGTGTCGACACAACAACCAACACCATAAAATATTTAAGGTGTCCGCAAGTTGGTTGAATCAGTCCACTGAATCATCTTTGGATTCAATATAAGAACATAATGAGAAACTTATGTGTCCTTTGCATATGATGATCTCAATCATAATTGCTTTAACGAATAGGCTTTGAATGATGTACTTTTATCCATAAAATCACGACGGATAGGAGAAGCATAATAAGGTATAAATGCATATGCTTATGCATCAAATATATTATAATGCCACATTGGGGGAGCGGCGGAATTTAGGAATCGAACATATGTCTTCAACCCTATATGACAATATTTGAGGATAATATGTTCATTGATCGTCCTCTGATTCGTGTGTGAACCATATTCTTCTGGTGTTTGCTTCTATTTATCCAAAAATATGGGTGTCCATAGTAGTTTCTTTAATGTATGGATCACCAGATCAAAGCCAATCTATGTCAGAATTTCAAAAGATCATTTTCTTATGACGTTGGATTTAATTAGCGGTTACTTAGAACCTACTAAGTTGACATATAATCTTCTCTAATACTCGTTTACATTCGCAGTCATTTAGAGGTAATGCAAAGGAGCTCAAATGAATTCTCACTTGTGTCTTTTTCACATGAAAATCGTGGCGTAAATTTCTTTATAATGTGGAAAACAAAATTCAATTTTCTCTTGGCATTATTTGTCAATTTGACATATGTTCAATATATATCGAAACGTAACTCAAGTTCTTTAGAGTAACTCGATGAGAATTGTAATAAAAGAGATTCTAATCCCAATTAGGCAGGTGTATTATGAATCCCAAAGGAAAAGATGTACTGATCTTTATTACTTTCTTTGATATACTAATCATTATCATATACTATTGATATAGTACTACTGTTCTTCAGTACTATTATTTTAGGGATTACATTGTGCGTTTCTTTGCACACGGTTCTTTGTTTCATGTCTATATTATGATATGTTGCTTTACTTTATGCAATACTTTACAAAGTTAGATGCAGAAAATTGAATTATGTATATTATGAATAAAATTTGAATAATCTCAATTCATTGAGAGAAAATTCAAAAATTAACATGCCAACGATTATATTTAGTCTTGTCCAATTGCGAGATAGAAACTTTAAGACCAAAAGTCTAATTTAGGACCAAAAGTCTAATTTAAGCGTAATAGCCTTTATAAGGATATCTTGGAAATTTATAAGTAGACTAATCAACGTCTATTTTAGATTGAGCCAGACCCTTTTTGCTCTTTTAATAGCTGCAATGATGAGTCGTTTCATTAACATCTTCTTCCCATTTTGTATGCTTTTAGTTGTAAATTCATTTTCAATGTTCTTGTTGGATATTGAAAATACTTTTTCAAAATACGCGTACTCGTATGATTCTTTATACTTATTGTAAGTCGCAGCTAATTCTTTGCTAGCTTATAATGTATGTATCAATACTTCATTGATTTACAACAATGGCCGAGTGCTTCACTGCACATGACATGTCCCCTATGTCATCTTTTCAAATGGTATATTGTCTCCATTTGCTTTTGGATGAATATAGAGATTTTTACGTCCTTCGTAATTGCCCTTTGTTTTAGGGTTGTTTGCATTACTTTGCACAATTTGTTCCAAGAAATATCTATGTCTAACACCTTACATCGTCAATTCTACTCTTTGTTTTCTCAGAAATTACATCATCATTGCCCTTTGTTTTAGGGTTGTTGCATTACTTTGCATAATTTGTTTCAGGAAATTTCTTTTTGTCAAACCTTACATTGTCATTTAAGATATTGTAATTATTTCTTAGCTATTTACATAAAGCAATTTGCATAAATATACCATGCTCAAGCTTTAGTTGGCTCAATAGGGGAAATTTGGTACTCAAGTTCTTCAGAGTCCAATGTGTCAAAGCCAAACTGTGATGGTTAAACCATCTGTAAAATAAGGGAAGGAGAAAATGTATTAGCTTCGCGGTCTAAATAATATTCACGACAACTAAAATAAACCAAGATACATTATGGTAAATCTGATGCTTTGTGAAATTACGTTATCACAATAAAATTTTGGTTTCTAAATTTTCATTGCATGTGAAGCTAATGAAATTCCATTATCGTTGCTTTCTACACAATAAATAAGATATCCATGTTGAAAATTTTTCAATAAATAAAAATTGGATTTCAAGACCGAAATTTGTAATGGTCATATTTTTCTTACTTCGTGAAAATATTTTTTCACAATATAGGTTTGTCACTTTTTCTTTATATTACAATGCTCATGAAATTACATTATCAGGGCAATGTTTAAACTAAATAACATGTTAAATAAAACAATTATTTAACACTAATAAAATGAACATATAACGCTTCATGTTTCTCATTTATATAAAATACTAATGCAATCAGATTTAATAGAACATTATATCATATAAATAACTGAAACAAAATATAATGAAAGCAGAGCGTCAATGTAAATATTACTTGTAAGTTTGCCAAATAAACTGCATATGAATCGATTGCTCGATCTCCGACTCCAAATAATCCTCACATATTGATTGTCTCATCATAATTGATATGTCACATAAAAAAAAACAAACAATATTCATATGATTAGTCACTTTAATCATATGTATTTCACATTTATCATATAAATTAAATAATTTAATATTTATCATTAAATTCGTAAAACAGTAAATAGTCACAGTAAATATAAATTACTATGCGGTAGTAATTTTAAATTTACCTTTAAATTTTATTTACCCAAAAAAAAAATTCTGATTTTTTCGTGGGTCGGACCAGGCAGATCCGGGTCAGGCCCAATAAAACCGGGTCAAGGCCAGGCCCAAAGAGCCGGGTCGGATCAGGCCCAAACCCTTCCTGTCGACGAGGAAGTTGTCGGGAAAACGGTGCTGGGGAACGACTGTGTCGTTGGCGTTGGCGTCGGCGCTGGTCCGGAAAAAACCGTTGAGGCCGAGGGTATGCATCGACAGGAGCAGATCGGGGGGGATCGGTGTTGGGGCCGACTGGATGGTCCGATCCGGAGTCGTCGCGAGGAGGGTGCCCAGATGAGGTCGAAGGAGGGTGGGGGGGGTCCGATCGTCCTCCGATCTGGGTCCGATAAAGGCGAGGCAGACGCGTAAGGCGAGTGGCGAGGCGAGCGGAGGAGCAGGAGGCGTTAAGGAGGTCCGATCTGCAGCGCGTGTCGGAGCAGGGCGGAGCCGGCGTCGGGGTTGGATCGGAGTAGTCGAGGGGTGCCCAGAGAAAACTTCTGGGTATCGGGTTGATGTGGGCTGGCGTCGTCGGCGATCGGCTGGGCTGACGTCGTCGGCGCTCGGCTGGGGAGATGGAGGCCTAGCGATGCTAGGCTGAGAGGAGGGGGGTGCTGCGGCGGTGGGAGGGCTCGACAATGGGTGCCCAGAAAAAATTTCTGGGTACAATCAGATGTTTTTGATGGTCTGCCGACAAGCCTGTTGTCGGCAGAATGTGATCCTGAGTTTTTCTTCCTTTTGCGACGACGATTTGTCGCCAGAAACTGTCTTTTTCCTTCATTGCCGACAAAGAGGTTGCCGGCATAAGGTGTTTGCTGGGGGTTCTCTGCTCTGCTGCCTGCGGCGGAATTTTTTTCAGAAACAAAAGCTGCTGCCGGGTAGGGTTTTCTTTTTTTCTTTTCTTTGTGTTTTTTTTTTCTTTGGCTATTGCTGCTAGGGTTTTTTTTCTTTCTCAGCGAGTAAAGCTACGTGCTGATAACGTGTTGTAGGAAAATGGGAATTGGTCTCCTCATTTCATTGATAATCCCCTTTATATAGGGTGAGTATTACAACGATAATAGTAAATACATTAATGACAATAATGACTACCTAATTACCTCTCGTCAGTTACATTGACGAAGGCACATAATGTGTTTTTCCTTTAACAACAGTAATATTCTTATAAAACAAGTAGTCTCCAATAAAGTAGGAGACAATAAAGGAAATAATTCCTAATACGTAGCTAATACAATTAAATAGAAAAGATATATACAATAACATTTGATTTACTTTCCAACAAGGACTAGTAAATTTGCAGGGTTGAGTGTAAGCTTAGTTAGTTTGTGCAGTACAATCAATGAATACATTCTTTTTGTAAAGATAAAAAGTAATTTAGTGATAAATGGTATGCGTTCTGGTAATTAGTTCATGTAAATTTATCATAGCTAGGCATTTCTTTTTTTTGGGAATGATAGCTAGGCATTTCTAGTTCTTAATAACCATCTGTATTGGTTGAGTTCTTCTTCTTTTCTTATTTCAATGTTAAGGAAAGAAGACAGCCATGCATTTTAATATAATAAGAGTCTTTCAAAGGCTTTTTATTTAATCATTTGTCTAGCTTCACTGGCTCTATATGGTGGTGGCTCTGTATGTTTTGTTAAGATTCATGGCCTTGTGATCGATAGTGTGACTGTGTGAGTTATTACTTCTCAAATCTACTAATTGAATTGAGATCGATTGAGTAGATAATCAGGTGAAAGGTTTATTTCCTTTTGGCTTTGGGCATATGGCAATTTGCGGGTTTGGTAGGATTTAATATCAAGTACCGAATCAGGATTGTATATCTGAGTGATGTGTTTTGGAAATCCTAGTGTCTGGTCCTCACTTTTATTTTGGTTTGTGTGATTATTATTAAGTTGCGGTTTCATTATTCCTTAGGTGCTTAGGTTAGTATGTCTTGTGCATTAGCACATGTGATAAGAAGACGCAGCGGGAGTATGAGGTGAGTAAAACTCACAGTGTTCGTATATAATACGAGTTATTTAATAGTAATTGGATCGTTATATGCAAAATGATATGATATTTATTTTAAATTGAATGAACGTGATCGACTACGGTTTATTGGTAAGTAAAATGATTTCAATATAAAAATAATTTTTGAAGTATTTTACTATCAATGACTATAGTTGGTATTAGTGGACTATTCATGAGTGAATGTATACGTGTGTGTGTGTGTGTGTGTGTGTGTGTGTGTGTGTGTGTATATATATATATATATTAGGGCTGGGCAAGGGTCGGGACGGGTCGGGATTCACTTGATCCCGGTCCTGTCCCGTGAGATTTTAAGCGGGACGGGACAAGATTAGGCTTTTTGAAAAGTGATCCCGCAGGTTCGGGATTCCGTACGGGATAGGGACAGGACCGGGACCAAAACGGGATCCCGTGACCACAACACAACCGCAAAACAAAAAGAATGTAGAATCGAAGCCGACACTTATATCACAAAAGAACCAAGCCAAATAGCTTTCCAATAGCAATGAAAGTGACTTCAATTTTTACAGATTCAGCTCAAGTGATCAAAATTCAAACTGAACACAGAACTGTTCTAAGCAATACTTCATTCGTAATCAAATTCAAATCAATCATCAAACTGATTAAGCAATCACAATCTCAAGCCACTATCTTCCAAATTCAAAGTCAAAAGAAATTAAACCAAATTTAAATTATGGGTTCAAGTACAACACAAACTCAAACACACAACAACCAAAGTACGAGTAAAGCTTACATTACTGCCTTTCCAGTCCTTATAACTTCTAACTAGCACCGGCCCATGGACGAAGGCCCGCTGACGTGGCTCCGATTGCATGTTTCAGGGTGTCAAAGAAACCAAAACAACAAAAAGTAAAAGGCAAAGTCAAACGAGTGTTGGTATTTATCGGGATTGAGGACTTGACGGGCTTCTTGTCGGATGAGCTCCAGGAGACGAAGCCGAGGTCGCCGGTGCTGGCGGCGGATCAAGAATCGAGAATCTGAGGATCAGGAATCCTTGGCGGCGACTGTGACTCTGTTAGGGCGAGATGAGGGAGAGTTGAGGGGGAGAGTCTGTGGGAGAGGTGAGGAGAGGCTGAGCGCCTGAAGGAGAGGTGAGGAGGGAGAGGGGATGAGAGGCTGAGAGTGAGGGGCTGAGAGAGAGAGCGGAGAGGACTCGAGGAGTGAGGCTGAGAGGATTTGATAGCTGCTGAGATAAGGTTAAATCTAACGGTTGGTGTTTTTTTTAGTTTTTATAAATTATGATATCAACGGCTGAGATGAACTTAAAATATATATATAATATAATTATTTTAATTCTATATTTTGTACGGGACGGGACGGGACGGGATTTATTTAGCTAATCCAAGTCCCGTCCCGTCGTTTTAAAACGGGATCGGGACGTTACGGGATATGCATTTTTCAAACTTGAATCCCGTCCCGTCCCGTACGAGATCGGGACGGGATCGGGATTTCGGGACCAAATGTCCACCCCTAATATATATATATATATATATATATATATATACAGGACCATTCCAATGAGGGATCTATATATATATATATATATATATATATATATATATATATATATACAGGACCATTCCAATGAGGGATCCCTCATTTTGTGCATTTTGAGGGATGACATGCTCAGTCGTTGGATCTGTTTTAATGAGCTTCAAGGGCTTAGATTAAAGTCTTCTGATAGACCCCGATCTAACCCGAGTTAACCCAACCCAAAACTGTTCCTTTCCCGCGACTGTTCCTTTTCCCTCTATATCGCACGGGTTCAGAGACGGGGTGGGGATTGAGATCGATAAAGAAGAATGATCAGAATCGTTATGTGTTGAGGACCTGGGTTATTCTCTCTCTATCTCATTCATTTTTATTTCGTTATGTGTTGGGTACTCGATTTAAGGGGAAAGATTGAAACTTCCTATTGAAATTGGTTTAATTTGAGTGTTGAGGACCTGAGTTTATTTGCGTTTGTTGAAGTTTGGTAATTGAGATTTTGGGTGTTTGCTGATTTTGGTTGTTTGCCGAATTTTTGTGTTTGCAGAATAGCTGGATTCGTTGTAGCTGGTATATAATCAATATAGCTCCTCATGCCGAATTTTTTTTTGCCGAGGTAGAATTGTACTCCTTAATTTGCAGAAATAGCTGGTATATAATCAATATAGCTCTGTATTTTACAATCTTAATTTGTAGAATTTGCTGGCACTACTACAAAAAACTCAATACACAACACAAATCAGACAACACTTTGAAAGTTACATGTTGTGTGAATCACTTAACTGTTTCAGACGACCTAAAGTGAATAATTTGTGTTGTATGATGGTACACATTTTTCATATTCTGAAAAAAAAAATTCCAGATTTTGTCACACAACTCTGAGACACATTTTTTGTTGTATGATTAATGAAAATCTGGGCGGCAGAATTCCCTCCGACATTGAAACTCAAATTTGGGCAAGGTCTAGATGGACAGACAACAAAGTTATTTTTTTGTGTTGTGTGATAATGTCACATCCTGCATTAGGTGTCACCAAGTGCAAAGTGACAAATACTTGTACAACAGAATTTCGTAGTTTTGTTGTATGAGTTGGTTTGCTTGTCATTGCCCCATTTTCATTTTGGCTCCAATGGCAGAGGTAGCATTTCTGAAAGCGGGAAAGTTGCCTCCATGGTTTTTTGGTTTTGAAAAACATACATGTACTACAATTCTCACAACAGTGTATTTTGGTTCTGTTGTGCAATTGTTTTACTGCTTCTACAAGAACACTCTTATGGAATACCTAGTATAAAGCAAAGTAAGTTGGTACAACTGTTTAAAAGTGTTTAGTTGTGTGAATGTAAACCTAATAAGATCATGCCAAACTTGCCAAATTTTAGGGGAGCGGCAAATTTCCCTCTCTTCACAAAAACCCGTAGCTCTATTACTCTCACAAAAACCCCCTCTCTTCACAAAACTCCTCTCTCTTTCTCTCGATCTGTCTGTCTCCCTCTTTCTCTCTATCTCGCTCTCTCTTTCTCTCCCTCTTTCTCTCTGTCTCTCTTTCTCACCCTCTTTCTCTATTTCTCTCTGTCTCTCTTTTCTTTCTGTCTCCCAGCCTCTCACAATGTTAGGGTTTTTAATTTGGGGCTTTCTTTGTTTGGTTGATCGTTTCAGAAGCTCAGTTTCGCTCTTGCAGGAGCAAGCTTGCTGAGCGGTAATCCTCCAACGATGCATCTGAGCCAATCCTTAATTTGGGGCTTTCTTCTCTACTCCTCACAAACAAAACAGCGATAAGATAAGGCAACAAACACTCTCCTCCCTCACTCACTCACTCCGTCCCTCCTCCCAAACAATGGAAGCCACTCTCTTCACCTCAACTCCCCTAACCCGACCCGCCAACCCCTTCCTCTCCCTCCCGACCCGACCCACCACCCGACCCACTCGTCTCACAATCCGATCCGCCATCTGAGCCAAGTTGGAGGAGGAGAGCGGCGGCCAATAGTTGTGGTCAGGAGATGTGTAAGTGTGTATTTTGGCTTCCCTTGTTCAATCGCGTCTGAGCCACAAAGACCGACCCTTCTCTTTTCTCTTCTTCTTTCTTCTAAAGTTTGCCTCTTTTTTGGGGTTGGAGTGAGTTTAATCCAGAGCCACAAGGTTTTAGGTTAGCTTCTCCTTTCGTTATGTTTCATTGATTTTGGAATCAGGGTTTTTGGGTTCGATTCTGTTTATTTCGAGTTGGGTTTTCGTATTTGGTGAATTCTTCAATTCGTGTTTCTTGGATTGGTGGGTTGGTGTCGATTTTGAGCTCTGGCTTGAGTGTTTGGTGTCTGGGTATTTGAGATTGGTGAGTTTTGGAGCTTGGGTGGTGTTCAAAATCTGATTTTGTTGCTTATGGTTTATCTGTTAGTTTTTTTTTTTTGAAGTGTGTAGCTTTTTTGAATTTGAGATCGGTTTTAGGCTATAGGATATGTTTTTTTGAGATTTTGTTGGATGTTTATTTTGTTTTGTGGAGCTTGGTTGGTAAATTGTGTTCTGTTTTTGGTGATTTTGATTTTGAGAACTCTGACATGAGGAATGTAGTGTTGAAAGGACAAAATGGCATCTAGAGGGAGAAATCTTAGCAATGTGGACCTTTTTTCTCATGTTTTTTCTTTTTGTTTGTGTTTTGATATCATGCAGATGTATAGAACAGTGAAGAGCACTGACCACAAAGGAACAGGTAAAATAATGGACTGGATTTTGCAGTATATTTCACTGGCTATGCTCTGATTCCATATTCGCATGACTGGTCTCTATTTCAAAACACCGGCCCCATTTTTTTTTATCTTCCGTTGTTCTCTTTGTTTCGGAGCCTGGTCGATCTCAGTGGGACAGAGTATACTCTATTCTATTACCATCATTTTGACCCAACTAGACTAAAACAAAATGCTGAGTCTCAACTCAGATCATTATTTGTTATTGGACATTTGCACATAGCTCCTTCCTTCGATCAGTACTCGCTACTCAGTACAATCCATGTGAAGTGAATAATTTTTCGTTGGTGTCTGAGAAATGAAGACCAACATTAATGGCTAGCTAGCTGATCGATCTATCAACATTTACTCTGGTTGCAGGTCATGAAGGGCAGCAGATAGATATGGGACTGGACCGAAATCCAGGAAATAATAATGTTCAAGTCAATGGATCAGTACTACCCTGTGATTCTGAGAAGGCTATTGATTCACCTCCAACTCTGCTTCTGCAAAATCCCAGCAGGTAGCTTATATATTCATCCTTTATGTTTATGATCCAAACGCGATTCTTCTTTGGCTCTGCAAAATGGATTGATAATAAATATATGCAGACATACATGCACGAATAATGGCATGTTTTTGCCTTGCAGAAAATTAATTAAAGACCCCTTTCTTTTCCAAATATAGTTTTGGTCCAAGTCCAACATGGTGTCTATTGTTGTTACTAGTGTAGATCATTTATTGCTGGAGGCATCTCAAAGCACATTGATTTTGATGAAGTTGCTTAGTTAATTTGCTAGGGTTTGTAATATATATATATATATATATATATATATATATATATATATACACACACACACACTACTGGCATGAGACGCTATTACGTCAACGGATTTAGCAATCTAAGCTAGCTCCATATCTCAATACATCTCATACTTGTAACCAAACGGCTATAGTTAGTTAATTTGCTAGGGTTTGTAATATATATATATATATATATATATATATATATATATATACACACACACACACACACTACTGGCATGAGACGCTATTACGTCAACGGATTTAGCAATCTAAGCTAGCTCCATATCTCAATACATCTCATACTTGTAACCAAACGGCTATAGTATATTGGTAGAGATCGAATCGATCATAAAGAACAAGAAACTAACGACAACAACTTTCTTAGCTAGCAAGGAGAGATAGCTTGGCATCTGTCTAATAATGTATTGGCCTCAATTTGATGGATTTGTTGACTCCATGCCATTTATACTTATATGGCAGTCAGCAATAATGTTCACGTACAATCTGTTTGACTGCAATATAGATAAAAGTAGGAGAAATCTAATATATATATATATATATATATATATATAGACCAGAAGATCGACAGTATACATGTGATTGGTTTTATTTGGATGATTTGATACACTATTTTGGTTTTATTTGGATGATTTGATACATTATTCAAGTTTTTGATCACTAGCTTGCTTACTAATTCTGAGCAGAGGATCATGGGAATCTACAAGGGAGACAAATGGCAGCGGCAAACTACGTCATGGAGAAACTGAACCAGGTGAACTAGATGTTCTGCATTTGAAAACAAGTTCACGTTTTTATAAGTGTTTTAACTTGTTTAAGTTGGAATTTTGTTGCTTATGTTGGGTTTCTTAGAATTCGGTGTTGGAATTTGTATTGCCTTTGGTTTGGTGAAGTTGCTCAGTTGCTTATTGTGATTTTAGTATCATGATGAAAGGTTGATCAGCACAATTGGTTGTTAGGATTGAGCTAAGGTCAGGCTTATTACTAGAAGATTTCCTATAGAAGTATTGCTCTTATTTTATATATAGGTGTATTGGTGTTGGATACTTGGCTATAGAGTTGGAGCATTAGTGTTTCCTTTATGTTTTCTCTATTGTTTTGCTCAAGAGGCATGCGAGTTTCTAAAACAAAGCACACAGCTCTTGCTTCCTATGTAGTTTCATTTCGTAGAGTATTGCAAGTTAAAGCTCTCGCTGTTTAATTTAGCTGGATTTTATACTTTCTGTTTGGCGGTTATTGACGAGGTACTTTATGGATCCATTTGTTCATTTTTTTTGCAGTTAGCCAAGAAATGTAATCGAACAAAAGTAAGAACTTCTAAGCTGCTTCAGGTATATATAGTTTGTTTGTGTGTGTTTTTGGATGGGAAATGTAGTTGTTGAAATGTGAGTTATAGGTTGACTATTGCTTGAAGTCAGAGTTATTTGTTGAATGTGGTCTCTGCTTGAAACTTTAGCTAGTTTAGTACATAACTTGGCCTCAATTCTGTAAATGCAATCCTTTAGCCTCTGTTAGGGGATTGGATATAGGGTTTTTTTTTCAAAGTGTCAAGTTCTTGCCGTTTGCCCTGTTAAGATCTTTCTTCCTGAAAAAACAGGCGGAATTCTAGTTGCTGCTAATCTGTTTGTGGAAATTGGACAGGGGATAAGCCATTGGAACCTTAATCAAGAAGCTATTTCAGAGCTTGCACAAAGGCAAAGCTTGACTTCAGTTAAAGAAATGGATACTAATGAAGTTTGATTCATGGCATGGATCTAGATAGCAACTATGATTGTTTTTTATTAATGTGTGTAGCTGTTATGAATGTTAATGTACTTGAATGATATGGATTCAAGTGTGGTTTTATGTGATAATATAAAGCATTATTTTTAGAAAAATATTTCAGGTTTGCATTGCATAATGAACAGACAACAATTGACTACCAATTAAAGTTCAGACAACTTAAAACTGCTCACACAAATGGTTGATAAAAAGAATCTGTTGTATGAAACCAAATGTTCAAATATGTTTTCTAAGTCAGACAATTCAACGGATAGGAAATAAAATCTGTTGTCTAAATCAGACAACTCAATAAATAGGAAATTAAATCTGTTGTGTTAATCAGACAACTGAAAAAAAATACAATATTCTGTTGTATGTTTAAAAATCACACAACATAAAAGTATGTATATTCTGTTGTATGAACTAGACATGTCAGTGCAGCGAATGCCAAGCCAGCCATGGCATGGCATATAAGTTGTACAACAGAAATTATAAGTTGGTTGTTGGACGTTTCATCACACAAGCTCGAGATATACGACGGTTTTTCCGAACTTACACAACGGTGCAGCACCGTTGTGTATTGAGTTTTTTGTAGTAGTGTGGGCAGCGTTATATGATCGAACCTATTGACATTGTACTTGAATTGACTCATATATTTTAGAGGTAAGAAAGTAATTAGCTTCCTCTTTCTTTTGATCTTTCAACTTGTATATAAATTTGAGTTTATAAACTTTCTTTCAGGTACACTCCTTACTCATGATCTGCAGGGACAAGTTTTCTACCTTGAATTGAAGATTTGCTTCTCTCTTTTGTGGTATGTGTATGTAGATTGTAGGGGTCATATGTGAAGGTTATGATGTGTAGAGATAGAAGACAGTAATCTCCTTATCCGTACACAACATTTCTCTTCTGAAATCTCTTGAAAGTTTGTGATCTATTGAGCAATGAGTAGAGTGATGTTGGATTTGGATGCGCGTTCAAGAAGATGGCGAAGACCAAATGAACAAGGCTTAGGCTCAGCCCTAGGAAGTGGCCAAGCTATCAATACAATTCATGTTTCATTACTATTGGCCATTTATTAAATTTTACTAGTTGAGATTGTAAAGAAATGTCCTGAACATGTGTAAGTAGTTTAGTATCTTGTGAGAATGTAGAATAATTTTTTTAATCAATATGATACTTGAGCACTGCCCGTCTTATATTACATATGCAGGGATATATTACATGGGTATAAACATGGTTAAACTCAATGATAGCTCAGAATCACAAATAATACAAACACCTTCAATTGAAAAGAACTGGAGATACATAATTTGAAAGTGGACCAGAGTTTAGACTTCAAAATTAATATCCAAATACATAACAATAGAACTGAAGATACACTAACCGAATATGAAACAATATAAGTGCGAATACACTAACAACAAACACACATGATTACTATTGTGTCTAATCAGAAATAACATCCAAAGAGTAAATGTCAGCATGTCTCTTATGTATTTCCAAACTATGTCTGATCATGCACACAAACAGCTAGCCATCCTGAGAACATCATAATTCATACATCAGAGTCATTCTTTCAGAATACATAAGAAAAAATAGAAGGTATGAGTTTCTTTGAGCAAAAAATGTCACTCTATGTATGGTATAATGAGGAATATTACCTGTGAAGAAGAACTATCATCATCAATATCATCTTCGCTAGAATTTTCATTTGTATCTACATCAGTAAATCTAAAACAACAAAATAACATATATTTAGTGACACACTGACCAAACAATATTAATAACAAAATATCAGAAAATGTTAAATACGTATTCATACTTGTTGAGTAACACTGGATAATTACGTTTATCATGAGTCTGCCCATCTTTGCCTCATCCATGGCAACGTCTACCGGTACTACTGCGCTTCCTATTTCCCTTCTCTTTTCCTCTCTTAATTCTTTTTGCCCTTCCTTTAGTCTTAACTTCATCCGGTTCACGAAAAGTAGTTTCATGAGTTGATCTTCTTTTTGAACAAGGCTCCACACACTACCAGAAAAAACACTTTTCCCGACGAAAAAAAAAAAATGGCTGACGACCTAAAATTTTCGTCGGCTATTCCCAAGAATGGCCGACGATTTTTATTTTCGTCGGTAAAAAAAAACAATCGTCGGCTATTCCCATAGAATGGCCGAAGATTTTTTTTTTCGTTGGTAAACAAAAAAAATCGTCGGCTATTCCCATGGAATAGTCGACGATTTGTATTTTCGTCGGCCATTCTCTGAAACTTTAACCGACGAAAACTTTTGAAAGTTTGGCCGACGAAATTGGTATTTTCGTCGGCTATAAGTCTATATAGCCGACGAGTACTAGGTTTGATTTCGTCGGCTATGATTAAAATTAAATTTTATTTAAGTGAATGTATAGTTTCAAATAGTTACTATACGTACACTCTTCAAATGCAAATATGTCATCAAATAAGATATGACCGAAATAATGAAATACGTCTACGGTTGAAAAATGACGAGATTCCGACAAAATCTGTGTGTCGAATGTTACGGTTAACTGTTTTTTACTTCCGTTTTCCTATGGGTAGCCTGACGTTCGGTACAAATTTTAAGGAAAATTTTTATACGATTAGTTGCGTCTCATCGATTTGAAACTATTATCTGTTGAAGGTCAGGCAAAAAAACATCATTTAATTAGACAGGCCAATTACCATTTCTAAGCGTTTAAAGGGTTGACTCACCTGGTTGACCGTCCCGATCGAGCCTTTAACGTTGTCAGATGTAGTTGGATTTTTTTTCATACATGTATTTAATCTAAACGGTGATATCTGACGGTTGGAATAGATTTTCCAAACTTTTAGATTCAAAATCGGAACATATGCACTAATGTTTCTTAACTTGTTTACTAAGTGTTTAAGTGAATGTATAGTTTCAAATAGTTACTATACGTACACTCTTCAAATGCAAATATGTCGTCAAATAAGATATGACCGAAATAATGAAATACGGCTACGGTTGAAAAATGACAAGATTCCGACAAAATTGAAGAGCAGATTGACCGTTGCAAGTGAAAACCCGGTTTACGGCAGATTTGGCGTCCGCCGTCCGAATGACGATTGTGATACCATTCCGGAAAGGGAACGACGCCAGGAATCAAACTCGTTGCTTTTCCACTACGTGTGGGTCTTTTCGGGCTTTCGAGTTCGTTTAAGGCCTCAAAACGGCAGTTTAGTATGTTTTCATAGAATAGCCGACGAAACATTGTAAATCGTCGGCTATTCTCTAAGTTTAGCCGACGAAAATCATATTTCGTCGGCTAAACTCCTTCGATCCGCTTATTGTCCGCCGTTGGATGACTCAGATCCAACAGCTGCTGATTTTCCAAAGCATAGCCGACGAAATATAATTTTCGTCGACTAAACTCTTGCGATCCGCGCCTTTTCATTGTCCGCCGTTGGATGACTCAGATCCGACGGCTGTTGATTTTCCAAAGTATAGCCGACGAAATATATTAAATTGTCGGCTATTCTCCTTCTAAATCTTTTAAATCGCTTCCTCCCGCCTTTTTTCTCTCCTCCTTCCCCCCCTCCTCCGGCCTCCTTCCCCTCCTCCTCCGGCCTCCTCCTCCTTCCCCTCCTCCTCCTCCTCCTCCGGCCTCCTCCTCCGATCTGGTATTTTTTTTTTGCCCAAAATGCAGTTATAGCCGACGAATTTTACCAATTTCGTCAGCTATAACTAATTAATACCTATTAAAATAGTAATATATTTCGAAGACATAGCCGACGAAAATTTATGAAATCGTCGGCTATTGTTAAAACCAAATAGCCGACGAATTTCGTCGGCTATACTTAATGAATTTCGTCGGCCATACTCGAAAATACCTGACGAAAATCATCGGCAATTTCTCCTACGTTTGGCCGACAAAAAATATTTTCGTCGGTAAATTCGTCGGCCATACTCTACTATAGCCGACGAATTGGTTTTTTTCGTCGGCCATTGTATTACCGACGGGGTTTTCCCGACGACTTATAGCCGACGAAAATTTCGTCGGTAGAAGGTATAGCCGACGAAAAAAAAGCATAGCCGACGAAAAAAATTTCGTCGGCTATTCACTCAGATCTGGTAGTGACACCTTCACAGCTAGTAGTAGCAAGTAGTGGCTTAATCTTCTCAATCAAAGAATCCATTGTTTCACGAAACACTTGACTTGCCTCTTCGCTCAAGACAACATTATCAATTACATGTGAATATTGCTGGAACAATAGACCACGTTTTTCAAGTAATGACTTGTTAACAGTGATCTCCATGCCACTCTTATCCATCACAACCTCAGATCTTGCAGACTTTGTCCATCTCTTCATAATGTATTGATCTGGCAACTTATGAAGTTGACAAATTTTTTGCAAGTATGCCAAAACATGTCTACATGGGACTCCCGCACTCTCCAACAATTTGCAGCTGCATGAAGCAAAATCCTTTGATTTATCATACATGATGACCCGAGCTCTTCCATTTTCATGATCCTCACGTGTAACCTTAAACATGCACTTATTTTCATCTTCTGATGTGACCACTAGATTGTACTTGTAGCTCTCCCACAACTGATCTTGAAATTTGTAATAATATTTCCGTGTATAAATATCAGCCATTTGCTTTTCCATCTTGGTAGGACATTTAAATCTAGGCTTCTCATTGACATCAATGTGATCTTGAATCAACTCCTCATGTCGTTTATGTAATATACCTTTATTAAACTGAATCATGAAGTCCAGTAGAGAATTTTTATCAGAAACATAATCCTTAAAGAATGAGTGTGCACTTTCTGCTCGTTGACTGCTCGACATACCAGCTGAGAAGATATTGTTCATATATGCTGGCACCCATCTAAACCGAATTTCATAAACTGATTGCAACCAAGGATGCCCACTTAATCCACTCTTTGCAAGAACTGAACTCCACTTATATTCAAACTCCTTTTCATTCTCAGATGAGTATATGCACTTTCAGAAGTCTTCATAATGATCTCTGTATTTGATTGCATCAAGCTTCTCAGAAAACTTGTTCAAGATATGCCAGCTACAATACCTGTGAAATGTGTCTGGGAGGACTTCGGAAATAGCTTTTGTCACAACCCGAAACCGAGTTATGACTAATGTGGTGATTGGTAAAATAAAATTAAATCTTTGTATTTGAATAAGGATAGAAACTGAAATTGAAAGTTAAGAATAATCATAACAAAAGAAAATTTGGTATTATAAGATATTAAGCTGAAAGTAACTTTGATTTACAACAAAACAGTACAACTTGTTTCTCAAAAATTTCACCACATTAGTACCAAGTTCTCCAGGTTCATTCCTCTAATATGTACACTACAAACACCCAGCAAAAATAATGAAGTACATCTCCTGGAATGGTGAACAAACTACAACAACATAAAGCTAGCAGCCAAGGTCCAGTACGAACTAGCTTAAACTACTAAACAAAACCAAACAAAACTTCACACAGCAGCTCAAGACAGTTCAGGAATACTAAAACTGCTGCCACCTGTAGGCCTCTTGCCTGAAATCACAACAAAAATATAGGGAATGAGTTTTACACGCTCAGTAGGTACGATAAACAATCAACATAACAATAATTCTAAATTAGCATATATTAAAAATGAAAGAAGTGACTGAAAGTAAAATTCGTAAGGAAATAATAATCCTTAAAGCTGCTGTAAAAGTGGACTAAAAAGGTTGCAAACGCAATAAAATTCCAGAGAACAACGTGAGGCTCTATGTCATCGGATAAAGTGAATCAAATAAAACCATTACAGAAAGCATGGGATAATAAAAATACAACTCAAGGTAAAACTGATATGAACAATATCAAGAGCCTCAGGTTCAAATAACAAGTTCCAGAAAACAGAAACTATAGTTCTGTAATCATGCCGGTTAGAGCCCACAGCTCAGTTAAACCACTGAGCAACCTCCGCGAACGGATCCTGATCAGGTTTTGGGTCTATTCACCCTAGGGAGACACAATCCCTCCTTAAAATTCCCGGGCCTAACCAAATAAAATACATTAAAATCCAGATTATGCTTATCCAGGAGTTATTTACTCCCTTAAAGCGAACTAAGTGTCACTTGAACCCCGTTCAAGCATACAATGGAAATCTGTCCAAAAATAATAATTTTGTGCTCAAAATAGGTGAATTAGATCCTTGTAAAAATATGAAACACAAAGCTGGAAATCCAAAGTCAAATAAGAAACTTAAAACTTTAAGACTGTTATAACATGACATGTACAATAGTTTTTGGCAAGAAGCAATTGTATTAGTATAAGAAACTTTTGAAATCAGAAAAGGCTTTGAGAACTGCACAAGTACATAATAGGTAATAAAGTATGATTGGACTTCATTATCATAACTCAAAACTTGATGCAAATAGGTATGTTAATGCAGCAACTATAATCTATACTGAACGAAAAGTAAAAATGAGTAGAAAGTTGCTGAACTAAAAATCTTGTTCAAAACGGATAATAGAGAACTTGAATTCTTCAACATAAATCAACTGAGAAAGTAACAAATTATAAGGAGAGAAAGTTAAATACATACCAAACGATGCAACCAAAATAAGGTAAAATTGAACTCACTATAGTAGCTATTCTTGAGTATAATTGAAGCATATAGATAGAGGTTTACACAAAGATCAATTACTAGCATATGGAGATCAAAAACGTCAAAACAGGGCTTAGTTTCCAATGAAACCATATATGTATTAAACAAGAAGATTAATGACTCACGGGGAAGTAAAACCAAACATCAATTCTCAAGAACAAACCACCCAAATTTCCAGATTTTCTAAACAGAAAAAATCAAAACTTCAATAACCCTCAGGTTGTAATTCAAACTAAAATCAATCCATTCAAACTTCAATAAATCAATCCATTCAATCCAATTAAACAGAGAGTAAGAAACGAAACATCACAACCATCACTCTTAACACACACTAAAATAGAATCAAAGTTATGAGGAGAGATTATTTTCCCTACCTCAAAAACCAAGTTCTCCGAGTGAAATCAAAAGACTCAAACACCCAATCTACTCAAGTAAGCCCAATCAACTCGAGCAATCCAGCCACCTAAACAAGATTCAAAAAAAATGATTCATGCCCAAACTTTTGGTATAGCAGAGATGAAAATAATAGAGTTCGAGGAGATTTAACTCTTACTGAAATTTGCTGCTATGGACTGAAGAAATTGGGCAGCAAAACTAATGGCAGTCTCCTGAGATCGTTGCAAAAGTGTAGGCTTTGGGCATGTAGGAATCGGGTATGCGGAAGAAGAAACAGAAGAGAGAAAAAGAAAGAAGAAGATATAAGCTTGAGAAGGAAAAGAGGCTGCACCTAAAAAGCTTGAGAAGAAACCGTATAGTGGAGGAAAGAAAAGAACTAAATGATGGCCGGATTGCTTCTACACAATCAATAGATAATCACAAACATGTTAATCTCATATCCTAAAAACTTGAAAATAGAAAATAAAAAAATTAAGAAAAGAAAAAGAATGATGACAAGAAAATAAAAAAAAAAAAAATAGTAAATGAAATTAATTTATAATCAAGCTATAAAACACACAACCAAGCAAAGCACACATAAGTAAAGTATCCTAATCAAAACCATGCTCGTCACAGCTTTCCCCATGGCTGGATCTTGGTCTGTAATAATCATTTTAGGAGCATCTCCTGGCATAGCATTCAAAAATTCTTTCAACAACCATACAAATGAGTTTGTAGTCTCGTCACTCAAAAATGCAGCTCCAAACACAACTGTCTGACCATGATTATTTATCCCCATGAATGGAGCAAAAATCAAGTTATACCGATTGGTTTGGTATGTAGTGTCGAAGATAACCACGTCACCATAAAACTTGTATGACTGTCTTGAAATTGCATCAGCCCAAAAATAATGTGTTATCTTATTTTTGACATCTGCTTTTATTGTGAAGTGAAAACCAGAATTTTTTTCTTGCTCGAGTACAAGATAGTCATGCAACATTTCTCCATCATGCCCTCTTATTTCCTTATGCTTATCCCTTTCAAGATTGTACAAATCTTGCTGTGTACAACCAATGTATTGAAAACCTCCTGCTTGAACTCCTAGAATGTCGAATTGCTTGTGTGTGGGTATATTTACCATGGATAGTTGCTGCCATAATGACTTCTGAGCTTTTGTAAACCCACGATTGGACTTTACCAAGTGGAGCCTTTTTGGACTAGTCATTGGGTGATTGTGACATTCCTCAATTATTGTAACTACAAATCCACCAGATTTTCCCCTCACAACAATCATTCTTGCCTTACAGTCCTCTCTTACTACACCACGAATCCTTTTCTCATCACCGGTCAATTTACGCGGACCATTTCCTTGTCTATTGCAATAAAACTCTCTCCTTATAAACTCATTGGTCACTTTGCTCCTCCTAGTCGAACCAAGTCGTACAACGAATCCAGCTGTAGAAGCATATTTGGTATAAAAAGCATGTGCCTCTTCCCATGTTTTAAACTCCTGACCTTTGAAGGGTTTAAGTTCATTACTTACTTGAGGATAGACAGCTTGAATAGGTTCAGTACCCAGCTCCTCATGTGCAACTATCTCATATCCGTCAGCTTGAATAGGACCAGTACCCAGCTCCTCATGTACAACTATCTCATATCCTGAAGCTTGAATAGGTTCAGTATCCAACTCCTCATGTACAAGCATCTCATTAATCTCTGACATCTCATTAGTTTCAATTTCCATGGGGAATATATATTACCAGCACATTAGCTGCAATTTCTTGATCATCAAAAATTCTGCAAACACAAAAATTCGGCAAACAACAAAAATCAGCAAACACCCAAAATCTCAATTACCAAACTTCAACAAACGCAAATAAACCCAAGTCTTCAACACTCAAATTAAACCAATTTCAATAGGAAGTTTCAATCTTTCCCCTTAAATCGAGTACCCAACACATAACGAAATAAAAATGAATGAGATAGAGAGAGAATAACCCAGGTCTTCTTTATCGATCTCAATCCCCACCCCGTCTCTGAACCCGTGCGATATAGAGGGAAAAGGAACAGTCGCGGGAAAGGAACAGTTTTGGGTTGGGTTAACTCGGGTTAGATTGGGGTCTATCAGAAGACTTTAATCTAAGCCCTTGAAGCTCACTAAAACAGATCCAACGGCTGAGCGTGTCATCCCTCAAAATGTACAAAATGAGGGATCCCTCATTGGAAGGGTCATGTGTGTGTGTGTGTGTATATATATATATATAGAAGACTTTAATCTAAGCCCTTGAAGCTCATTAAAACAGATCCAACGGCTGAGCGCGTCATCTCTCAAAATGCACAAAATGAGGGATCCCTCATTAGAAGGATCCTGTATATATATATATATATATATATATATATATATATATATATATCGTGAGTGTGCTTTTGGGTGAATTTATCTTGTTATGAAATTATCATAATTGAGTTGTGTGACGTGTGAATGAGTGGGTTTTGAAAACCAACGGCCAATGTAAGATCCTCCTGTGTAGTAAAAGAGATCTTACATGTGTGACGGTTAGGATTCAACCTGTGTGGAGAAAGGGATCGTTGGCAATTATATCGGGAACCAAGTCTTTGGCCGGGTGATTGGTTACGATCAATTACAGCTCTAGTCTGTCTGTCTGTCTTTGTGCGATTTTGATGGGAATGACAGTGGTCATTATGCCCTGAGTTTTACTCTTTAGTTGTTTGTGTGTTGTGAATTTATATTTTCGAGTTGTGGTTGTTTCAGAAATGAGGTTTTCATTTGTTGTTAAATCATATTTTTCTGAACTTGTTTGTTTTACTTACACGAGCTTTGAAAGCTTACAGGATTCGTTGTTTACAACCCGATGCACTAATTGATGGTGTAGGGATTAGACCTGCAGGTGAGGATCAGCAGTCAGGAGGCGGCATCTGAGTCGCGCGGCTAGTAGGTGTGATCCATGATTTAGTTTGTATTCATTTTTGAGTTAGAGAGTGTTAGTGTGAGACTCTATTTTACATCTATGTTTTGAATGATGTAATATTTTGGATGTTTTGAGCCACACACTTGAACTCTGATGTTATATTTAGTTATTTATATGATAACTTTTAAATATTGAGTTTAACTGTGATTATTCACATTATCGAATTTGGATTTTTATTATCCGAAATTCGGGATGTGATAGTAGTTATTCTAAGAATTTGGTGACTGGGGAGCTAATTCTGCAAATAATTTTGATCGATTTGTGTATGGGTAGCTTGACATGGTAAGAATTAATATGATCAACTTCATCTTTCTGCTTTTCTGTTCATCTTCTTCCTTTTTCAATTTTTTTGCGCTGGGTAGAGTTTGGTTAATTGTTGATCATCAATTGGTTCTGATTTCATTAATTCTTTTGCAACTCACCAAAAAGACCTGCTCCAACGTTCTTCTTTCTTATTTATTTTGTTGTGCTCTTTACTCTGCAGCAGGGAATTAGTCCAAGCTCCAAAAAGGCACCAAACATGAGTTGGACATAATAAACTGCACAAAAAGTATATGACAATAATTTAGGATTTAGGATTTAGGGTTTAAACCCTAATCAACAAATAAGTCACCTATCATAATTTTTATACAGATTAAGACTAAATTTTACAAATAAAGACAATGTGTGTCAAGCTGCTACTTGTCACGAATAAATTTTTTTTTTTTTGCCTTTCTTAATATCTCACTTGCATCCGGTCTTAATTGATGCTACTTTGATACTACTGACTTAAAGACTACTATTGTGGATAGAGAAGTTAATTGTTATTGTAGATAGAGAAAATAACTGCTACTGTGGGTAGAGAAACAGACTGCTATTGTCGATGTTAGCTGCTATTGTCGATCGTGAAGTAAGATGTCGTTGTCGACCTTAAAGATAACTATTACTATCAATTCTGAGGCAAGCTGCTACTGTCAACCATGAAACAAACTGATACTGTCAACCATGAAACAAACTGATACTGTGGCACGTGGTATTCGAAATTCCAAATTCGTTCAAAATATATGCAATATTGTACTCAAATGAAAGCCCATGATGTAAATAACAATTTTGTGGTTTGAACTTTCTCCAAATTGTCCACGATTTGGCCGAAAAAATTTGAAATTACCGAAAATAACTTAAAGAGAGGGAGAGAGAAACTTGTCAATTAATGAAGTGGCAGTATGATAATTTTAACGGAATCAGTAGTATTTTAGACATCTTAGCTTTAATTATTTAATCAATTTTAAGTCTACTCAATTTTAAACCAGATTTCTGCTTTATTTTATTTAAAAATTATTATAAATAAATTTTTAATATTGATACTGTGTAATAAACTATAATTAAGCACGTAGAAAATAGTCCCCATAAACAAACGTCCCCATGGATTGAATGACTCATAAACAGCGTGGGTCCGTTTTTTTTATATATATTTTTTTTATATCCGTCTCCAGAACAACTGGATCTCTTTAATAAAAGCAGATCAACAGCCAGATCTGGATTTCAGTAGTTTATTATATTTAGTCGAAGTCTTCTCAGAAGTCTTCTATGGATTTTACATCATTGGGTTGACAAAGTCTCTTTGCCTTCCGAGCTACTACGCGGTGATCAAAATTGCGAAGCTCATTTGTCTCTTGAAACGTCCGTCAGCCTTCCATCTTTCTTGTAAGGTGTTTCTTTCGGAATTGGCCGTTTGTCAATGGCATCAAGTTCTAAAACAACCTTTGCACCATCAACGGCTCGTCACTGTAAGTATGATGTGTTCTTGAGTTTCAGGGGTCCTGACACTCGCAGAAGTATCACATCCGAGATATACAAGGGACTGCAAAACAGGAGGGGAATCAAAACATTCATGGATGATCATGATCTCGAGGTAGGGGATCCTATTTCTCCGAGTATCCTTACAGCAATTGAAGAATCAATGTTTGCCATTGTAATTCTTTCTCCAAACTATGCTTCTTCTACTTGGTGTCTGGAGGAACTTGTAAAGATTTGCCAATGCATCGACAACAAGAGAATTCTTCCACTTTTTTATAATATCAATCCTACTGACGTAAGATATCAGAAGGAGACCTTTGAAGTTGCTTTTGCTAAGCATGAAAAGTCTGGAAGACACAAATCAGAGGAGCTGCAACAATGGAGAGATGCTTTGAACGAGGTCGCCAGCTTTTCTGGGTGGCATACACAGAATTTTAAGTAAGCATATCATGAGGGTAATATTATGTTTTTGATTCTGTTATGTTTAACTAATAGGTTGTTTCAGTTGTTTGACACTTGAATCTTCCTAATAGGACTGACAAAGAACTTGTCGAGGCCATTGTGGACTCTGTCTGCACAAAAGTATTACCCACTGGATTTCAGTCCACCGGAGATTTCACAGTATTTGAAGCAACAAGACAAGCCATGGGTCAGGTTATGAAGGCATTAAAAGATAACGAGGTCACTGCCATTGGGGTGTACGGCATGGGGGGCGTTGGTAAGACAACCCTTGTGACTCACGTCGGTCAAGAAGCTCGGAAGCAAGGTCTTTTTGATCATGTGGTTATGGTTAGAGTTAATCAAACTCCTGATTTGAAAAAAATTCAAGGCATGTTGGCAGATGGGCTAGGCATCACAATCATGAAGGAGACAGAGGATGGAAGGGCTTCTAGATTGGCTTCGGAGATAATGAGAAGAAATAAAATTCTTATAATCTTGGACAATGTTTGGGAAAGGATAGACTTGCCAAGCATAGGAATTCCCAGCTACGACATGCTTCAGAGTTGCAACTCCAAAGTCCTACTTACCACAAGGATCTGGAATGTTTGTCATGTCATGTGGAGCCAAGAAAATATCACCCTCAATAGCCTATCAGAAGAAGATTCATGGACATTGTTTGTGAAATATGCAAGAAAGTCTTTTGATTCGTCTGATTTCGAGGATATCGCAAAGAAGGTAGCTAGAGAATGTGGCGGTCTACCAATTGCATTGATAGCAGTTGCAAGGGCCCTTGGAGATAAAGACCTGACAGATTGGGAACAAGCAGCTGAACAGCTAAAAAAATCTCGAGCTGCCAATCTTGACCATCAGGGAGATGCAACCAAATGCATAAAATTAAGCTATGATTTCTTGAAAGACGGGGATACCAAGTCATGCTTCCTACTTTGTTGCCTTTTTCCAGAAGACTGTGACATAAAACTAGAAGACTTGTTCAGGTATGCGGTCGGGAAAGGATTGTTTCGAGATGCTGACACAATTCAAGAAGCCAGAAAAACAGCTGTTTCAGTGGTCAAGTACCTTAAACATTCCAGCTTGCTTTTGAATAGTGAATATGATGGATATGTTAGGATGCATGATGTCGTCCGCGATACAGCCATTCAAATTACACAAGCTGCAGATGAGTCCGGATTTCTGGTAAACCCTTGTTGTGGTTTGAAGAATTGGCCATGTCGATTGCATGGAGGCTACTCTGCAATTTCACTAATGAAGAATGATATTCGCAAGCTACCTGAAGAGTGGGTATGTCCAAACCTCCAAATTTTATTACTACAAGAGAATGGTGATTTAGATAATATCCCTGATACTTTTTTCAAAAATACTAGTGCACTAAGAGTCGTCGATCTTAGCTACACAAGTATATCATCCCTATCCAAGTCATTCATTCACTTGAGCAATCTCCAAGGTTTGTACTTGGATTCCTGCCAGAAATTATCTGACATTTCCATACTGAAAAATTTCAAGAAGCTTGAGATTCTTAGTATGAAACAATACCCTCTAAATGAATTGTCAACAGAACTAGGAAATTTGACCAATTTGAGAGTATTGGATGTTACTGGCGAGAGTTTAGTGGGTGGTATAGTCATAATTCCACCTGAAGTGATATCAAAATTGCACAAATTAGAAGAATTGTGGTTGCACTGTGGATTTTGGGACTGGGGAAGTAAAGTTGAGGGAGCAGGAGAAACAAATAATGCTAGCTTTGATGAGCTGACTAGCTTATCCTATTTATACAGTTTGAAGATTTGCATATCTGATGCGAATTGCATCCCTAAAGGGGTTAGGGTGAATCCGAGTTGGACTTGCTTTGATATATGTATTGGTAGAGATATGAACAGCAGAAACATTATCAAAGACTTGCACAATGAATTCTGGCTAACTGATCTTAAATATACAAAATCTTTGGTTCTTGATACAACCATTAGTATGCTACCAGCTTGGTTTGTCAACGTGGTGACCAGGAATACAGAGAAGCTAATGTATGTAAATTTTACACGGGTGAATAACATTCTCCTGGAATATCACCTTGGGAGGTTATATTGTTTGAAGCATCTCTCTGTTATTGGTCCCAAAGAGAGCTTGGAAGCATTGATCCTTGTGGACATAAGAACAAGTAGGAATCGTACTAAACCTGTGTTTGAGAAACTGGAAGAGTTGTATCTGGTGAGTATGCATTCCTTGAAGGAGTTATGTTCTGGTGAATTACCATCTAGGTCTCTCTTGAATCTGAAGGTATTGGAAGTACGTGATTGTCCCAACGTGGGGAATGTACTGTTACCATCAAAATTGTTACAGAGACTGGCAAATTTGGAGAATCTATTTTGCAAGGGTATGCCTGGAATGGAATATGTATTTGGTTGTGAAGGATTTGAGCTATCACAATCAAAACTGAGGGAGATGAAGCTGTCGGAGCTAGATGCAATAAAAAGAATATGTTATGGCCCTGCTCCACCTGCAATGTTCCAAGCACTTAACAGTTTGTTCGTGTACCAATGCAACCTTCTAGGAGGTCTTTTCACATATGAAGCGGCTCAGTGCCTTTTACAACTGGAACACATTTCTATAGAGCGTTGCCCTAATTTGGAAAGTGTAGTTGAAGCAAGCAAGGAATCAAAGCTCACTAAGAAGGCCGTTCTTCCAAAATTGAAGTCCTTGGTCTTGGTGGATCTTCCTATGTTGTATAGTGGTAGTGCTGCTGTTGATATGGAGTGTCCTTCATTGCAACACTTGTATGTGAGAAACTGCCCTCATTTTTCAGCCTGTGCTTATGACTTTGCGAGCACGAACCAAGTCATTCTCAACAACCCACTACATCATCTAGAAAAACAAGTGGCAAGGTACCTCATTGATCTTTATCTACATTATTTAATTTTTCTTTATTGTTCTTTTTAATTACATGGAGGACTTGAGCCAAAACTAAAACAAAAAGTTAAAAGAAAAAAGAACAAAAGAAAAAAAATACAGTATATATCGAAGCCTACTTTGTTCTATCACATTCTTATAACTACAGTAAACTACCTCTTAAATTATGTAATAGTTACTGCTACCATGTGACTTTAGAGATTGTTGTGATATGAAGAATCTGTTAGGAAGTGCAGAGTGAAAATTTTAGATGGATTTTCCCATATGTTAGAAATTACAGAAAATCTGTTGTAGTTACTCTTAAACACTTAATTTTCTTCGTTATTACTTATATTTTTTTTTTTAAGGGAATGAATAACTTCATTGGCATAAACCATATGACCAAATTGTGTCTGGTCAAACAGGAATCAAAACTCAACTACAAACTAAAAACCTCTAAAGAAAAAACAACGAAACGAAAATTCGAATGAAGTAAAAAACGTCCAAAACAAGCAGACAAAAAACTAAAAAAGCAAGTAACCATCGTGATAGAAGAGAGAACATCAAAACCATCAGGCCTAAGACCACACTGTGTACCTTTCAGAAAGAGGTAGAGCTGCCCTCCCTCCGCTCATGATGGGGTCCTGGTGCAAGGCTGCATCACCTCACGCCGCATTGGTCCCGTTACCAACCTCCGAGACCGAGCCTGAGTCCATCAGACCCCCACCTACAGAATCATCTTTAGGACTATTCAACATCCTTGCAGTCTCGGATGGAGAAGTCATCGAGTCGAAGTTCATATGTGTTGCCCTCTTCTTGTTCTTGCACCCCCTAGGACGTCCCCATTTGTTTGGGGATTTGCGGGCAAGGCCAATAACCTCATCATTCCCCATCATGAAGCCTAGATCACCCGGTCTCAATTCCAAAGGTATGATTTCCCAGCAATGTTTGGTGCGCTTGTCCTTAACTGAATCATCCTCGTCTCGAACCCGACGGACTCCGGCCACCTTTGAGAGAGAAGAGAATTCCGGTACTGCACGGATTTGTACCTAGCGTTTCTCCTTCGGAAATAACCCTGAAAGGGATGAAAGTGTAGGAGAGGAGAAGATAGTCATACATGGGGTTGAGTTCGCCCTAAAAATCATCTCCGGTTGCACAACTCTTTGAATAGTCATACCCGGAGTCGAAGTCTTCCACATGGACCGCACAGCGCCGCGGAATGATTCAAAAGTCATAACTTTGCTGGTGTTGAGACGACCAACAAGAAAGAAACAGGAAACAACGTACCCGTTTTTCGGGCTCCAAAGATCCCCTAGGTCCACCGACTCCTCTTCGGTACCAAGAGAGAACTTGGACGCCAGACGTGCAGTCATGGAGGCTAACGACGCCGTCACTGCCGCCATATGAGTCGCACCAAACAACTATTTTCAAAACCCCAACCCTAAGCCTAATCCTAGATCGAGAGAGAGAGGAAGAGGATGCGGTATAGTTGATATAGGGGTTTTCGTTATTACTTATATTGATCGGTCAATTATGCTTTTTAGTTTAAACAACACTTTGTTCTTTATGACCATTTTACCATAAGGAACAAATACTAACTTTTTTCTTTGTTTATCTTTTACAACTATAAATAGCACAGTTATTTTATTCGCACATCCTTAAATATTAGATACACATCTCTCACCTAATACACCTTCGATTAGATTTGCTTTTTCTACCATTTCATTAGACACACAACCTCAAATTTCCCAAATACCCTCAAATACATATACCTCAATATCAAAACAATCCAATTTCGTCTCTTCTACCCTTTGTCCTCCCATCATTCCTTTGTCCTCTCCTTCAATCAATCTCTCTATATTTTTTTTTTTCTGATCAAGGGGAAAAGACTGAATTGAAACTGATATTTTATTTATTCATTTTGAGGGGTTGATTATTTAACCTAATTTTCGATCACATATTATTATTTTCACCGTTAAATTTTCATGTTTATATGAGTAGATCATATCTGAAATTTTTCATTCAATTTGATAATCGTTAGAGCATTCAAAATTATAATTTACAAATAAAACATAAATGGTTCAGCTTTGACAGATTTCATACGTTCATTGATTTCATAATGATCACTATTTTAGTTAAAAATTTACAAATAAAACATAGATGCAGTAACGATCACTATTTTAGCTAAAAATTTACAATAATAATTTACGCATATAAACTTAGTAATTAAACAGTAAAGATGTAAAAATATAATAAAAAAGTTGACCTAATAATCAATCGCTTAAAATAAATAAAATTAGGAATTTCTTAATGGAAGAGTCCACAGTAAACATATATGTCAGACACCAAATACCCATGTTATGTCCTCATATTACAAACTTTTACAAATGGATACTTGTCCCTTTCCCATTAATTGCCACTCGCAGTTAACAAGCCGGAAGTTCATTCGGTCGAATGATTTAAGTGGCACCATACTATCATTATTAATTGCCACAAAAAATTAGTTTTGTAAGCCGAATACTTTTACCAAAACATCCTCAATATTAGAATAACTTTTTAACTAAAATACTCAAAAAGGACAAAAAGGTACATTCAAAAATAAAATGTATTCTATTTAATAAAAAAAAATTAGAGTTCTTTAACCACTAGCTCAGATTTTGAGGATTTTATTCCCCTAGTAAGATAAGATTGGAAAAATTTTTATGAACCTATAAAAATTCCCAAAGATTAACTCCATCAATTTTCCTCACATTTTATAGATAACTTCACCCATTTCACGTTTATGAATGCCAATAATATGTGTGTCTGACCTTCTCATATGGTTAATCAAAATCTGTTAGTAGTAACAAAAATTAATTAATTTTTGAGTTGATTAACTAATTAACGTTCAGTACAATCTGGTTTAGTGGCATCATATTCCCTTAACAGGTGGGAGGTCGTAAATTCGACTCACAACATATTGTTGTTGTATTTGAATTCTTTGTTCGACTTAAAAAGTTAACTAATCAACCTCATGGAAAATTCTACATTGTGTTAATGCCTACCATCATTAACATGTATCAACTTTATGCTAAAGTTGTCAAATGAGTCTTAACGTTGAAATATTTAATTTGAGGAGTCAATTACCATTTTAAGGACTAATATTACTAAACTACTATTATGCATACTCATTTTACAGCTTTAAGATAAAAAAATATTATATGAATTTTCTAATAAAATTGATGCATGTTTACGATGTTACGCATCAACACATCAAAACCTTACCTCAAACTCACATACACGAGGGAAATTGTTGAATGCCGGTGCAAGACATGCATGCGTGCAATCACCTTAGAATAATAGTTCTTCAAAGTGGTTACATTTGTACATAAAATAGTTTTAGTTATTACATGAGTCTTCAAGTGATATCAAAAGAGTCCTTTTAAATGATAAAAAAAAAGTAGTTGATTTATAGCATGAATGAGAAGTTGAGAACACCATATCCTTATCCATTAGCAATCAACAATATTCATTTAATTTTAACTTTGGTCAGTCTGAATATGAATTCGAAACGTGTTCTTTCAAAAAAATTGAGACACATGTAGTTTGCTGACATTTAAATCTCTTTTCCTTTAATTTCAAAATTGACCGGTAGACTTGGCAAAATCCCAAACTCCTGGAATACCTACTCTAATGTCAAGATGGCGACCGAGTTAGCGACATCGGTTAAGAATGTAATGCTGCCCAATATGGAAGAAGCATTCAACACACCTGAAGTGATGGAGTGGATTGCTGAAATATCCGTGAACTTGCCTGAAATAATGGAGAAGATGCCCAAATTAATGGAGAGGATGCCTGGACGGTTAGTGAAGAAGTTGACGTCTGAAGTGCTGCAGATGATACCTGCATTGCCGAATATGCTAAATGGAATTTTGGCAACAAAGATGCCTGGCAACGAACCTGAATTAATAAAGATGTCTCCTGAAATTATAAATCAAATACCTGAAATGATGGATCTGTTGATTGAACCGATGGAGCATGTGGATAGATTGATGCCTGTACTGATGAAGATCCCTCCTGAATTTGTTGAGAATCTACCAGAAATCATTCAATCAACGGACCCGTTTGGAGTGGCAATGGAGATGCCTGAAATGAAGGAGTTCATTAATAAATTTATTGAGAATCTTGCTCAGATGAATAGCCCTCCTGAATTTGTTGAGAATCTACTGAGATCCTTCAATCAACGGACCCGTTTGGAGTGGCAATGGAGATGCCTGAAATGGAGGAGTTCATTAATAAATTGGTTGAGAATCTTTCTCTGATGAATATATCGGAGGAGCATATACCTCAGGATTTGACGGGGAGGTTGAACTTTTTTGCGACTTTATTTCAGGACAATGAATCCAATAGTAATTCGGCAGAACAGTAGTGAGACGTATAAATGACTAGTATGCATATATAATGTGCTTCTGGTCTGTAAGTGGAAAGATCCTCGATCGCATATGGAGCACAAATTTGTATTATTTCCTTAGTTATTGATATACGTAAAGTTAAAAATCTAAGAAATGTGAGTTGGATCACTACAAAAAAAATCTCACAAAGGCCACAAAACAAATGTGGGCTTTGCCCATGTGGCCATTGCAAAGAAAACCACAAAACCCAAACAAATGTGGCTTTTTGTATTATTATATAATAAAAATCTCACATTTATTTGGGTTTTATGGCTTCTTTTGCAATATTTGTGGCATTTGTGGGATTTTTTTTTGTAGTGGATGCTCTAGAATTCATATATCTGCTTGCTCATGAAAGTATAGAATGGAGAAGAACAGTAAAATAAAACAGAAGCAAAAGAGCAGTGAACAAGAACAATGAAGAACAAGGCAGTTGAATAGGAAAGCTTTGTGTTGAATAGGAATAGTCAATATACCTTCAGCTCAGTTGATCTAAGCCTCATTTTAATACCCAAGTTTTCTTTTATGTTGCTAGTATCTCCTTTTGAGCAGAGGACGCGCGCGGCTGCCCTAGGTAGTAGCTTCGTCGACACTGGGCGGAGCAGGCGACGGTGGTGGATGAAGGAGGGTGACGAGGACAACGGCAGGTCGCTCTCCATCGTCGGGTCCGACTGGCCTTGATTCGCATGGGTGCCCAGAGCAATTTTTTGGGTGCCCTGAGTTTTCCATCCTTTCCTGATAAATATGTCGTCGGCAGATTATGAAGGCTTTTCTTTTTCCGACAAAGAGATTGGGGCAAAAGAGAATTGCTGGGGTTTGGCCTTCTTTTCCGATGAACTATTGTCGGTAGAAGAAATTTCTGGCATTCTTTGCCGACAAAGGCGAAGAGAGTTTCTGATGGGGGGGCTTTCTTTGCCAACAAACAGTGGCCGGCAGAAAAAATATTAGTTCCTAAATTTTTCAGGGATATTAGACGAATGCTACAGCTACGTGCTGATAATGTATTCTAAAATAAACAAATAATAAGTGAAGCGTAGTTTTATTCATTGATAAATAGGCATTTATATATCCATTACATCAAGTATCTCGAATAATCAGTGACTTCATATCTACTAAAAATAGACACACTACGGAAGTTACGGAATTAACCTTCTTTGAAAAAGTAAGTTTTTATTCACTGTACTGTAAAATGATAGAATTTTATTTTTTGACATATTTAAAATGACTAATCCATTGGAGAGGAAGTGTAGGAAAAATGGCATTGCCATATCATATGTCAAATTCAAAATTTGACAAACCAAATAACTAGTCCATTGAAGATGCACTAATAAGTTTGTCAAAATGTCTCAACGTGTAAATGCTTGACCTCCTTAGTTGGTTCATTCTCCCAAGCTCCAGGGCCGACCCTGAGATTTCCGGGGCTCGAAGCGAAGAGAAAAATTGGGGCCCCTGTCAAAAAATATATTTACATAATTTTTAACTTTAAAAGTAAGTATGTCACAACATAGCAATAAAACTTTCAATAATAATAAAATGCTATAATATTTGAAACAAAAGTACGAAAATTACAAATATCAGTACATGATACTCAAAAACTGTCATTCTTGCATTCCTAGAAGCAAAAGTGTCAATTAAACACGAACACTCAAGGTTTTCCGCCAACTCTTTTTCAATCGATAACATAGCCAAACCATTTAGCATTTCTTATGACATAATTGATCGAAGATAAGATTTGATCAACTTTAACTTCGAAAAACTTCTCTCAGCACATGCAACAATAACAGGTATAGTTAACAAAAGTTTGTAAGCAATCCAAGCATTTGGGTAGCAACCATCCATTTGGAGCCATATAGCAATTAGCACCCTGCAACACATAACAAAATTGCTATTTCAAATTCCCAAAACCACTTGTATTTAATGTATCTATCCTGATATCTACAACTAACTGCATTTTATCTGCTTAGCCAAATGAACAACGATGTAAAAAGCAATCACTACCTATTCAACAAATTGTTGTTAGATCATAAATCGAGAATGCTTCCTTCAACTTCTGGTAATATTCAACAATCTGCATCAGAATATCAGATGAAGTTACTGAAACCCTATTACTCTAAGCTATAAACATGAACTGAAACTCAATCACCTAGATTCCTAGAAATTCTAAATAACCTATAAACCCAATTATGAATTACCCAAACTCTCTTGTAATCCAAAAGTTGGCGAAAATAGTCAAGATACTCACTTGATTTTTGCAGCCCAAATCTAGGAAGGATTTGAATCAAGATGAAAAATTGAGAATCGGGAGACGAGAAGAGGCGCTGATGTGGAGAGGAGAGTAGTTAACGACATATGCCCAATTTTTTTTTTACTATGTGTGTGTGTGTGTGTGTGTGTGTGTGTGTGTGTGTATATATATATATCATGAAATTGGGGGCCCAAAGCACAAGCTTTACCAGCTTTAGCCCAAGGCTGGCCCTGCCAAACTCTGCCATTAAAGCACCACCGTATCTATTCGCCTCTATAAAGCAGAGCTTTTGGAGTGATCGTAGACCACATATCCCTGCAGGTGGCTTAACTCCGTGTTTGAAAGTGAAATTTGCATATGACTACCTCATATCGGTACGCCAAGAGATGGCGAAGTTGCTTGAGATTGAAAATCTGTGCAGGTAATTCTGTTTAACGGCGACAAACGTGTCCCGTTGATCATCATTGTACCGATACTGTCTCAACTTAACACCCTTTAAGGTGTTGGGTTTTAATATAAAAGATCTCTGTATAATTGGATATCATCAATCCACTAATAAGTTGTATTTTATTTGTCATTTTTTCGATGTGAGATTTCTCCTCTTCAACACTCCCCCTCATGTGCAACTTACTTTTTTTAGGGCTGCACCATGAAATTCATTCGGTCCAATTCCGACATCAGAAGTTGGTATATGCATATTTGGTCCGAAAATTGGTATATGCAGTCCAAGGCCCACTGCAGAAACTTTGTATGTTCGATGAACTCAAATTTGGGCCAATTATGCTTGGGAAAATCTCATACGCTAGGGAAACAATTGGAGAGAGACTCGCTCTGATACCATGTTAAACAACAACAAGCGTGGCCCGTGGATCACCATTGTACCGATACTGTCCCAACTTAACCACTTTTAAGGTGTTGAGTTTTAATCACAAAAGATCTCGGTACAATTGGGTATTATTCATTCACTTATAAGTTGTATTTTATTTGTCACTTTTTCGATGTGAGATCTCTCTTATTCAACAAATTCCACAAAATGGGAATGTTTGAGATCCAAGGTCTCTAGATATTGTAGCTTCTTGATGGAGCTTGGAATTTGTTTCACCTGTGTACCCCTCAGGTTAAGATACTTGAGAAGAAGATGCTTAACAACTGCTTTTGGAAACATTTTCCAAATTCGCACCTTCCAAGTCTAATACAGTAAGCAACTGAAGAACATTAGGAAACAATTTTAGTGTGGAAAAATCAGTTATCAATTTTTCTACCCCAAAGATGAGCAAAGAACGAAGTTGAGATGTTGTCCTTGTATGGTTTGCATTTGGCAGTATGTCAACAATTGACAGTCGTCAAACTTTTGCAGGCAATATTGTAGTAATTGTACCATGCTCTGTTTCTATTGCTGCAAAGTTTTGCTCTCTAGATTTCAGAATTGCAATCTCGCGTAAAACATCATGGATGTAATACGAATTAATTTTCCCATCATGAACCAAACTTCGGTGCCATAGCTCTCTGAGGTAACCCTCTGAAACTTCTTCTGGTGTCATTCTCTGAGATAACCAATTCCTTCCCTTTTTTTGAGAAATCCTTCAGCCAACCACAACCGGATTATTCTCATATGCTCGATCTTGTAGTGATCGGGAAAGATGGTCAGATACAAGAAACAAGATTTCAGATGGTAGGGTAAGTCACTGAAACTGAGAAATAGCAGTTTTTTCATGTTGTCAAGTTGATCATTTCCTTCAAGTTCAGCGCTAATACTAATATCAATAGCGTACCATTCACCAACATTACTATGGCGTTTTAGAGCCAGAACAGCGCCAATTGCCACAATTTCCAGCAGTGTCGGAGCCAAACCCATGAAACTATGGGGGCACAAAACCTTAGAATTCATGCCGACAACTCGTTTGTCGGAAAAGAAAAAAAAAACACGTAGTTATCTACTCTGGGCACCCACGGTGCATCTTCTCCAATCGGCCTGTCAAAGCCTTCATCGTCGTCGCATTCCTTCATCGGCGTTGTGATACCAGCCGGATCCTAGCCTGGGGTCGTCGCTGCATCAGCCCTTCATCATCCCCAAATCGATGTCGTTCCTGGTGCATCAATTCAGTCCCGGGTCGGAATCTAATCCGAATCGGTGGCGCCCACTATCACCACCGCCTCTCCAGCTCAGCATCAACGCCGCGAAGCATCCCGACACCGCCCCAGCCCATTAAGATCGGACCTCGATCCGGTTTCCCTCTCAAGTCAATCCTGCTGACAGCTGCTCAGCTTAGTCTCTCCGACGCCCAAGTTGAAATTCTTGTGTGGGCACCTGGTCGTGAATTGGCTCCGCCCCGGGAGTCAGCTTAGTCTCTCCGAGACTCCGACGCCCAAATTGAAATTCTTGTGTGGGCATGTGCCCACCCTGGTCGTGAATTGGCTCCGCCCCTGATTGCCAGGGGCAGTCCCTCACATTTCCCTAGGATGGATTTACAGATTTAGATTTCATGCAAGTGAGGAGGGCATGAGTTCTCCTGAAATATCTTTCTGGAGAAAAGAGTCCAAGAATCTTCAGGTGATAAGGGCTTTAGACGGTAGAATATTCCACAGTTCTCCAAGCAAGAGGCTGATGCTACATCAACATTGCGTGTAGTGAGCATTATTCGACTTAATAGGGGCGGACAGAAGAAAGGGCCAGTGGGGGCACTCAGTTTTCAATTTTGTTTTTTTTTTCCTAAGAAAAATCTATTAAAAAAAAAACATGAATTCGGAAAATAGGGTTTAATCCACCATCTCAACATATATTATATATCTATATTAAATATATTTTTATATATTTATATTATATAACCCTAATAGGATTCGGGATCCCCAGTTTAAACTATTTTTATATTCTTTTTTCTTCTAGTTTTGTACGAGAAATCCTCTTATTTTTAACCTCTTCTCTTTCTCTAACAGTATTGGAGTCTCTCTGATTCGTCAACCTTCAACCTCGATTCTTTTACAATTAAACTTTTGTGATATGTGCATTACAGGTTTGTCATGATTCTTTTTCTCAATTTAGTACGTATTGTATTTTTTAGATTTATAACTTGTTGATTAGTAAATTTATTGTTTCATTTAAAAATTTAAAATCGAGTTCGCAATCGAATGGAAGACCAATAGATGAATGATAGCTTAGTTGTATATCTTGAAAATGATATATTTAGTTCCATTGACAATGAGTCTATTATCCAACGCTTTCAAAAGATGACACCCCGTAGAGGGCAATTATAGATGTGGAAGTACTTTGTTTTTCTAAGTATGTGCTCTTTTATTTATTAGAATATGTAGGTTAATCGATTAACTGTCATTTCTAGATGACTTATTTTTTATTTTTCTTAGTAATTTTACTTATTTTGTTATATGAGTATGTCAAAATGCTAGTTTCTAATAAGAAATTTCATAAAACATGGTATTGAGATATGTTTATTAATATATTATAATAACATTCATTGAAGATTCATTGTATTTTGAAAAAGAAAAAAAAAATTGCCCTCCCGCGTAAATAATCATGTGTCCGCTACTATGTCGACTACCATGATTGTTGTTTGGCACTGCTTCCTTGAAGACCTCCCAGTCAGGTATGTGCCATAGATCATCTAGAACAAGCAGGTACCTAGTATTCTGCAGCAATTCTCTTACTCTCTCTATTAGCTGGTAGTCATGCATGCTTTCAACTTCATCATTGTGGACTTTTCTCCTCATGACCTTATAGATCTCCTGGATCAGTTTTTTTAGGAGCTGGTTTATCTCGTATGATCGAGTAACAGTGATCCAAGCATGTACATTAAAATGATTCCTAACTCTGGCATCCTTTTGTACACTTGTTTTATCAAGGTAGTTTTCCCCAATCCTCCCATACCAACAACTAAAACCACCTTCTGTTGAAAATCATCCTTCATAAGCATCTCAATCAGCTCCTCTTTGCGCTCTCAAATTCCCACAAGCTCAGCCTCTTCTGGTGAAAGGACGTAAACTTGATCGAACTGACATGGCTGACCTTGATCAAAAAGTTGGTACCTGTTGTGTCCCTCTGAGAGCTTTTGGGCTTTCAACTGTAGGCGTTGAATATCAGCAGAAATTTGTGTAGGAAAGTACATCTTGACATTCAATTAAATCAAGATACACTCTCTTGGAATATAATTAGGATTGATCTGTTAGTATAATTCTGTATCAATTTATATTAGTTGCACTTCCTTTTTTGTCTCCTTATATTTCACTTCCTTTTTTGTCTCCTTACTTATCGGAGAACCTTAGCTGTACGAATAGGTGCTCTGTATAGGGCTGTTAATGGGTCGTGTCGTGTTGGGTTCATGTCATTTCGAGTTGGCGGGTTGATCAACGGTTGATCCATTTATTAAATAGGTCATGGCGGGTTGACCCGGTGCTGACCCGCTTTTTAATCGTGCGGGTTCAACCTGTTTTATTTCGTGTGGGTTTCGAGTCGTGTTATCGGGTCATGTCGGAATTGACAAGCCTAGCTCTGTATATATTTCATACCAATCAGTACATTCTATTTATTCTACCATATTTTAGTTTTCTATATGCATCAGAGCAGGTCAACATATCTTGAACTCTAATTCATATTTTCTACTGCGTTCCCATTGCGGTTTATTTCTATCCAATACTGGGATATTTTCCAACTACTGTTGGTATTCCTAATAAAAAACTTTTAATTTCTTTTTTTATCATGGCTCCAATTTATTCTACTATCCGAAAATTTTAAGAAATTGCTCCCCAACTTACCGCTGAACAGTGTCTACTATATTCTAATAGACCGAACCCGGCCCAACAAAAGGAAGAACCGATCTAACCCAAGAAAAGTTAATAAAATTTATTTGACTCGGTTTTTCCGGTCCAACCGGTTTCAACCGGGTTCAGTGCCCAGCCTTAGGGAACTATGTTTCCTTGCACACTAATTCAGTGAAAGGTCCAAACTTCCAAGTAATTTTAGCAACTAAAGTGAGCAACGCAAAAAAGTTAATCCCTACAAATGATTCTCCTTTCCCTCTAAATCCTGCTTTAAGTAATGTTGCTCGTCCATTGAGCGCCATATACTGTAAGAAGCTAGCCGAAGGATACGCTTATGATCACTAATTCAAAAATTCATAACCAAATATACTTATTCAGCATCTATGATTTGAATTGTCGAATACATAAGAAAATACAGAAAATAAAAAAGAAAGTACAAAAAAACGAATATATATTACATACATATAGTTTTTCCTAACCAACTCTATTTCTCGCTGGTTCTCTATTTAAGAATTGTTTCGAGGTTGCAAAATGAGTTAGTCCTCATCAGAGTCAGCGAATGTGATCTTTTTAGCCTTTGGAGCATCGGCAGAAATTTCTCTGAAGTGAGCCCCATAAAGTTTGGACTCCTGCATTTCATTAGTCCACAAAGAATATATGATTATAATGTATGCAACACAAACACCACTAAAAGGAAGAAAATAAAAGAAATAGATACCTTTTTCTTTACATGAGTGCCAAATTTCAACAAATCAGCTGGCACAATTTGCCCAGCTTCCCTCAGAACATTGACCAGCTCCCCAGCAAGTCCCTGATATAGTCCCATCAATACATGAAAACATGTAATAAGATAATAGGGCTGACTTAGAATCTTCTTAATAAATAAAAGAAACAACTTTTTCAGAACACAAAATATATTTAGGTGTTACCTTGTTGTGATGTGTGAAAAAGGTATGAGCGACACCCTTCTTACCGGCCCGTCCAGTGCGCCCAATTCTGTGGACGTAATCCTCTGTAGTGAGTGGAAAACTATAATTAATCACGACCTCAACATCTGGGATATCCAATCCTCGAGCAGCCACGTCAGTAGCGATCTGCAAGTGTATGTTTTGGATGTTACTTATAGACTATTTCAAGCTGAAACTTGATCACAGGTGAGAGAAGTGGACCAACTATCAAGTTACTTGGCATCTTTAAGTGCTTATAAAAATAAAATACAGTAGTTTACTCCAACACACCATCAAGGGACAGCTTCCCTGCTTAAATTGAGATAGTGCCTGTGTGCGCTGATTTTGTGCTTTATCACCATGTATAGAACAGACCTTCCAACCCCTGGAAACAGCAATCAATAAAAGCATCAGTAGCTTTCTTGTTATACTTGCAGCAAAGCCAGAATCTCTAATATGCCAGCATGTTAATATAGTTATCAATGAATAACCAGGAGCTTACCCTCTTTGCAGCATATTCTCAACACGAGTAGCTTCCATTTTGTACAAAACGAAAACCAAAACTCTATTCCTGGACATAATAAAATCTCAGTATTAGTAGGATGTATCACAAGCACAAATAAATCACATCATCAATGAAGCATAGAAGCATGAATGGAGATCTAGTAAACAAAGTGGAATCCACCCAAACAGATAAAGATATCATCGACTTGTGAAATACATACTGAAATTAAAAAAATTATAACAAATAATATTAATATTGCTAATGACATTTTGCAATTGTAATTGTTGAATTTACACTGCAACATGCAACTTCTGAACAGATAAAGACAAGCACAAGAACACTGGAGGTCAATTAATAAAATACCAAGAGTCGAAGAAAATTAATAGAAAATAATGTATCAGTTCATACCCTTTGGACTTGTGATACTTTTCAAGCAAAGCAGACAAACGTGCATCACGAGATCGATCATCCAAAACCTATGAACGTGAGACGGATGTTAATCAGTGCACATATTTAAATACCATTAATGTTAACATAGGATTCAGAGGTGTTGCTAAGTTTTACCTCGACTATCTGCAGGACATCATGGTTGGCAGCTAAATCCTCAGAACCAACAACCACCTGAAAAAAGAAATGTTATTATTTTCCATAAAACGTGTATAAGAAACTGTGTCAAGATCATGAGAGACTTCAATTATCACACCTTAATTGGATTAGGATCCATGAACTCCTGAGCTAACTGATGAACTGATAGAGGCCATGTCGCACTAAACATCACCATTTGACGTGCTACAGAGTCAAGAGATGTGTATTATAGAATGCAAAAGCCTAAGAAAATCAAGAATTACAGGCCCTACATTCAATGTATTCAGAGCAAAAATAAGTACATCCACAAGTCCTTTTTTGAGATTTAGAGTTCAAATTGGTAGTCCTTTCCAAGATTATTATGTCACCACTCAAATGACTCATGATACTTTGTGACCCCTGAGACAAGGCTGGGGGAAAAAGCCATTGCTTCTTATCTTCACATTAGTAAAGTACCACTGTTATTTAGTTCATTATTCATGTTCTAATCTTTCCCCCCACCATCTATGGCTTGAGAAGAACTTCAGATAACAAAATCACTAGATCAGTAAATCTCTTGTAATTGCCCAAAACCAGAAACTGAAATATATATACCCTAAACCTTAAAAGGAGTAATCGGAAAAGGACTTTTTCATCTGGATGGCAGTGGAGAAAGTAATATAGTGGGAAATAAACTCTACAACTCGTTTTGGTAGACAGACAATGAAAAGAAAATGAAGAATGAAAAAACAAAATCAGGCCAGAACACTATCGGTAAAGTATGGCTTACCTGAGCACGTCTGTCCCAGTATATAGCGGACTTCAGGTTCAAATCCCATGTCAAGCATTCTATCTGCTTCATCAAGGACCTACAGAATATTAATGGTAAAAATCAAGAAAACACTAAAAGAATGCAGATATAATGTACTGCTTGCTAGACCAAAATATCATGTACTGTTTTTCTTTTATTACATTCTAAAAGCATTATCAGTAACTTTATACAGACCCACATGGGGTTTAGAAGCCCTGAAATTGCGGTCACAAGCAAAGCGTTTCAAGAATGGTCCTCAATCCAGATGCCAAGATAAGAATTATGATTGGAAAACCTTAATTTTCTTATGAAAATCCACTTTCATTGTGAATAACTCTGTTATCAGTGGCACCGTTTTCATTCCAAAACATGTTCACGGTCATATTTCACTTCTACAAAGTGAAGGCTTTCAAACAAAGCTTACAGCTTACTATTCATGACACTAGACTTCTAGCAAATGCACTAGTAGATAGTCGGTCAGTTCCTAATGCTGCAGGAACCCGAATAAAAAGACTAGCACACATACCTAAAGGCATAGGTGAGATTCCTATCAATCCAAGAGCTTATCATTCTGCTTTATTTTAAGATGGGAGTTGCATAACAGGACAAAACTATGATGATCTCTGGATCTTCCCTTAAAAAAGACATTGCCACCACTCCTAGATATCTAAAATAAATTTTATACTGGACACTTGACAGCCATTTTATACTGGACACTTGACGGCCTAATAAACTTGACTACCTATAATAAATTAAATTCATATACACAGAAGCCAGCAACATTAGTCACTATAAGAAAAGGCAGTCATATGATAGAAGTATAAGATGCAGCTCCTAAATTTGAGAACCAAGACGCGACAATTAAGAACCAAATTACAACAGTTTGTATACTTACCGAAAAAGATACTTCCTGAAGGCAACACAACCCCATTTCAATGAGATCCTTCAAACGACCAGGTGTGCCAATAACGATGTCCTAGAACACAAAAAGTTTTATGAAAATCAATATAAGAAAATGAACTGTGGGAATCAAAGTGTACAATATAATCTTTACATTACGCATGGATGCAAACGAGCAGAGAAGGTTCAAGCTTTAAGAGCATCCAGTACAGGACCAAGTACTCGTAATGTAACCCTCCCCCATTGGCAACAATTAACTAATTCAAGCATTCACCAAAATAAATATCATAGAGGTTCACTAATGATGCAGACAAAAAAAAAACAAAATTACAGTTAAAATTCTAATTCAGGGGCCTAACCCAGTCATCATGGCAGGCTTTTAAGAAACAAGGTTACTAACCCATTACAGAGCCAATTGTAGAACAATGGACAATGACAAACTAAATATGGCATATAATTACTTCAAAATTGTGGGATATTAACTAAAAAGAAAAATTGAAATATCTTACCACACCAGATTTCAGAGAAGATATTTGAGGTCCTTTAGATGTTCCTCCATACAAACAAACTGATTCCACCCCACAAGATTTCCCAGCCTCAACCAGTACATCTGAAATCTGCCACCAGAAGATAAGATGATGAATACTTACCACTTTTATAGAAATAAGCTTCAAATAATGCAATGAACAGAACAAACCCCCCCAAGTAGACGGTGAAAAAGGAAAATACGCAAGTACAACAAAGTATCAGTACTACCAAAATTTTAACAAATGAACTTCACTCTGTTAATTGTAGGGTACCATTGGTGTATGACAAAAAAGAACAATATTCTTGCGCCAACTCATGCAAAAGACTACTTTATTTTTTTATTTTTAAAAATGACTTCCTGTAACATATATGATCGCCATATTTCTCAAGAAATATACATATACCAATTCATGGTTTTTGTAAATTATGGTTCCCATTTACAATCAACTGATGGGATTGATGCCCATATTAATCAATAGATACACAAGCTGTTACTTGGTGCGTTGTATATTCATGTCTAGATCTTGGAGGATGCCATGACAGACGCTACTCGACTCTGTGTCAGTGTCCCCATGTAATAAGCTACCATTCTTAAATTAATAGATATGGCGTCAAAATAGCACTCCCATTCTTATTGGTTGTTAATAAGCAACAACCAAAAATAAAAGGTTTCCCTGTTCTTTATTTTGTCTAGGAAAAACTTATGCATGTACAGTACTATGTTAATGCAGATATCTGCACTATACCAAAACATGTGAAACTCACTCTATACTCCCCATATAAGTGACCAGCATTCATCATCTAACTTTATCCAATACGCACACGAGACATAAGAACAACTCGCTCATTTACTAAATCTTTTTCTGGTAGAAAATATAACATAATCTGATTATGTACTTCTTTCCCGTCACACCACAATGATATCTAAATATTTAAACTTTCAATCTTCCTATTCCGTTGGTCTACTCCAGCTCCAGTGTAATTGCAAAACAACCCATCAGATAATGAGAACCTTACAGAAACTTAACCTTAACTACACAAGCTTTCGTTTCTCTACTAAGTACACACAAAAGAACCAACAAGCCAACAAAAGTTGCGAAAAAAGCACATGTTAAGTCCAGAAAGACATACTTGCTGAGCCAGCTCCCTCGTCGGCGCAAGCACAAGACAAAGAGGATACCGCCCCCTCGAAAAGTTCCCCTTCCTCTTATTCAACACCTGATTAATCGCCGGTATCCCAAACGCCAATGTCTTACCTGAACACACAATCAAAAACCTTCAACCTTAAACAACCAAAACACCTCAAACTCCAAACTCCCAAACATTAAAATCACAAACAACTCACCAGACCCGGTTTTGGCAATCCCAATAAAATCACGACCGTCCAACAAAAACGGCCACGCACGTGACTGAATCGGCGACGGCTTCTGGAAATTCACACAGCACTCTAGAACCTCACTCGGAAGCTTCGACTCCGCGAACGAATCCAACGGCTTGTATTTAGCTTCATCTGAATCCTTCCCAGTAACCATAACCACAGCATCGGTCGAATTATTACTCTCTTCCACCACAGCAGCTCCATTTCCCTTGGGCTCTTCTTCATTCGATTTCTTCTGCTTCTTTTTCTTCTTCTTCTTAGAATCTGAGTTTTCTTCCTCCAATTTTCGTTTGGGTGGGCTGAGCAGGGCTTCTTGGTCTTTGTGCTTCTTCTTCTTCTTCTTCTCGGCTTTGGCTTCGCGGTGGTTGGTGGCTTCCTGGGCTTCTGGGTCGGTGAGAGTTGAGGGGTCTTTGAGCTTGCGACCCATTGTTGAAGCCCGGAGCGAGGTGGGAGGTGATAGCTGCGGAAGACAAGGGAGGAGAGGTTTAAGGTTGAAGAAGAATGCCGGGTTTATTCTTTAGGGTTTTGGCCACCATGGGCACGTTTACTTACTTGGAATGGAATTCATCTGGAATAGGAATCGGAAGGAATGGGAAACGGAATGGAATAATATGGGAGGAATGGGAATGAAACTATTACGATTGTTGTTGTTTACTTACGATAAGGAATTGTAATTAAATTTAAAGTAATTACCAAAATGCCTTTTTGAAATATAACAAAAAAAATCCTTTTTAATAAATCATGAGGATATTTTGGGAAGAAATTTTTCATTCCCATTCTCATTCCCCATTCCCACCTCCCCCTCCGGAATACAACTCCCATTCCCTCCCGGAAAACAGTACCAAATTCAGAGGTGGGCCCCACCACCATTCCCATTCCCATAAGCAAGTAAACACCGGAATGGAATCGATTCCGGGGGAATACAATTCCATTCCGATGAAGTAAACATGCCATATATGTGTCATCACTTTGTGTCAAGTTACGAATGTGTTCATTGTAACTTTTTAAAAGTAAAACGGTAAAATAATCCCATTTTTTATTGTTATTTTCTTTTGCTATTTTTTTTTAAAGGTAATTGACAAGTAATTTGTCTACGTTGAACCCTAGTTGTTCACTAGACTCTAAACCCTAAATGTGTTCACTAGGGTATTTCTAACCATATACTGTAGTTCGTGTTTGGGCCCAAATTAACAATTGTCCTAGAGCATGGGTCAAGGCCCAAGAGGTTATTCATTAAGGAATAATCTGATGTATTTTTCCTTCTTGGAAAAGAATTAGGGTTCCTCTAGGAATCAAAGAAGAGGTGGTTTTGGGTAATCAAATCCTAATTGATCTCAGAATCTATTATACTTTATACACAAGTATTGGGGTTCTGCATTCTCTATATAAAGGGGCCATGGTGTACAAGAAAATAGAGCTCCTCCACACAACAACCTTTGCGCAACGCAAACCAAAGTCCCTCCGGGGCATAAGCCTCTCCGGAGTGCTTGTCGCTTCCCTGCACCAAACTCAGAGTCGCAGTCATGCACCAAGTTTCGGTCGCAGCAGCAGTCTCTCGCGAACTGCCTTCCACCAACTGCAAACCACCGTTCCAACCTTGCCGCAAACCTACGCCCACCACCGGTCGCCGTACACCTGCCGCAGTTGTCGAAAGTGCTTTGCGTTCGTGTCGAAGCATCGCAGAGACATATCGAGTCTAGTCGTCACGCCTTGTGACAAATTGAGTCGTTACTCCGGTAACAAAGCCATGGTCCCAATCTGCAAAAGGTTGAATCAAACCCTTCCCAATCTGCAAGAGGTTGGAAGATTTCCCAATCTGCAAGAGGTTGGAAGACAACTAGTCTGCAAGCCAATCTACAAGAGGTTGGATGACAAACAATCTGCAAGCCAATCTGCAAGAGGTTGGAAGCAAACCGTTTCCCGCGGTCTGGATTAAAGCTCTGTTTTGCATCTCAGGATCGAAGTAAGATTACTCAATCTGCAAAAGGTTGAGAGAAAATCCTAGTAACAGTTTATTAGGTCTTGTTCGAGCCTTTTACGCCGGCCTAGTCAACGCCCGCGTAACAGTCGCTTGATCCAGAAGTCATGTAGCAGGGAGCAGACGAGTACGCTCGCCAGGGTCATCCGCTCGCCAGGGTCATCCGCTCGCCAGGATCATCCGCTCGCCAGGATCATCCGTTCGCCAGAGTTATCCGCCCGCCAGAGTTATCCGCTCACCAAGGGTGATCCGCTCGCCAGAGGTCGTCCGCACTAAGGTTGTACCTAACCCAAAGGTACTGGCACGCTCACGCACAACGCATCAGGACTGAAACTCACGTCCGCCACACCCACGTGTTGACTGTTCGATAGGAGCGAAATCCGACGCGAACAGTTCGGAGAAGTCGAGAGTATACGTATCTACTTATCATGAGTTGTGTAGGAGAAGTCGCATAGTGACAGAATGAAGATAGTCAAGTTTTTTTATATTTATCTTCAGAGTAAAATTGTAATTTTAGTACTTAATACATTATAACCATAACCGAGTACATACTCAATTAATTTTATATTGTATTTCTGTTATATCAAAACAAATCTAATAAGTTGTGAGCAATGGATGATTGGACTGAGATTGGTAATTTCGATTCTGAATAACACAAATGAGAGCCTTGAGCCATGTTGTGCCGCACTGTGGAAAGGTGGCCAAGTAAATGTCAGTTTCTCTAGCCCGAAAGTTTTGCTGTGCCCAAATGATACCTTCAAGAAACATCTGGGGGTACCAAAAGCCTTGATATTGGTAGTAATCCGAATCACTCCCCATGCTCTCACTTTCGGAAGGGTTGAAATCATTTCTTTAATGCCGCTAATTGTTTTCATCTCCTTCTATTTCTTGATCTAGTACAGGCGCGGAAGCTATATTTCTGAAAGAACTTAACGATGAAATTGATCCAGGTTAATTTTTCAAAATAATTCCTTGATCTTATATACATCATTAGGTCACCTGCATGGCAAGGCACACATGTGGACGATGTTTTTCTTTTAACTAATTGTGTGGATGCAATGGTTTAGTGTTCCTTAATTCACGAATTTGACCGAGTCATTTTGTGGAATAGGGGATCAAATCATTGGGATTTTATTACATATTTGTTTCTAAGAAGAGCAACAATGACAACTAGACATTCAAAGAAAAACAGAAAGGAAATGCCCACTCTGAGCTGAAGAAGAATGATGCACTACGTACCATTGCAGCCAATGCGCGCATCAGCAACATTTATTGTGATTTCTGATTATGTATTTCCATCCTTGCGTACACACAGTACACACAGGTATATATATATATATATATATATATATATATATATATATATATGTGTGTGTGTGTGTGTATATTTCATTACACCACAGAACAGCTCTAAAACTTGAGACCAGCACTGCCCAACTTGTGCTCTGTGATTTTGTCAAGATGCTGGAGCATATCTGGTGTTAGGTAGTTGCTGGAGTCCCCAACCTGGCCTTTTCTGAAGAAATAGCTATTGTCGATCATCAGAGATTTTGCGATCCCCACTACTGGAAACAAGGACTGAGGCGACGAAGATTGGAAAGGGAAAACCAAACTTTGTCGCCTCAACACACTGAGGCGACCAATATTGCATTGGTCGCTTCAGAAAACGAGAGCGACTAATTTTGATACATAGTCGTCGCTCACATCTTATTGAAGCGACGAATATTGGTTTTTGTCGCCTCCCAATAATGTTTTGTAAACTGTAGCGACGAAAATAGATTCTTCGTCGCCGACTCGAAATGTAAGTGACGAAGTTGGTAACCTTTGGCAATATTCGTCGCTGAAATATGAAACTAAGCGACGAGTTTTAAAGGTCGTCGCACCATAATAAACGAAGCGACAGATTTTGTACAATATCCGTTGCTTCAACTTTTGAAATCTGCTATAAAGCCCTCAGCTTAGACAGAACACAGAAAGTCGAAAAAATTCGGTAAAACACTGTAGCAGCTGCGAAAAATCTCCAAAACTGCTGATTTCGTCAATTTCGGGGTCCGGAAGCTTGGGTGTTCTCTTCCAATTGCTTTGTAGGTTAGTATAATCTATCGTCTTCATTGGAATCACCATATTTTAGTTTGATTGATTGAATTTAGTGTTTGATTTCTTGAGTTGGATTTGGTTTATAATGTGCTTTGTGTTGTTTTTAGTGTTGGGTGTTTGAATATATGCTGGAGTTGGTGTTGATTTTAGTGAAATTGAGATTATGTTAGTTAATTTGTGAAATTGTTATATTTAGTGAAATTGAATTTTAGAGAAATTGGGTGAAATGGGGAAATTTAGTGAAATTGGGAAAGTTAATGAAATTGAATTTCACCTTAATTTAGTGAAACCGTAAAATTTAGTTAAATCCAAATATAGTGAAAATTAAATTTTGTGAAAGAGTGAAATGTAGTGAAATTAGAATTTTACGATGTAATTTGTTTCTGTTGTGTGTGGATTGTGGTAGTTAGGGTTTCTGAAACATGCGAGTGGCTTAGTGAGGGAGTGTGGTGCCGTGTGTAAATTTATTGTTTCGTATTATATATAATTGTGGTGTTTATCAGCTTAGAACTCTCGTTTGAGAATCAACAACGCATCTAGTTGATCGAGATGGGTTGTTGATTCTCGAATTGTCCCATTTTTGGACACTTTAGGCGAACACGAGTTTGTTGATCCTTTTGTTATTCATGTGGTTTAAGTTTACGTTTTGGGATATAGTTTCGACATTGTCTCTCTACAATGTTCCTCGAGTGCAAATTAGGTTGTTTAGATTTTTGTGCACTTGAGGAACTGTAGGGAGATGCTGCCGAAATTTCCCAAAACTGTAGCTGAAACCACATGAATAACAAAAGGATTAACAAACTCGTGTTTGCCTGAAGGGGATAGGACCCAACCCGGAAGCATAAGGAGAAGAAGTGTTGGGACAGGTTTTGATTATATCATAAATGTTGTGTGCTAACCTTATCCATATTGTCTGTTTATGTTATGACAGGAAACATGGATGATGTTCTCGACAAATCTTGGATGAATCTTCACTTTACACCCTGATTACAGCACAGACATAGTTAACTTCATCAATTTTATTTCCGCTCACACTGCTGGAATCGAATTTCTCCCTTGTCCGTGCGCAGTTTGCAGAAATGGTCCTTATTATAAGAGACTGATAGAGATTTATCATCACTGCTTGCACCATGGTTTGGATCCGACTTACACAGTTTGGCACCTACACGGGGAAGTTTCTGGTCAACCGGCAATGATCAGTAAACGGAGACAGTGGCTTCAAGACAGAGCCCAGGCTTCCAGTGTTGCCGGTCCTTCAGTGATCCCGCCTGTGGAGATTATACAAGATGTATTTCCATACTATTATGGATACCATGCAGATGCACAGCATAATGTCGTTGAAGAAAACGCTGAAGTTCAGTTCAATGACATGGTAGATGATGATTACGCTAAGTATGAAAGGCTTCTGAAAGAGTCTCAAACCCCATTGTATGAAGGGAGTGAAGAAACTGTATTAAGTGTCACATTACATGCAATGGAAATTAAAGTTGAAAACGGATGGTCGGATACGAGTATTGATAAATTATGTACATGGGTGCATAAGTTTTTTAAAGTCAATCATTTTCCTGTGAGTTATTTGAGAATTAAAAAAATCATCAAGGATATTTCCCTTGGATATGAAAAAATTCATGTTTGTGAGTTCAACTGTTACCTATTCAGGGGGCTGCAAATAAAACTCGTAGGACTTGTCCAATATGTGGTGCTCAAAGATATAAGTCAGATACGGATGACCTTCCAAAAAAGATAATATGGTATTTCCCTATCACTCCAAGGTTGAAACGCCTATTTATGTCCCCACACACAGCAAAGCATATGCGATGGCATAAGGAGAGGCGAGTAGATGAAAGTACTCTCCGGCACCCATCTGATGGAAAATCATGGCAACATTTTAACAGGACATTTCCAGGTTTCGACGACAGTAAGGGAAGAAATGTGCGGCTTGGAGTGGCAACTGATGGTTTCAGTCCATTTGGAACAATGACAACCCAGCATAGTACGTGGCCCGTGGTTGTGATGCCATACAATCTACCCCCTAATATGTGTATGAGGAAGGAATATAATATGCTGGCCGTGTTGATTCCTGGCCCCAAATCTCCAGGAAAGTGCCTTAGTGTACTCATTCGTCCATTGATCGACGAACTCAAAGATTTGTGGGAAAATGGAGTCGCTACTTTTGACAGAGAGGACAATGATGTATTCATGATGAAGGTAGCGCTGATGTGTACGATAAGTGACTTTCCTGGTTTAGGGATGCTTGCAGGCTCAACAGTGAAAGGGTACAAGGCATGTCCAATTTGTCTAGATGAGCTGACGGCGGAGCATATGTGTGGGAGAATTGTTTATAAAGGGCATCGGAAATGGCTGGACGAGAATTCACCCATGCGATCCAGTTTGGCATTTAACGGGAAGCCAGAGTGGAGAGAAAAACCAGCTCATAAGGACGGGGATGAAATTTTGGAGGAAATTAGGTCACACAATTACGCCACTCTTAGCTAGCATCCAGATTTTCATATCCCTTACTCAGCTCACAACAGACAATGTTGGACCCATGAGAGCGTATTTTGGATGCTTCCATATTGGTCGTGGTTATTACACAGGTACTGTTTAGATGTCATGCACATTGAAAAGAACGTGGGTGACAATATCCTGGCCACCATTCTTTCAATTGAAAGGAAGACCAAGGATGGTCCAAGGGCTCGCGAAGCTTTGTAGAAGAGGAGAATACGCAAAAGTCAGTGGTGTTCGGAAGCTCAAAAGAGGACGGGAAAGGTTCCTCATGCACCCTTTTTAGTTGAAGAGGATCGTCTTGAAGAAGTATTCGAATGGTTTCGCGGTCTTAGGTATCCACTTGACTATGCGGGAAGTTTGAGAAATAAGGTGAAACTATCCGAGAAAAAGTTCTATGGATTGAAGACGCATGATTGCCATGTCCTGCTATAACGTCTTCTTCCAGTGGTTATCCGAGGATTTTTACCGAATAACATCGTGAAGCCATTGATAGCATTGTCTAATTGGTTTCGAAAATTATGTGCCAGGGAGTTGAAAAAGACAGATGTGCAACAGATGAAAGATAACATTGTGATCATTCTCTGCAATTTGGAGTTGATTTTTCCTCCACATTTCTTCACCTCTATGGTTCATCTCATGGTTCACCTTCCCGAACAAGTTCTGCTTACAGGCCCAGTACATTTTACATGGATGTATCCGACGGAAAGGTATATGCAGTAACCAAAAATGTTGTAATTTTTGTTCAAACTAAATTTACACTAACTTTATAACTTGCACTAAGCATATTCATCATTTTACAGGCAATTAGGTGACTATAAACAGTCAATGAGTAATACACGTTACCCGGAGGGGAGTATTACAGAAAGGTACATATCATGGGAGTCGGTGACGTACTGTAAGTCGTATCTGCAATTGGAAGAACACGAAGAGCCCAATCCCCCAATATGGAATATTAGTTCTGTTTCTCAGTTAGTTCAACCGTGTATTATGGATACCACCGGAAATATCAGGTTAACAGCGGAGCAAACGGCGGAAGCTCACTGGCAAATTTTGACGGATACAGAAGAAGCTCAATATTACATGGACGCTCATTTACAGCTGTACACGGCGAAATATGGTGACGATTACGACCCGCGCCATCGAAGGAGGAGTTTCCATCCATGGTTCTTAAGATTTGTACGAAAACTAAATATATGGTTCTTAAAATTTGTACGAAAACTGAATAGTATAGAACTGACACTTTCTTTTTTTCAGGCCAAGAGAATATATGATGCTCAGGACCCTAATTTTAACAGGGCAATATGGTCATTGGCTCGAGGTCCGCAATTCACTCGGATTTATAAGGCGTGCTACGTGAACGGTGTCAAGTATGTCTCGTTCGATAGAGATCAAAGGCTCGTGACTCAAAATAGCGGAGTGATGTTAAGCACGAAGCTTGGAAACCTGTCTCAACACTTCTACGGCCATCTTGACTATGTAGTCGAGGTATGTTATCCAGACAATTTGTCGGTCGTATTGTTCAAAGTTATATGGCACAACACCACTGACGATCAGGAGGACGAAGAAATTGACACCGTCAAGGTAGATCATGGTCTGATATCGGTGGATACTAACACTAGTTACTATGAGAGTTCACCATTTTGTCTTGCTGTGAAGAGTAAACAAGTGTTCTACTTGGATGATCCTGCGGCGGGTGGTACTTGGAAGGTGGTGCAAGAAATGTCGCATCGAAATGTATACAGTGTCGAAGTACTTGCAACAGAAGACAACAGGCCTCCTTCAGGGAATCAAATCACATAGCCTTACCAAGAGGACACACTAGGTTCAATACAATTTTACCATATCGATGCATCTACTCTCCAACTCGATTTAGAAGTACACGAACAGAATGAAGAATCAAACGGTGAGGAAGATGACAGTGGCGATGAATTCGATGAGGAAGAAGAAGAGGAAAATGAAGACGATGAGGAAGAAGAAGAGGAAGATGAAGACGATGATGGCGGAGACGACGAAGAGGAAGACTACTAGTTAGATTTTGGTACATGTTGTAATATGATAATAATGATATGCTGACGGTATCAAATAATTTTTAACAATATTTACAAAATTCTAATTAAATAAAAACAAATGCATATAAACATAACTAATCTGTTCAGTCAACATGAAGCGACGAATATTGAACAATATTTGTCGCTTCAAAAACTGTTGCGACCATTTTTCCCAAACGTCGTCGCTTCGGAAAACTGAGGCGACGGAGTTGCACCTCCCTACATTAACTAGTGCCTTAAAACTTCGTCGCTTCATATTATCTGAAGCGACGAAGTTACATCCCACTAGGTAATGTAGGGAGGTGCAACTCCGTCGCCTCAGTTTTCCGAAGCGACAATGTTTGATATGTGTCGCAAACGTAAATGTGAAGCGACGATATTTGGACTTATTTTGTCGGTTAACATTAGAAGCGACAACTTTTGAGTATCTTTGTTGCTTCGGAGCTGATTAAATCAACCAGGGCTTTGGTCCTCCTCAGCAGCGCCAAATTCCCCCCAAATCGAAAATCCCAAATTCTGAATTCCCCCCAAATCGAAAATCCCCCTTCTTCGAAAATCCTCCTCAACCCGAAACCCAATTTTGTCTTCTTCTTCTTCCTCTTCTTCTTCTTCTTCATCTCTCTCAAACCCCTAAACCCTAAATACCCTAAACCCAAATCTCCAAGGATGGCACCCGGTTGTAGTGCCCAGAAGAGGAAGAAGGAGATGGAGGCCAGAAGAGAGAGAAGGGCGGCGGAGGTTGCCGCTCAAATGGCTGCTGCGGCGGCGCAGGCGACGGCAACAGTGGCGGCAGAATCGGGCAGGACGGCGGCAGAGGCGGGGACGATGGTTCCCATCCCGTCTCTGGCCGAAACCGATCCTTCGGCGGGTGTGGGGGGCAGTGGAGGTGGCGCTGACTTGGGGAGCGGCGGCGGCGATGCCGGCAGCGATGGCAGTGGCGGTGCCGCTGGAGGAGCAGCCGGTGGTGGTGCTCCTCCTCTCAGCATTAGGACCAAGAGGGGTCCTCAGGAGCCGGGTGAGTGATTCGGAATCATAGTAGGGAATATAATTACATTCTGGTGATTGCTGTTTTTCCCTCTTAGCATTCTTGTTTGTGTTCACTGAGCTTTTGATGGTTTTTTTAAGATTGTGTTATTTGTGGTGATTATAGACTTCAAGTTGGTTGACTCTGGTTTGCATGGTTATTGAATTAAGCTGTGTTCCCATCCCGTCTCTGGTTCCCATCTTAAATGATTTGAATTTTCCAAATAACATGTCTTGATATTATAATTAGTGACTCTACTTTTAGATACTAAGTCCAATAATTTGGAAATTGCACCGCATCTGCTACTATTGCTATGAAAGAAACCAGTGGCCATATGAATTGATATTTGAAGGTAAAAGAGACGCAGCAGTTATATATAGCCACAACTTTTATTGGACCCTAAGTATCCCCATCTGCTACTACTGCTATAATCTAAAGGAAGCTAAAATTTCCACAATGCAGCTGTATTGACTTGACTAGTTGACTTGGTAGTGATTAGTGATATGCAATCTTGCATAGTAGGGTATAGAGATGGTGTTCACCAATGGCTCACAGAGAACCGTGTGGGCTTCTGATAAGATTTCCAGAAAGTCTGAAGGTCAAGGAGCTGTGATCTCATTATGTAGTGGAAATACTCTGTAATTCATTAGTTCATTAATTTGATGTAATCCCTTGTGCCCTATTCAGTCTCATTTGGAAATTGTGTAGTATCTGTTACTAATGATACAATTTCAGAATTGTGTTCATGAGAAACAGCAGTTGATAGAAGTAATCTGTTTTTTCTTCTTAAGCATGAATAAAAGGTCCAAAAAAGAATCTGTAGATCCTGCCCCGTCCCCTTGTTCTTGCTATTGCTTGCCCCTTCCCCTTGTTCTTGCTATTGCGCACAGTAGATCCTGCTAAGTACAAAGTTTATAGAATAAAATGCATTTAGTTATTCGATTTATATCTTAGGTTGTTCCACCCCACGCCAGTCATCAGTCTTCTCTAGTGCTTTGGTCCTCTATGCATTTTAGTTTTGATTACTCAGTTGCATATGTTGATCAGTCACCCACATATTTGTTATCAACTTCTCCTCTGCCTTGTTTGTCTTGCGGTTAATTGTTTTCGGCAATGTATATCACATGATTGTTGTCTTCCAAAATTGGTATTGGATTTATTTGTGTCAATATACAAATGCCTGCTGCTATCACATTAGTTTCAGAAATTACCAGAGATAACTTGAACTAAAATCTTACCCGGAATGTCAAGACATTAAGAAATGAAATTGGTAGTTCGTCTCCAAATGCATATGCATGATGCAGGTGTGTGAATAACTGTCACAAACATTAGATTTCAACCCAGCTAGCACTTGGTCCATCTGACCAAACAAACAGATGTAGTAAAGCCTTGAATGCATATTCTATGGTGACAGATAGTTCTTACTTCGGAAAAAACCCTATTTGGACTATTTATCTAGATATGTGTAATGAGTCGGAGTTTCTTGCTGCTTCATTTGTATGTGGTATCATGCTGATATATGGTTGCTTCTACTTTCCCAATGTTGCACAATGCATCATTCTACAGCCATTCCTGCACTCAGGAATGGAGTACAAACTAGAATCAGCACTGAAGGAGGGTAATCTGCCAGCTTGAACAATAAAGGACCCTCGCACTATTTTGTATAGGGTAGCTGACACTGTCACTTCTTCATTTTCCTGTCCCTGTCCTCTTCTCAGTTACTGTGCTTTGATTATCTTAGTCTTGGTGTCTTCGTAGATGAATGCCTGTTTATTGGCTTTACTTATTGAACTTACCTTCTGTTTCATTTCCCTCATTTTTGTGAAATTTGGGCTTTCTCAGCTGTATGGTACCTACAGTAATTAACAAGTTAACACCTTAGTCTTGATTATCTTATTTCTGGTTTGTTACTGTGCTTTGTAGTAATTGCCATCTTGTCTAACGATACATGTACTCAAGTTGGGTAGTCAGGATATGCATACAAGCATCATACTCTTTTCAATCAATGCAGGAAGCATATTTGATTGTTCACCCCCATTTCTTGATTTGAAATGTTTCATGTCTTTATGCTTACATTAAACATAAACAAGTTCAAGATCACTCAAATCTGCAAGTCTTGTATGTTTAAGTTTTGAGGAACCACTTGCAACTTGGCTGCTTATGCAGTACTCTGACTAATTTCCAATTATGCCAGTGCTGGTCCCTTATAATGTTGTTGAGAGTCTTGAGTCTTGACTATGCTTTCTGGTTTAGTTGTTAGTTCCATTGATGTGTTTGAAGTTTCACTCTTCCTGTCGTACTAACAGCTTTTTGTTGTTCTAATATGACAGAGCTTGTTAATATGGCAACGGGTGAGAAGGTGAATGGACGGAACCCGGACAAGCCTGGCATCATCACCGGTACGAAGACCCTATATTTGGTGTCGCTGAACGGCGGGAAACCTCTGAAGGTTGACTACTCGGAACGGCACAGGGGTCCAGCTTTGTTGAAGTGGAGGACTTTGATGTCCCGAGACATCGGGAGCGCCATCCGGAGCAAAGTGCCCATGCTTGCGCTTTCACATGCTGAGCTGGCTGAGGAGCACCGAGACGCACTGACCACGTATCTGGAGGTAAAACAAAAGTTCATAATAATTTGAAATTCTATATCTTTCAGTCATATATATTGAAATATGTTATTTCTAATGATTTTTTTTTGGGATGTTTTTTACTAGATGTTCTACGACCTCCCTGCCACCGAGATAGGCATGTGGAGATACATCGACGAGACCGCTGCCAAGATCTACAAGGACTGGAAGTACGACTGCCACATGCACTACGTCGAAGTGTCAAAGGCGACGCCTGCAGAGTTCATCCACCGACCCGAGCAGTGGGAGTACCTCAAAGTTCACTTTGAGGACGACGATTATAAGGTAACGGAAAGTAATTAAAGGTTTTTAAATTTCATATAATCGAGTTTGATTCTAATAGATCGTGCATATTTTTGCAGAAGATGTTTGCTCGGAACGCAGCAAACCGGAACAAAGCAAAGGAGAAGGGGTGTGCAGTCAACCACCACTCTGGCACGACTCCCTATAGCTACCGGGTCGTTGCGAATGAGGAGATAGGCAGTTTGGCGCCGATACTTCAGACAGTGTGCGATGTTTATGTGCGAGAGCAGAATGCGCAAGAGAAAGTGGTGAGTTTCCTGACGAGTTAGATGCAAGAATTCCTACTTTTTATCTTCTGATTTTATTTACTTTCAATTTATAACTATACAAACACAACCTAACTTAATATGGTATTTTTGGCGGGCAGCGGTGAAGAGGAAGATGGATGAGCTCTGTGCTAGCCGAGCGGCTGATGAGGAAAGCGGCAGCCACGCGACGGGCCCCGCTACCGTCGAAGAACAGATAGCGGTAGTGGACGAGTGTTTGGGCGGGACGCCGGGGACGAGAGTCCGAGGTATGAAAAAATTATAAAATAACAATTTCTATTTTAGATACGAAAGAGTATTTAATTTGAATAATTTTTGGTGTTTTACGATCTTTACAGGGTTAGGAGGTGCATTAAGACGCCCGGCAAAACCAAGAGGCGGTGCACGCGTGTCCGGCAACGATTCAGAGGTTGAGCAGTTGAGGGCAGAAGTAGCAGCCGCCAATGAACGTGTCAGAATCAACGAAGAACGTAGAAGAATCGAACAAGAAGAAAACAGAATCGAAAAAGAAGAGATGCTGCAACGTATGGCACGGATGGAGGCTGCCCTCGGCCTGTCGACCAACTCGAATGCCGCCGCCGCCGACGCCGCCAGATCATCATGTGGTGAAGGTACAGGGGCAATGGACGACGATTTAGAGTAGTTTGTGTATGTATAGAACGATTTACATATGTATTCGGAACAATTCGACGACATTGTAGTTTTGAATGAAGTCAATGTATGTATAGTGTTTGTGTTATGTTGGATTTGTGCTTGGAATGAAATGTTGGTTGGACATTGTGATTTGAATGCAGGATGAATGCAATGCAGGTTGGCAGAATGCCAGAATGCTGTGATTCTGGCTCTGTAACAAACTTTGAAGCGACGAACATTGCTCATAGTTCGTCGCTTAGATTTTGTTGATGCGACGAAGATTATCCAAAATACGTCGCTCCCTTCATATTCAAAATGAAAAAAAAGAGGGAAATTCTGTTATTCTATCTCTATAACAAATATTGAAGCGACGAATATTGCTCATAGATCGTCGCTTTGATCAACATAAGGCGACCACTTTTGAACCAAATGTCGTCCCATCAAATTGGAAACGACGCTGCAAACTTTGTCGCCTCAAATGTGAGGAGACGATCCAAACTCTGTCGCCTCAAATTGGAAGCGACAAGGGCAAACTGTGTCTCCTCAAACTGTTAGCGATGACTCAAAATTTGTCGCCTCGACTTTGAGGAGACGAGTCAAAATTGGTCGCTCATATGTGGCGACAAATTAAAAAGTCGTCGCTTGGAAATCTCAAGCGACGACTTTTTAGCGAAATTGGTCGCCTCGAAGTCGAAACGACGAAAACGAAGCGACGACTCGAAGCGAAGACCATGTTTTCTCTTCGGTGTCGAGGCGACGACTTTTTGGCAGAGGCGACGACTTTTTGTCGTCGCCTCGATCATGTTCTGCAGTGGTGCCCAATTTTGTTCACCTTCAAATTACTCAAATTCTGAAAACTGCATAAGTTTACTACTTCTTGAACAACACCTTGCCTCTCCTCTTCTAACGAAAAAGGACAATGCATGAACTCTGCCAACCTCTTTACACATCCTTCTGTGTCCTTCTTCATATCCTCATACTTCAAAAATAAGACCTTACCAGGGTTTTCCTGGCTTGCTTCCCAATACCCCAGAACATGATCCCAGAAAGGTCCACTATTCGATTCCCCTTTACAAAACAACTCAAATGCCTTTTGTATAGGAAGAGGCTGAGGTTTGCCAAAAGAAGCTTTTTGTCTTATTTTCTGTGTAAACTCCCATGGGGAAACAAGAACGTCTTTAGGGTTCCTTGCAATGTATACAATCCGTGTACCCGAAGTTTTCACAATGGAGTCTGGTAGTGATGTGTATGAAATGTGGGTTGCGAGTAACCTAGGTGAGGGAACAGATTCTAAGTAGGCGTTTGGCATGGGTATCTTTGTGAGCAAGCAACTCTAGGAAGGGCACACAATCATGAGGATTATTTATGAGCAATGGATGATTGGATTGGGATTAATTGGTATTTTCGAATTTGGATAGCAGACATGAGAGCCTTAAGAGCCATGTTGTACCACATCTTGGATAGGTGGCCAAGAAAATGTCAGTGTCTCTGGCCTTGAAACTTTGCTGTGCCCAAATGAGCCCTTTAAGAAGCAGCTGGAGATACCAAAAGCCTTGGTAGTGGAAGTAGTCCATCCTGAAAATGTTTCCACTTTCCCAGGCTTTCACTTTAGGGAGGGTTGAGACAATAACATCTTCGCAATCTCCAAGCTGGACACTAGTCATGTTTCCATCTTCTTTTTCTGGAGCTGATACATTATATGAAGCCATGTAAATCTGAAAGAACTTAGCATATATTATGTAATTGCTTTTGAGAAAATAGAAACTCTCAATCAATCTTATATAGCGTAGCTAGGTCACTTGCGTAGCTATGTTGTTAAGAGTCATTATGATCAGTATCTTTCGTACTTCGTATTTCTCTTGCGCAATGTTTATTTCTATATTTATGCTTAATTTCGTGTGGATTATTATCATTTGGTTTAGTGTTATAATTTTCTTTTCATAAGTGGGAGATATAAATTTGACTTATAAATTACTAGTTGTAGTATTTGAGTTGTTTATCTAATAAAAACAAATACATAAATGACACATACTAAACAAATAATTACATTCTTGATAGGTTGATAGAACAAATGCTTCCATAATTTATGGAAGATGGCTACAAGTGTATAACATAAGATAAGATAGTGACATTTCAGAATAGGATAAGAAGAAGAAACGTCCTCGTCTTTTATTTTTCTATAAAAAAATGAAAGAGTAGATATAACGAAAAATGAAAAAGAATTACGCTCCAACTTCTCTAGGAATGTATTGACGGCAAAATCTCTATTGTGTTTAAAATGAGGATTCTTAAATCAGTGATTCACTACCAGAAAAAAGACTATTACCGACGAAAAAATAATAATTTGCCGACGACATACTTTTTTCGTCGGCTATTCCCAAGAATGGCCGACGATTTTTTATTTCGTCGCTAAAAATAAAAAATCGTCGGCTATTCCCCAAGAATGGCCGACGATTTTTTCTTTCGTCACTAAAAAATATTTTTCGTCGGCTATACCCTAGAATGACCGACGATTTGGATTTTCGTCGGCCTTTCTCTTAAAGTATAGCCCACGAAAACTTTGGAAAGTTTGGCCGACGAAATTGGAATTTTCGTCGGCTATAAGTCTTTATATTTTCAGATCTGGACAGAAGCTGCTCATTTAAAAAAAAAACGAAAAAAAACGGGAGAAAGAGTGAAAAATCTGTGGGTATTGTTGAAATCCGTCCTTTCTTACATTGTGGAGCTATATATAGGTACGTATATGTGCATATATGTTGATTTTGAGTTTTAGTTGAGTTGATTTTGAGTTTTAGTGATTTTGATATAGTAAGTGATTTTTTGTTTTGTTGTTGTTTTAATGTTAGAATGTATGTATATATGTTGATTTTGAGTTGTAGTTGAGTTGATTTTCAGTTAGAGTTTAATTATGTGTTTTAATTTGATGTTATTTTAATTAGTGTTCAAATATATATAAATATGTTAATTAATGGTTGTTGATAGTATAATGAACTTAAATAATGGTTGTTAATTAATGGTATATATATATATATATATATATATATATATATATATATGAGTTGATGTTGATAATAATATATATTGTAATATATATGTGTTAATTAATTTCTTATTAATTAAAGTTATACATATATATTATTATCAGGCTATATATGGATCGAGATAAGAGTTGGATTTCGCTTCCAAGGCATGACCGACGATACACTACAGGAGTTGTGGATTTTTTGCAGTTCGTCGAAGAAAATGCAAACGGGAATGAATACCATTATTACCCGTGCAAGAAATGTAAGTGTCGCAGTGATATGTGTCGATTTCCAATTAGGACAGTATGGGAGCACCTAAAGAGTAATGGGTTTTGGCCGAAGTACAAACGTTGGATATATCACGGTGAGCTATCATTAGATGGATCGCATGATCATGGGCAGTTTTTTTAGGCGGGCAGTAGTAGTGCATCCAACGATCCAACAATGGCATTCGTCAACAACGTGTTTTCTTTTGAAAGCGGTGTACGTGGAGAACAATATATGCATGACCCGGTGCAGCCGTTCCCACAAGTTGTCAACACTGCTGCCTTTGACAAGTACAACAAACTTATTGCATTGCAACAGACCCCTGTGTCTTCAAGTTCTGAGAAGACAGTTCTTCAAAGTGTGATGGAGGTAATGAGGATTAAAGTCGAGACAAAATCGAGCATCAGACAAGTGGATGAATATCTACAGTACACTTCTTCGTTGTTGGAGGAGGGTCATCGTAATCCTACCAATCACCGTAAGGTCCGAAGTATCCTCAAAGATCTAGGGCTTTCCTACATTAAGATCCATGCATGTGCATTTGACTGCGTTCTCTTCTGGGGTAAAGATGCATAAGGGAATGACCTTGCTAGCCTTGACGCATGTCCGATATGTCAGTCTGACCGATATAAGTTGACGGGAGCAGGCAATAGGAAACCTGTGAAAGTGCTTCGGTATTTTCCGTTGAGAGATAGGCTTGAGCGGTTGTACATGTCAGAGACCACCGCAAAACCTATGAGATGGCACGGTTATCGGGACGCGGGAGACGCAGATATCATGACACACATCTCTGACGGAGCGGCTTGGAAGCATATAAACAATGAGTTTCCTCATTTTGCGTCAGATGTCAGAAACGTCAGGCTCGGGCTCTCAACCGACGGGTTCAACCCTTTCCGCACCATGAGTCTTTCATACAGTATATGGCCGGTGGTTTTGGTACCTTACAACCTTCCTCCGTGGATGTGCATGAAGAAGGAATATAATATGTTGACGTTGTTGATTCTGAGGCCTGGTTACCCAGGGATATGTCTCGATGTGTATATGAGACCATTGATTGAAGAGCTTAAGGTATTGTGGGACATTGGTCATCCCACTTTTGACAAGTACAAGAAGGAGACGTTCCAGATGCATGCCATGGTTATTGGTACCATCAATGATTTTCCTGCTTATGGGATGTTGTCGGGCAGCATTGTTAGGGGATACAAGGCTTGTCCAGAGTGCCTCAGCGATTATGGGATCACCCCTCATTGCAACAAGATATGTAGAATGGGTCATCGTGTGTTCCTTCCGGCGGATCACCACTGGCGTTACGAGTCCGCCGCATTTGATGGAACCGAAGAACACGGTGGTCCTCCCAGAAGATGGACAAGAAGAGAAATTTTAGCAATGCTTAATGAGTACGATTTTGGGCCCCTCAGCAATCATCCCGATATTGTAGCGGAAATACCTGAAAGACCTGAGGAGTACAAATTCTGGACAAATAAGAGCATATTGTGGGAACTCCCGTACTGGTGTGAGTTGCTGATCCGTCACTTCCTAGACGTTATGCACATAGAAAAAAATGTTTCTGAAAGTGTGGTGGGCACAACGCTGAACTTGGAGGGGAAGACGAAAGACGGTCCTAAGGCTCGCACTGATCTGCAAAACATGAATATCAGAAAACAACTATGGTTGAAACAAGGGAAGAGAAAAATGCCTCAAGCTCCTTACACCGTCAAGCCTGAGCATAAATCAGAAATTTTCCATTGGATAAGTCGGGCCAAGTATCCTTCAGGCTTTGCTGGAAATATAGCCAAGTGTGTGAACAGACAATTCAACAATCTTTACGGGTTGAAAAGTCATGACAATCATATCCTGCTACAACGTCTCTTCCATGTTTTAATTCGACCGTTCCTTTCCCGTCACGTTGTGGAGCCGTTAGTAGCGTTGGCAAGATTTTTCCAGAAGGTATGCACACGGAAAGTGAGAAAATCTGACCTCCGGGAAATGCAACAAGACATCGTTCATATCATGTGTAAATTTGAGATGATATTTCCTCCAAATTTTTTCGACATCATGCCTCACCTCATGATCCATCTTCCTCGGCAGTTGTTGCTTACCGGTCCTGTGCACTTCACTTGGATGTATCCGATGGAAAGGTACGTATTTTACACCTTATGTTAATTTCCTCATCAATATATGCGATATAGTAGTAATGTATTATCATAACACTTTAAAAACTTGATTTATAGGCAACTTGGACAATACGGTGATTTTGTCCAAAACAGATCCGCACATGAAGGATGTATAGCTGAAGCATATATTGCGCACGAGTGCGTCACCTACATGAAGCTGTATTTAGGAGCGTTACAGGAAAGCATACCGGAAGATGTGCCTTCACAGTTCAATCTTTCCATACTCTCCAACGATGTTGTACTCGGTGGAAACATGCCAGTTTCCTACAAGTTGAAAGATTATGAGGTAGCCATTGCACATTGGTGGGTACTAATCAACTGTCCAGAAGTTCAGTTTTGGAAGAACATGCATCTAAACTGTGACCAAGTAGGAGGTGATCTCGATTACCACAACCGGACATTCGCAGAGTATTTCGGCCGCTGGGTACGTAACTTTAACACTATTCTATACGTGTTTATATATTATTGTGTATAATTATTCATATTTATAGTTGATTCTGATGGTTGCAGATGGACCTTATTAAAAATGATAATCACCCAAATTGGTCGCACGAACTCAGACTTCTAGCGATGAGGCCGGTCTATTCAAAAGTTTATGCGACGTGCAAGGTGAATGGTGTGTTATTTCGATGTGAAGAGAGAGACCTCAGACTGAAAACACAAAATTCAGGGGTTATGGCACATGGTGGGGATGATGGAGTTGACTATTACGGTGTTCTCCATTCAGTTGTGGAACTGCATTACGGGGAAGGCATGAAAGTGCACATTTTCAAGTGTAGATGGTTTGACACACGGCCGCAGAGCATGAAAACCGATCAATACGGCATAACTTCTGTGAACACTAGTACATCATGGTATGAGGACGACCCGTTCGTTTTAGCCACATGGGTGAAACAAGTGTTTTATCTTGATGATCTCGCAAAGGGGGACCCGTGGAAAGTAGTCAACACTATCCACCATCGCAACATTTACCGGGCGTCTACACTTTGAGTGGCTGAAGAGAACGAGGAAGGTGGCACCGCGTATCAAGAGCCCAACTCAAACGGTATTCCTGACTCCTCTTTTATTCGCCTAGACACGCTGGTGCGAATTCGACGTGAAGAGCCACTGCTTGTTGATGTTGATCCAAATGAAGAAACTAACGAGGACTCTAGTGGTGAGGAAAGACATAGATTACCCCTATCGAGCAATTAAGAAACCGAAGAAGACTCATCCGATGATTCCGATTACAATCCGACGGATTAAGTAATTTAGATGATGTAATCCTTTCATTTGTAATCCACTCGATCATTTCTAATGAACGGGCGTGGGGATGAGCCTCCTAGCTAGGCTGGGTTCCAAACCCCTTAAAAAAAATTTGAAATATGTTGACTGCTGGGTTTCTGTTTTTTTTATGTTCAATTTTGGTTATATATGAACAGGACATATGGGTACGAGAGGTGTAACACAACTGATTTTTTTATTTTTTTTCACAGAATAGCCGACGACAAATGAGTTTTTTCGTCGGGCAAAACTATATTGAAAAATACATATTTTATTTTAGACACAAAACGACAAAAGAATAGCCGACGAGTACTAGGTTTGATTTCGTCGGCTATTCTTTTAAAAAAAAAAAAACAGACCACCTTCCATTTTCTATCACTATCGACAACTCATTGCTTCATCCTTCAAATGCAAATGTGTCGTGAAATAAGATATGACCGAAATAATGAAATACGTCTACGGTTGAAAAATGACAAGATTCCGACAAAATCTGCGTACCGAATGTTGCGGTTAACTGTTTTTTACTTCCGTTTTCCTATGGGTAGCCTCTCGGTCGGTAAATATTTTGAAGAAAATTTTTATACGATTAGTTGCGTCTCATCGATTTGAAACTATTATCTGTTGAAAGTCAGGCAAAAAAATGTCATTTACACAGGCCAATTTCCATTTCTATGCGTTTAAAGGGTTGACTCACCCGGTTGACCGTCCCGATCTAGCCTTTAACGTTGTCAAATGTAGTTGGATTTTTTTTCATACATGTATTTAATCTTAACGGTGATATCTGACGGTTGGAATAGATTTTCCAAAGTTTTAGATTCAAAATCGGAACATATGCACTAATGTTCCTTAACTTGTTTACCAAGTGTTTAAGTGAATGTATAGTTTCAAATAGTTACTATACGTACACTCTTCAAATGCAAATGTGTCGTGAAATAAGATGTGACCGAAATAATGAAATACGTCTACGGTTGAAAAATGACAAGATTCCGACAAAATCTGCTTGTCGAATGTTGCGGTTAACTGTGTTTTACTTCCGTTTTCCTATGGATAGCCTCACGGTCGGTAAATATATTGAGGAAAATTTTTATACGATTAGTTGCGTCTCATCGATTTGAAACTATTATCTGTTGAAGGTTAGGCAAAAAAACGTCATTTACACAGGCCAATTTCCGTTTTAAAGCGTTTAGAGGTTTGACTTTGTTGTTTGACCAAAGGTTTAGCCGACGAAATATTTGAATTCGTCGCCTAAACTCTTGCCATCCGCTTATTGTCTGCCGTTGGATGGCTCAGATCCAACGGCTGCTGATTGTCCAAAGTATAGCCGACGAAATATTAAAATTCGTCGGCTAAATTTTTGCGATCCGCGCCTTTTCATTGTCCGCCGTTGGATGTGGGAGATTGGACGGCTGCTGAGCGCCTAAAGTATAGCCGACGACATTCAAAGAATAGCCGACGACATTCAAAGTATAGCCGACGATATTAAAGATTTCGTCGGCTATAGTAAAGAATAGCCGACCAAATCTTTTTTAATCGTCGGCTATTCTATCGGGTATAAGTTTGAAACTGCCGAACCCTAGCCTCCGTTTTCTGCATTTTTCTGCCTTCTCCTCCGTTTTTCTGCTTTCCCCTCCGCAGCGCCTCAGACGGATCCGCACCGCCGCTCTCCTCCTCCTCCTCCTCAAATCGACGACGAATTCTCCTCCTCCTCCTCCATCCAGCCGAATTCTCCTCCTCCTCCTCCACCTCCTCCTCCTCCTCCTCCTCAAGCCGCCGGCCTCCTCCTCCTCCTCCTCCGATCCGATCCGGTTAATTTTTTTTTCAATTTAATTTAATTTAATAAATTGTTATATATTTAATTTTAATAATATAAATTGTTATATATTTGTTATATATTTGTTAATAAATTTAATTTTAACAAATTCTTATATATTTATTATATATTTTATTTTAATTATATAAATTGTTATATAATAAATTGTTATATATTTGTTATATATTTAATTTTAATTATATAAATTGTTATATATTTGTTATATATTTGTTAATAAATTTAATTGTTATATATTTGTTATAATTTAGGTATATAAATTGTTATATAAATTGTTAAATTAATTATATATATAAATTGGTAGTCTAATTATATATATATATTAATAAAGAAATATAGTTATATTTGTATATAAATAGTTATATTTAGGTTAATGGTTAGTATTATTTAAAATTAGTTAAAATTTAAATATTAATTTGTTAGTATGTTTTGAAATATGTTAGTATTATTGGTTATTATATTAATTAGAATTTGTTATTTAATGTAATATAATTTAATATTAATTAATGTATTAATGCCACGAGTGCTGCAGATGGCCGATGCATTCAGACAGTTCTTCGAAGGCCGTCGTTCCAGATCGAGAGGTTCTGGAAGTTCCGCAGGTTCCGCAGACTCCGACAGGACCCTTAGCCAGCCTGAGAGGACCACCAGCCAGCCGCGGAGGATAGTGGATTCCTCCCAGCCGCGGAGGACTGTGCATTCATCCCAGCCGCGGAGGAGTATGAGTTCTAGGCACCAGACCCTTCTCCAGGCGGGGCGGCCGTCGAGCAGTTCACTTCCGCCTGTCGGGCCAGATGCTCCGAGGTTCAGTCGGCAGCTATTTCAGGACGAGATAGCTGCAGACGTTCCTCAGGTTCGTATGCCTGAGGTTCATCGGGAGCCGATGACGAGTCCAACGACATCTGCTGGTGACTCGACTGACGGTCCTACTCTCCCAAACCAACTGTACCTCCCGTACAACATTCCTGCGATACCGGAGGTCGACTATCGTGGTGTGCCCATATGGCCTGATATGCCTCAGTACGTGAGTGCTGCGGAGGCATACTAGCATCAGCCATTTGAGAACCCTGACCTCTTGATTTCGGCGAGGAGAAAAGGAAAGTCGACAGACGGGTCATCGAGTTCAGGTAACATTCGATTTTATTAATTAAATGTTTTATTAAAATTAACGCACTAATATTTAATTTTATTAACCAATCGTCGTTTATGTGATAGGGACAGCCACTAGCAGTTCAACAAGGAACACGAGAGGTGTCATATGTTTTGACACGCTCAGGAGAACTGTTGATCTGAGGGGGAGGATCCAGATCAACGAACCTCCTAATCAGGAGGTTCAGGGGAAGAAAAAACGCGACTACTCGGGTTGCGTGGGGGCACTGATTAGGGACAGAGTCCCTATGTTGTGGACCCGGTAGGCTGATGTGCCCGAAGAGATAAAGAGGGAGGTGAACAACGCCGCGTCGGTGAGTAATTTAAAAAATTTAATTTATTTATCGTAATATTTAATAATTTTCGGTATTATTACAATTGTAAAACTAATAAAATATTATTTTTCAGACATTCTTCGAGATTGCCGAACACAGGCGGGATTGGGCGGACTCCGTGCAGAACTCGAGGTACGTTGGGAATTCCTCATCTTATAATTTGAAATATTTTATGATATTAATAATATTTTTAATGCACTTTTATTTTTTTCGTAGGTTCAAAGAGTGGAAGAACGAGCTCCGTTCCCACTATAACGAATACGACAACCTTGGTCGTATGGGTACTCCCAGGGAGTTTATGTTCAGGGAGTACGAGTGGCGTTGGTTGAAGACAGTAGACTTCAACAACCCAGTTATGCAGGTAAATACTAAACTTCACTACAAATGTTTATTTTGTTAAAATTTTAATTATTAGTTTAATTATTTTATAATTATTACACTAATATTTTTTGATGCATTTTTCTAACATTTTATTATTTGTTTGAAGCAACGTTCTCGGATAAACTCTGAGAACCACCGCCGGAACACAACCCCCCATCATGCTGGTTCTAGGCCGTTTGCACAATATTAGGAGGAGGCGCTTAGAGATCATCCTGATAGCAAGCCGTACGTGGAGACGTTCAAGATCGCTTATCCACAAGCTACAGAACAGCTCGTAAGTCGTTCATTACGATTTAAAAATTTTAATTATTAATTTTACTTAATTATATATTTGTTAGAATATTAATTTTTTTTTCCCGTCCAATTAGGAGAGGGTGAACCGGGCCGAAGAAGAGGTGTTCCAGCAAGTAGTTCGGAAGACACAACCGAACATTTCAGAGGCAGATCTGGAAGAAGCCCTGCGCCAGGTCGACCGGTCCAATGTCCAAACGGCAGCGAGGATGTTAGACGCAGCCTTCCCAAACCGCTCAAACAACTACTACTGCCGGGGTTTAGGAAGTTCTGGACTAGGGCTCCTGAAGACCACTAAGGGAGGTTAAAAGAAGGGAGGCGGGGAGAGCCAATAGGTGAGGGGGGAAGTGCGGAGATTGGCAGAAGAAAATGCCAGGTTGGCGGCCGAGTTCCAGAGATCACAGGAGGAACAACGCAGATCACAGGAGCTACACCGCAGAACACAAGAGCACCACCGTAGAACACAGCAGTATTATTTAGATCTGTCCAGTTGGCATGCTGAATGCGAGAGAATTCGGCAACACAACTACGCCGGCCAACAAAACTGGTGGTATGAGATGTTCACCGCACAACAACAAAGCCTTGAACCCCCGCCCCCGTTTCAGCCGTTAGTTGAACCTCCAATGCCTCAACCTCCCGAGTTCGGTCAACAGGATGACGAGCATGATGGAGAGCAGGATGCTGGGGATGACCTAGTGGACTTTAGTGGTTTAGGTGATGATTAGGGTTATATTTTATGTATATTGGAACGAATTAAATAATAAGTCATTTAGACGTGTTTCTTGTTGGTGCAAATGCATGGACTGTCTTTGTGATTTGCAGGTTGCTTGGAATGGTAATTTAGAAAATAATTTAATTTTTTTTTCACCAAATGTAAAATAGCCGACGATTTTGGCATTATTTCGTCGGCTATAAGCACTATAGCCGACGATTTTTACCAATATTCGTCGGCTATAAGTCTTATAGCCGACGAAAATTACCTTATTTCGTCAGCTATAACTAATTAATGCCTATTAAAATATTAATATATTTTGACGGAATAACCAACGAAATAGATGAAATCGTCGGCTATATTTCAGAACAAATAGCCGACGAATTTCGTCGGCTATAGTTTACGATATCGTCGGCCATACTTTAAAATACCCGACGAATTTCGTCGGATATTTTGCCAAGGTTTGGTCGACGAAATGATGTTTCGTCGGTAAAGTCGTCGGCCATACTCGCATATAGCCGACGATTTCCTTTTTTTCGTCGGCCATTGGTATAGCCGACGAATTATAGCCGACGAAAATTTCGTCGGCAGAAGGTATAGCCGACGAAATTTCGGCATAGTCGACGAAATTTTTTTCGTCGGCTATGCCCTCGGATTTGGTAGTAATTGAAAGAGTGATCCATATTCTTAAAGGTCATGTGGATGTGTATAACATCGGTGTAATTTTTCCAATATATATATTTCAGTAATCCTTAAATAAAAGGTCATGTCCAACGGTGTCCAATATATATTTGACGGTTGGGCAGACCCGGCTGCTCATCCGACGACGACATTGATGACGTCCCACTTGAAACCGATCCCGATGCAGATCCTGATCACTTCTAGCTCCGTGCAGCAGCGGGTGTCCCTTGGAGCCACCGTCGGAGTCAAAACCCAAGAACCCGGACGACAACCCGCTTATAACCATCCCCAAATCCTTGTTGCTCGGCGAGCCACGTGGCGTTGCCGCCTCTTCGAAGCTCCGGTCCCTCTTGGTCTTGATCGGCAGCGACTTGACGGCGGCGAAGTTGGTGCAATTTACAGGTATGTGTAGGACACAGACGTGTCCAATCCATTTCCAAAAAGAATTCGCATGTCCGAGCGTATTTGGTCGTGTCCAGGCGTGTACGTGCCCGTGTCTACGTACGACACGCGTCATTTCACGACCAGACGTGTCCGTGCTGCATAGCTAATAACCAATATAACACGCTTCGTTAATTGGTGCCTAATCGACTACAGTTATTTGATAGAGTGGTAGAGATTTATGTTATCATTATAAGGGTTTAGTCTCAATTTCCTTCTTCATGTATTTGATAGTTTCATTAATCAAACGTTACTAGAGCCCATGGGCGAGCTACAGTAGGACGAGAATAGTCAACTGACCCTTCTCAGTTTTTGATTGTCAACGTCTAATTGGTTGTCATGCATACAACTTGCAAATTTGTACCAGGTAAAATACTATTTTGACCATTCTGCCAAACGAAGAAAACTATTTTTTGTTAGCGTGATTACCTAAATTTTAACCCTCCTAATCGACATTTCTGGCTACGCCACAGCTAGAGCCCTTTATTTCAACAACATATCTAGAGAAGACAGTTCTCCCACACGTACATGTTTCGTTGTTAGTCGATAACGAATTGGTCATTAATTGATTGCTAGAGCACTTGTTGTAAAGCTTTTGGTTCCCGTCCGATACGGCAGAAGCAAACTGAGTGAGTCATGTTATTTAGGAATGTAAATTAGGTAGTTAGTACTTACCTATTCTGTATATATAATACATAGTAAATAGGGTTGTAGTACTCCTTGTATCCTCTATATATAATCTTCAATGTGAGATTCAGAAAATTATTCTCCCAAATTGTGTTATATTCAACTTGGTATCAGAGTAAAGATCTAAAAGGACTTTGTCTCTTTATTTTCTACTGCAATTCTTCGTCTGGCGTTTGTTCTCTGTCAGACGTGGGAAATTGGTTTGTCTTCTTCCACCTAAAACCCATTGTTAGGGTTTGTTAATCCCTAATCAGATCGCTTGCGTTTGGTTCGGTGTTCGGTTTTATTAGCCAGACATTTTACCGACAACAGTCTCGTCGGGAAAGCAGAGCAATTGTTTCTGCACACTTTTGCCTACAACATCCTCGACGGGAAAGAAGAGCATTGTTTCTGCACACTTTTTCCGACAACAGCCTTGTCGGGAAAGAATCTTCCTCCTGCACACTTTTGCCGACAACAGTCTCGTCGGGAAAGAATCTTCTTCTTCTTCCTCTGATCGGGCGATCTGCCCGGCGTCCTATCTTCTCCAGCAAAGCTTCCTCTGATCGAGCGATATGCCCGGTGTCGCCTCTCCTCAACGCGCGACCATCTTCTCCAGCGTCGTCTCTCCTCGACGCGAGTCCTCCCAGAAGATCTTCTAAACCTAAGATCAAGTCATCGCAGCCCCGGCGTCATCGCAGCCTCAGCATCATCGCGCGTCCTCCTCCGGCGTCGCATCTGCTTCAAAACTCGGATTTCCTTTTAGCCCGACCCGGAATCCTTTTAAGTCCGACCCGGAATCCTTTTCAGTCCGACCCGATTCCGCTCAGCCCAACCCAGTTTCTCTGCCCGACCCAGTTTCAGCGACCCGACTTGATTCTGCTTGGCCGGACCCGAATCCACTCAGCCCGACCCGATTCCTGTTGCCTGACTCGATTTCTGCTTCAGCCCGGCCCGACCCGATTCCTGCTGCTCGACCCGTTCGCAGTTCGACCCACTCCAGAAGAATGTCTCGAGTGTATGTCAGAAATTTGGGTTCTTGGATTTCAGATGGAGAACTCGAAAATGAGTTTCGTGGCTTCGGAATTATCAGAAAAATATGGGTTGCAAGAAGGCCACCGGGCTATGCTTTCATTGATTTTGTGCACAATAAAGATGAAGAGAAGGCTGTTTATGAGTTAGATGGCAAGAATGGTTGTAGAGTTGAGTTCTCACATAAATTTATACATGCGGTTGGTCAATACTGCAACAATGGTAATATTTCCATAACTCATAAGACTCCAGCATGTGGTAAGATCGGTATGGCTTTAAAAGTTTCTAGCTTTGTTAGTTCTGATACTTGGATTATTGATTATGGTGCCTCGGATCATATGACTTATGATAATTCTCATTATATTACTGATTTGTCTCCTCCACCCGTGGTATATGTCACTAATGCCAATGGTGAAGCTTTTCCTGTGTTAGGAATAGGATCAGTCTATGTAACCTCTGTTTTAACCCCTCACAATGTTCTATATGTACATGACCTGTCACACCATTTGATATATGTTCCCCAGTTAAATACTGAGTCTCGATGCTCTGTAACATTTTATCTCATGTATGTGATTTTTCAGGATCTTCTCACCAGGGAGATAATTGGTCGGGGAGACTTGAGGGGCAGATTATTTCACCTGGATCAGACATATGCGGGAGAGAAACCAGGAGCACCATCACGCACTGCTTTGACTGCAAGTTCGAATAAGCTAGGTGAAATTTAGTTATGGCATCGTCGATTAGGGTATCCATCTTTCCATGTTATGAAAAAATCCATGCCGTCTCTGTTTATTAGTGTGGAAGAGTCCTCCTTACACTGTGAAACATGTATGAGGTATTATGTTTTGGGACCTTCTAAAGAGCCTAAGGTCACATGTATGAGGTATTATGTGACGTTTATTGATGATTGCATAAGGTTGATATGGATTTTTCTTCTTCGAACCAAAGATGAAGTCTTCCCTGCTTTTCAAGCCGAAAATTCTCAGGTTTAAACACAATATAATGGCACTATTAAAATTCTTCGTTCTGATAATGGAGAGGAGTATGTCAATCGTGTTTTTCACCAGTTTTTCAGAACTCATGGGATTGTTCATCAAATAACCTGCCCACGAACACCATAGCGAAATGGGTGTCTGAAAGGAAAAATCGGCATCTCCTTGAAATGGCTCGTTCCATCATTTTTAGTGCTCATATGCCTAAGAATATTTGGGGTAATGTTGTCGCAGCTTCTGCTTATCTTATCAATCGCCTTCCATCTAGGGTTCTTCAAGGAAAATCTCTGTTTCAGGTTCTTGCATCTCATGTCTCTCTTCCTTCCTATCATAATATACATGCCCGAGTCTTTGGTTGTGTGACCTTTGTTCATGTTCCTAAGAGCCAGAGATCGTCTAAATTAGATCCCCGGGTGATTAAGTGTGTGTTTGTTGGTTATGAGAGCCATAAGAAGGGATACAAGTGTTATCATCCACCTACCAGAAAATACTATGTCACTATGGATGTTACTTTCTTTGAGGACATAAGTTATTTTACCTCGGATGATCCAGCCCTTTAGGGTGAGCATTCATACTTTGAAGAACTGTATCATAGCGAGGGGGAGAAACCAGGAGTAGAAGCTTCAGTACAAGCCGTACCAGAAGTGACAGAAGCTCAACCAGAAGTAGAAGCCTCAGACATCATCCATGTTTCAGGAATTGAACCAATAGCTGAAAGTACATCTGCTGTAGAAGATCAATCATTTGAGGTATATCCTTCCACTATTCCTAGTAGTAGTGAGCATAATAGTGAACAATATGTGTTATAGAATAGGTCTACTAGAGGTCATCCCCCCAAAAAATATGAACCTAGTTTACAAGCCAAATCAAGATATCCAGTAGCCAACTATATGTCCACTAGAAGAGTATCAAAGTCATATGAATAATTTGTGAATCAAATATCTGCTGTAACAGTACCTAACAAAGTGCAGGATGCATTGGGAGATCCAAAGTGGAGGAAAGCAATGGAGGAAGAGATGGAGGCATTACAGAAGAATGTTACTTGGGAACTTGTATCTCCACCACATGGAAAAAAATTGTGGGATGTCGTTGGGTGTTTACTGTGAAATACAATACAGATGGATCAGTGAACCGGTATAAAGCACGTCTTGTTGCAAATGGATTTACTCAGACATATTGTATTGATTATGATGAGACTTTTGCTCCCATTGCAAAAAATGAATACTATCAGGGTTCTTTTTTTCTTTTGCTGCTAGTTTGAACTAGCTACTCCGACAGTTTGATGTCAAGAATGCATTTCTTCATGGAGAATTAGCCGAAAAGGTGTACATGAGTCTTCCTCCTGGGTATATAACTACTTCTACTGGCGATTTTGTATGCAAATTAAGAAAGTCACTGTATGGTCTCAAGCAGTCACCCTGTGCCTGGTTTGAGAGGTTCTCACAGTTCATGTGAAAGATTGGTTACAGACAGAGTAATTCTGATCATACCCTATTTCTCAAGCATCAGCAAGGAAAGGTAGTAATCATAATCATGTATGTTGATGATATGGTGATTACCGGTAATGATACTATAGGGATTGATAGACTACAGAGACAGCTTGCTTTTGAGTTCGAGATGAAGGACTTAGGCGACCTCAAATACTTCTTCGGGATTGAGGTAGCAAGGGGAAGAAAAGGAATCTACTTGTGCCATAGGAAGTACATTCTTGATCTGTTGACAGAGACAGGTATGTTAGATTGCGCACCTATCAACACTCCTATTGAGGAGAATCATCGATTAGCAGAGTATCCTGATCAAGTGCCTACACACAAGACTCGTTATCAGAGGTTAGTTGGATACTTGATTTATTTGACACATACCAGACCAAATGTGACATATGCAGTAAGTGTAGTGAGTCAGTTCATGCATAATCCAAGTGTGGATCACATGGATACTGTTGTGAGGATTTTGAGATACTTAAAGTCAGCACCAGGAAGAGGAGTAATGTTCTTCAAACACAACAACATTCTTGAGGTTAGTGGTTTCACAGATACAGATTGGGCTAGAAATATTACAGATAGGAGGTCGAAATCAGGTTATTTTACCTTTGTGGGAGGTAATTTGGTTACATGGAAGAGTAAGAAGCAAAATGTTATGGCTCGATCTAGTGCTGAGGCTGAATATAGAGGTATGGCACATGGAGTGTGTGAATTGCTGTGGTTGAGAAATGTGCTACGTGATTTGGGTGTTAAGTTGCCAAATGCGATGCGGTTATATTGCGACAACAAAGCAGCTATTGATATATCACAGAATCTAGTTCAGCATGATCGTACTAAATATGTAGAGGTTGATTATCACTTTATAAATGAAAAGTTAGATGCTAAGATCATTAGCTTTCTTTTTGTTCCTTCAGAAGAGCAACTTGCAGATGTACTCACAAAATGAGTGTCTAAGAAGGTATTTTATGACTCACTTAGCAAGTTGGGCATGGTTGATGTGTATGCGCCAACTTGAGAGAAAGTGTTAGCGTGAGTCATGTTATTTAGGAATGTAAATTAGGTAGTTAGTACTTACATATTCTGTATATGTAGTACATGGTAAATAGGGTTGTACTATTTGTATCCTCTATATATAGTCTCCAATGTGAGACGAATAATATATCAGAAAATTATTCTCCCAAATTTTCTTATATTCAACTGATAGTGGTTTTGAGAATCCAAATTAGAATCCCCTTGTAATCCTTTTAAAAACCAAAAAAAAAAAAATTGATGCAGTTTAGTTGAAAATCTCGTTCAACAAGGATATATCTACGAGACAAGCCAAAACCTTCTCTAAGGAATATAAGGATTGAGAGCTTTCTTTTGATAAAAATAAAAAATAAAAAAAATATAAGGATTGAGGACATAAGCTTGAGCAATTGCAACCACCTTCACAATCATAAGCTTGATGAGGAATCGTTCTCAGATGAATTTATCTCGGATGCCCCCAGCTCTGATAACCCTTCATCTTGTGATGAGGACTGAACTTTTTTATGGCTTAAAAGAAGATCATGTCATACATAATCTTGGAATGGAAAAGTTGTTTAATTCAATGGCTAAAAAGAAGATAGAAAATAAAGAATCCATGCAGAAAACTATATATATATATATATATATATATAAGGAAGGTTAATTCCGTAACTTCCGTTGTGTGTCTTGACCTAATTAGACTAGAATAATAGTTACCTTAGTAGATAGGGAATCCCTGATTACTTGGGATACTTGATGTAATGTCTATATAAAGGTCTCCTTATCTATCAATAAAGTAATGCTTTGCATCTATATTGTTTCTCCTGCAACACGTTATCAGCACGTAGTTTCTAACCCTAACCCTAGCTTTTTGCCGAGAAAAAAAATTCAGCAACCCTAGCTTTTCTGTCGGCAACTGCTTGTCGGCAAAGAAGGCCCTCCCCAGAAATCACCTTCTGCCGGCAACTGCGTCGTCGGAAGAAAGAAAACAATCCCAGGGCACCAGGTTCTACCGACAACTCTTTGTCGGAAAAGCTAAAAGATATACTGTCGAACTCTGCCGACGACATCTTTGTCGGCAGAGACTGAAGAAATCGTGGGCACCCAGAAATCTACTCTGGGCACCCTTCGATGTTCGACACCATCCTCCCTCGTCGCCTCCCCGCCGCGACCCAATCCAGAGCCAACGCCTGCCCGGTCGACGCCTCCCCCCGATGCCGCTTCTATCTGGCGGACCTCCTCGCCCTAGCGCGCCCCAGCCTCTGACGTCGTAGCCTTTTGAGGACGAAATCAGGCCATGGCTCTCGAAACCCACGTTTGGCGCCGCCGCCTGGCAGCCTTGGACTCCGCCAATCCGAGCCTCATCGAACCAGCCCCGGCGTTGCAGCATAAGGCTTGCTCGACCCGATTCCTGCGATGTGACCCGACCCGTCTGCACATGATGCCGACCCGGTTTGACCCGGATCTTCTGATCCGACACAGGGATAAAACGGTAAATATTTTTTTTACCCCAGTAAATTTTTGTTTTACCCTACGGGTTAAAACAGTTACTGCAGTATTTCTTTATTAGTTTTACTGTCCTGAATATGGTGAATATGACTAACCATATGTTTTTTCTTTTCCATGAAACTTATTGCACGACGCATCGCGATGTAATTGCGAGGATTATTTCGTTGCACGTACATGGAAGAGCATCTCAAATTTGCACAAGGATCAGAACCGAGTCCTTAAGCGCAATTTTTAAACGCAGTTCATTTGGCGAACTAGCATGTATGATTTAATAAAAGTTCCCGTTTTTTCGCAATTTCAATTATTTGAACTTGTGTATATGTGTTGGAACTTGTGTGTTTTTCAGGACGATACAAAGGGGCCCCACCCACCCCTGCGTATCACAGTATTTAAGGGGTAACTGTGATGTTACCGTCCAAAGTTGTGCTTGTGGTTGTGATGTCACTGTGAACCACAACTCTTCGTGACTATTTTATCACGATTCCGACATAATATTGTCGAATGCTTGTGACGATCCTAAGGGAGTCACAAAGGGGACAAACTCATGATGTGTGACGGAAATTGTCACTGTAACATCGATATGTGACGGAAATTGTCACAACAAATTGAATTGAGTAACCAGAATCTTGGTCTCGACCATTCAATTCATTCCCTCTTGTTCTTTTGATACAAAGAAACAATTGACTATAAAATGCGCCTAGAAAATGGCCATTGAAAAAAAAAGAGAATCATGTCATTGATATGGTTCTATCGGTTCAATAATTGCAAATAATGCAATCATATGGTCAATGTATACAAGAGATACATGGAAGAAGATGAGAGTATATCCTCATGATTAAGGATTTCAAAAGCAAAAGATAATTTGCGATAAATATGAAGCATATGACTTCAATTTCATAGTCAAAGTGACTACAAATCCGTTGATTTTGTGCAGGCATAGACCTCACATGTGTGACTAATGCTACTTAGTCGATACACTCTTTATGGTCAAGATCTCGCTGTAACCGTTGGCATTTTGATGCATATATGGTTCGATTCCCTAAAAAGCTATATGTGAATGCAATGAATCGCATTACACATTTACATGGCATGTTGATTGAGTTCACCAACCTAATTGGTGATGTTAACTCGAAAAATCACAAAAGACAAAATGAGTGACCCGCGAGAAACTGCGATTCGCCAGGCCTCGCTCGCCATGGCCACTCGCCAGCTTGGCTGCGATTCGCCAGGCCTCGCTCGCCATGGCCACTCGCCAGCTTGGCTGCGCTTCGCCAGGCCTCGCTCGTCAAGAAACAAATAGACATGCTTGCGTACATGAGCGGATGCATGCGCATTGCCCGGCCTCGGCCTCGGCACTCTTGCGCCCACCAAAGCCCGCCTTGCCTAGCCTCGGTTTCGGCCTTGGCTTGACTTGCGCGCTGCTTGGACTACAGCTCTGCCACAACCACATGCTGCCGCCCCATCGATCTCCGGACCTTGGCACGCACACGGCCCGCCTAGCCGCGCCCCTGCCCCGGCCTCGGCATTGGCCTGCACACGGCTCGGCCTGCAGCCATCTCGGCCTTATAAGCCCATGCACTCACCCCGGCACGTCTTGGCTTCGGTCTCGGCATGCCTTTGGCTCTTTAGCATGGCATCGGCCTCGTCAGGTCCTTGTTTTATGCCTCGGTAAGCCTTAGCTTCGGCCTAGTCTATCCATCGGCAACTCGCATGACCTGGACTCCAACATCAAGCCTTGGCCCCATAAGCCTTTGCTTTTGCCTCGACACGCCTTGGTTTCGGCCTTGGCATGCCTTGACATTTGCTCGGCCTTGGCCCGCCCGTGCACCACCTCGGCTTCGGCCTTGGCTAGCCTAGCACGCGCCTATGCTTGACCCTGGCCCTTCCTTGTCTTGTTTCGGCTTGGCTCCCATTCTAGCTTGGCTTCGGCCTCAGATAGCTAGCTCATGGCCTCGGTCTTGGATACTTGGTTTAGACATTTATGTCTCTATAGTATCGATGTTGGCTCATTCTGGTTGTTTTCCGGCTCTATTTTTGAGCGTTAACGGATGTGTCTAGTACGCCTTTAAGCATGCCTATGTTTTATCTTGTGATACTACACGCCATGTTGCACACTCTATAGGAATTGAGTATATATTCCGGTTTATATGTCTTGGCATAAAACCCTTGTCTCTACACTCTTATGAATGTATCATAGAGACATTGAGTGTGTAGCTAATCTTCATCGAACCTTGATCACCACTTAAAGATATTGGTGCCAACGTTTATCACCTTGAAACTCATTGTGAAAATTGAATTGATTTCTTATATATCGCTTCTAATGAATGCGCACAACTTATGAGTCAATATTGTGAATGTATTTCACGTATACTATGATTTGGATTCTTTGAATCAGCGACTCATGTAGACTCTTCCATACATAGTCCGGAATTTTGGACATGTTTTGATGATCCATATATGTAAGAATGCTATGGACATCGTTTCTTTATAGCAAAGAAGCTATTGGGATCAAAGATTACCAAAAGAATTTGGTAGCGTCATGAGCAATGGTCAAGGCTCAAGGATGACATTAACGTCACCCAAGTCTTCCTCCAAGTCAATGGAAGCACCATCTATGCATTTAAACGTGCATATGATCCCCCTTATGATCCTTCATTAGCTATGCTCAACATATGGAAACTTAATCTCTAGCAAAGTTTTGGAGTAACGCCCTCCTACGCTAAAGGCAATGATATATAAGATGATGGCTTTGATGCCTTCTCATAGTTCAATTTGAGACACAATGATACTATGGTGATATACCTCATGGTTAAACTCAAGCCATAACACTTAGATGTTATGAAGCACCTTCACAATGATTGAAAAGTAGCAAAAACCTAAAATTTCTGGTTTTTCAGCTCGCGGACTCGTCATTGTGAGGACCGGTTTACCTACTTTTAGGCCGGTTCTTGAGGTGAAATTTGGTCCACCGATTTCTAACATCCATGGCTACATGTTCATAAAATTTCAGAGCCATTGGACACCTGGAAGGTGCTGAACCACTCGACACAAACGTTCACTGACCTCCGGCGACTATTCCGACCGGTTCGTTATGTTTCCGACCGGTTCCGGCAATGAGGCCAGCGGCGTTGGAATCCTAACACACGTGCCTACCTACTATTAAAATTTGGTGGCATTTGGTGTTCCGGAACATAGTGAAACGTTTCAGGAAGCATACATGCATGTTACATTTTGTAACGGAATGCATCTTGTTAACATATAAGTGTTAAGGATCAATACCCTTTACCGTCCACATACTTTATGTGCCATATTGCACTACCACAAGCGCTCAATGATGGGTTATTTGATTATGAATAACGTCTTTGAATAAAGACGTCAGCTTCCACCTATAGTCCGTTATATAAAAACCTTAACAAGCGATCTCGTTTATGTCACTTTTTGATGAGCCAGTCTCCCCGTCGTTAGGGGGAGAGAAGAACAAGTTTGTTCAAGTAGAACAACTTGGTATTGTCGTGGTTTGTCCCCACTGTGCCTCATCATGTTTCCAAAGTCCCATAAATCAAAGTGACGAGATTTGATATACATGCTGCAAAGAGCAAACTATTGGTCTTTCAAGGAAAAGATCGGAATAATACTCTTGTATCAACATGCCTGTAAGGATTGATGTCCAAATCAATGGACATATTGTCATTCATAAATGATGACATGGTGACTCCACAAAAGTGGTAGATTGTGTCACTAGGCCGTGACTCTCACAAGAAGTGTTGAGAGGGCACTTTGTTCGATATACACTCGCCGAATGCGAGTATGGCACAACTTGATCCTTGGATCAATGACAACTCATTCGTCTCATGGATTTTCTGGATTAAGGTCATCATTGGGGGACGCCTCAATGAGAAGCCAATCCATATAGAGATCTCTACAAATGCGAATTACACTAGTGTACATGAGTACGTGGTCTATGAGTTAGATATCGAATACACTCACTTCGTTGAAGCAAATACCAACGTTGTGAATTGGCCTACACGGAAAGATATGCCATCCAGTTTATACAAAGAGATAGTTCCTTGGTCAGGTGATGCTGACACCGCAAGTGTAAACCCTATCGATAATCTTTGATTGAAAGCGTAGTGAGAAAAAGAGCATAAACTCACCTTATGGCGCAAGGTCTCTCACAAACGTCCTGGAATCGACTACGATGACATATGCTCTCGTAATGGAGTCATATCACACTCCACTACCTTGTCAGTTAGGTAGTTCCGAAAAACTGAACATGCAGCTTGTATCATCTCTATTGGGACTAAGTGAAGAGATATACATAAACATCCTACACGGATTAGTTTTCACCCAAGTCAAGTAAGCAAAAATCACGATTGAGTGACTACTTGATTGGAGATGGGATGAAAGAAATCATGCCTATTTGCGTGTAAACTTTGGATGAATTGTGATTGAAGTATCACTAATCCAACGTTAAGAATGAATGGATCTTGGGAATACTTGGTATCGAATGTGAGAACCGTTAGTGATGAACTTATTCATCTATCGGCTTATGACAATCTAATGGACGTTAAACCAAAGCCTATATGTATCCCATGATTAGTCGATGTCTTGAGAAGACTCGTTTCGTCTATATGACGAGAAGTCTTGGGAGATGAAATTCTCCATCTAAGTACCATGTGCGCAATCATGTACTTGTTATAATATGATAGACTCGACATCTCATTCGCTATAAACTTATAAAGCCAAGATAATGGCTAGACGCGCCCATGCAATGCCATGGTATATGGCGGTACTTCCTTTCAAGAGAGAAAGGTTTAGGCTAATTCGATCCCATCATGAAAGACACATCAATAGGCAATTCCAGATTCTGCCTAGTTCTGTACGTCAACTTCCCCGTGACCTACATGATAGCTCACTCATCAGAAAATAGTAAACTTAGTACCGTTGGAAATCTCTATGTGTCTACTTTCCAGGGACACTAACCATTTGATCATAGCTATCATATTGAATGAGTTATCGCTGTTTTAGCAAAGTAGGACGAATCTGTCCGATAATTTGCAGATCAGTCACATTCGACAGAGCTTTGTGATCAGCTCAGAACGAACCACGTTGTGTACTTTATATTACTGGAAAGATATGGGTGTCTAGTTTCCAGAACTTTTTACAGTTTGTTCATACCTACTGTATCAAAAGAGTTATGACTATTTAAGTACACGAAGGTCATGTTGCGCGTGAATCTGATTTTCAACGCGAACTCTAGTTTTGAGTTATTGAGCAACCTTCTTCCTTAAGACCAAGTAAAACTAAGTGTAGCTGGTCTAATACAAGGATAATGTGGCCATATTCAATGACTCGATCATTGGCCACACCTACTTTTGAAGCTTGTGAGGAGCGTTTGTATACGCCATTAATCTAAACTCCAAGATTGAGTTACCAATCAGGGGGAGTTGTCTTGTAGACATCAGGGGGAGTCTACCTCACATGTAATCTTCAATTGTAGTTGGTGCGTTGTGCTCTTTTCCCTTCGACCAAGCTTTTTATTTTTACCCAAGAGGTTTTGTTTTGTTTGGCAAGGTTTTAGCGAGGCAACATGTTATGCACCATGTCACATTAGGTACGCGACACAAGGGGGAGTGTTCAAGGAAGGTTAATTCCCTAACTTCCGTTGTGTGTCTTGACCTAATTAGACTAGAATAGTAGTTACCTTAGTAGATAGGGAATCCCTGATTACTTGGGATACTTGATGTAATGTCTATATAAAGGCCTCCTTATCTATCAATAAAGTAACGCTTTGCATCTATATTGTTTCTCCTACAACAATATATATATATATATATATATATATATATATAAATTCGATGCTTAATTGTGCAAATATAATCCAATTGGTTCCTTTGATTATTCCAACACAAAGAGGAAGATCACAACTAAAGGGATCCCTTTGTTTAAGGATAATTAAACGGAAATTTTAAAAAACATATATGCCAGGTATATAGGGAACCCCAAACTGAAGAAAAGCATGCAAAACCCGAGCACTCGGAACACGATTGCAACGATTGCTACGATTGCTTTGATAGTATCTTCTCTATGGTCAGGGGCCTCAGGGCTATTAGGCTCAACAAGGATTATATATATTATTTCGTAGTAAGTCATGGAGTTCTTCTCTGGTCACAGGCATAGTTCGAGTCTTGACAGAGGCAACCAAATCGTCGTATCTAGATGGAAGTTCCTTGAGCATATAAAAAACTAACTCACGATCATCAACAGTCGACCCCCCACAACTTTTGAAGGTACTATGGAGGGAGGTGGGACGGGGGTGAAAATGACACTTTGTAAATTTTTCGTGTAAAGATTGGTATTGAGGATAGTAATGAATTGTAATATCCTGATTCGCAACTCAACTAGTATAAAAGAAAAAGTGCAGTAAAATAAATAACACAAAAATATTTTTTATAACACAGAAACTCTGCACTCAGGGAGAAAAATTGATTGTCCTTCACTCCTGAAGGACAAAACTTTCCACTATGCAATTCATACATTTATACAAAATTTAGAATATGGGATCAGCTAAGCTAGTTGCTATCTTGTTCAGACTCTCCTAGTCTCTTGAACATTCACCATATCTTGTCCCCTAAGTGCTCACATGTGAAAGTTTTATAAGAGGTTCATCTCTAGAACTTAACCACTCCTTAGCTATTTATCTTATGGACTCTTCTTGGATTGTTGCACCACCAATCACAATCTCATGGCATGCAAATGTAATATGCAATATGGGTTTGAAAGATTGTTCAAGCCAATTCTCTAAGATTTATAATCACTTAGAAGACTTAGAGCAAAGGGCTCTATGAACTGAAAATCATACAAAGATGGTTTTCACAAATATAAAAACAAACACACACAACAATCACCAAACAAGATAAACCTTGCTTGGTATTTATAGGCCAATGAGTGTTTCAAAGAGAGCAACACACTTGCCAAGGAATTCAGAAAGTTTTGGACTCTTATCTTTGGCTTAGATGCTGAATAGAAAAGTAAAACACAAAGCCAAACAAAAAAGATAAAGTAAACTTTCCTAATATGGCTTACTTTTCAAATGAAGGTAAAAAGGTTTTGCAAAACTTTTTCCAAAAGCATGTTATCAAATTTGTCAAGGCAAAACAGCTCATCCCTAATCTCAAACAGTCTACTATCATAAGCATAGATAAGTATATCACAAATCTAGCTAAAATAAACATATCTTGAAAAGAACAAGCTCACGGGTTGAAGAAAACTCTTCACCCTATGATAGTTTGGGCGCCAAGATATCACAAGTCTGGCTGGCTGTTTGCATTTGATATGTAAAATGACTATAAATATCTAACCTAAGTAGGAAAGATAAATGCACTGCTTTCAAGATCATTTTGAAGTAAACCATAAACTGCAGGAGACTCAGGGTATGAAGCATTTCTGCTGTCCTCAATGAAAAACACATGATATGCACATGCATGAGTTTACCTGAGTTACCTTAAGATTGTGTTGGGCCTTCTTCTTGATTTGACATTTTGACTTCACTTGATTAGGCTTGATAACACAAACGGGCTCCATAGAGGATTGCCAATATTCTTTATGCTTACAACTTCAATATCATCAACGATTTGCTTAGTTGATTCTAGGTATTTTTCCATTGTCCTGTACTCCAGGGTTTTGAGGCGAGCCTTGATCTTCTGTACATGAGCAGTTGCAGTTTCGACGAGTCGGTTTTCCAGTTCCAACCATAGAGCTCGTCCACTTGTGTAGTCTTTTGTGTGATGAAGTAGGTTCTCAGATAAACTGGCATTGATCCAAGTTAAGAATGTTTGGTACCTTTAGATCCAGTTGGTGTAGGCAGGGTTTTCAGATTCCTTGTTGTCTTTGATACTAATCAAGAACTGTGGAGGACACTGCTCTCTTCCTTCGGCCAGATCTAACATGTCGTAGGCTCTCAGGATTGGAATGGATAAGGATTTCCACATGAAGTGAGAATTAACATCAAAATGTTATAAAAATGTGATATTTATTGTCTGCAAATCTTGCTAGTACCACTTACAAAAATATGACCAATTTTCTTCCTTGGTCAGATTCCATTCCCTAAAGTTTCGATCAAGTTTAATAATATGGATTTGATAATGAAATGTATGTCAAGTTTTTTTTTTTTTTTTTTTGGTTTTTTTTTTTAACTAAATTCTGCTTACTACCCTATACTTTTAGGGTTTTATCAATTCAGTCCTTAAACTTCTAATTTAATCAAAAAAGTCCTCGTACTTTCCAATCTCATTAAATCGATCTACTCTGTTACCAATTCGTCAAGTGTATCCGTCAACTTGCTAACCTAGCAAGTTCAAACCTGACAGATCAACTTGTGGGGACCTTCTCACAGAGAAACTTTCTAAAATACCTCATCAATTGTGTTTTCTATGACATATCAACTTGACGGATTGCAACAGAATGGATCGATTTGATGAGATTGGAAAGTATGAAAACTTTTTTGATTAAATTAGAAGTTCAAGGACTGAAATGATGAAATCCCAAAAGTACATGGTAGTAAGCAGAATTTAGTCCTTTTTTTGTTATGATATAAACCTTATATATAAATATGTAATAACCCTATAACCAGTCAAAAGAAAATCTTGCTAATATAGTAAAATCAGTTGAAATCCAAACAAATCTTGCTAATCTAATACGATAGAATGAGTAGTGCTACATACACCAAAACGAAAATTCAATACAAAATGATGTGGTACTACCATGTCATCGATATTTGAAATGAACATTGGTGAGGTAGATTTTTATATTTTACAAAATTATTATGAAAATTATTTTAAATTTAATATTTTAAAGAACAAAACCCTAATTCTTCCCCAAAAAAAAAGAGAGGAACAAAACCCTAATTCACCACTACTCATGCGCCTCATCTTCTTTCTCCTTCTTCAACCTCTATACCAATTGCCATATTTGAGACAAACTGAGAAAAATTCAAGTCAAAAGATAATCTAGTATGATTTGGATATTAGTAAAGGTCTACCATGAGAGAATTGTAGCCATGGATGAATGATTATTGCAAAACATCCATGAGATTCTGTATATCACTACTTCCAAGGATTTCGTTGTGAATGTTGATGGCATGGCGGTTGTGGTTAGATTAATATTTGACAATTTAATTGGGAACATATATACTTGAGATGAGCGGCACCGAAGATGAAGATTGAAGAACCAAATTAATTACATATTGTTATAGGCTTGTAACAGTAGCAAATGAATATATCAATATTGAAACTGAACTATTACTTGAAGATTTCATTGTTCTAAAAAAGTTTAATTTAGTTTTCTTGATTTTTCTTTTTATCACTTTAATTATATTCTATTAAAGAAAAAAAATAAACATACATAAATCTACTAAAGTAAAAATCCCATGTAATCAATGACGTGACACATGCCACATCATTTGGTAGTGAGTTTTGACATAATTTTTTAGTGTCTAAAACATTTATTGATTTCCATAGGAAATTAAAATAATCTATAAATTCTGTTTAATCCAAATTGAATCATTTAAAATCTAGATGGAATACACCTCCTTAAATACACTAAGGGCTAGTTTGGGAGGAATTTTGGACCTGATTTTGGGGTCAAAAGTGATTCTGGCATAATCTGAAGTGTTTGGTAACAACTCATAAAACTGATTTTAGAAGAATTGATTGTGTTAAAAGTGGGTTTTAGAGAAGTAAGGTAACAGCTGCTTTTGCAGGAATTTGTTGGAAAACACGGAGAAACTCTTTAATGAATTTTTAGTAAACCCTATTCTACCCTCTTTCTTCTCTCTCCACCAGATCGAGCTCTTCTCCCTTTCCTCACTGCCTCACTCAAGTTCTTCTCTCTTTCTCATCACCTCACTCCACCGGATTGGGTTCTTCTATGAGTTCTCTCTTTCTTCACTGCCTCACTCAAGTTCGTCTCTCTTTCTCATCGCCTCACTCCACCGGATCAGGTTCTTCTCCTCACTCAAGTTCTTCTCTCTTTCTCACCACCTCACGCCACCCGATCTCTTTCTTCACTGCCTCAATCAAGTCCAGGAACCAGACCATCGATTTCGTCCCCAACCCAAAAGGTAAAACATCTTTTCCATAACTATTTGGTATGATTTTAGGTTTGATTAATTTTAAGTTGTTGGGTTTGCTAGATTTTGGGAGTTGTTAATAGCCCTTCATTATCATACTGATTAGGGAGTGGGTTGTGTATGAACCCTAAGTAGGGAGTAGTAAACCTCAGAATATCCATGATTTTGGGGGTTAAACAAGAGAGAGGGATCAAAGAGACTGATTTTCAATGGACTGATTGAGGAGGTATTTGCATAAGCAGACATAAATTTATACAAGGTAACCATAGCATTCTTTTCTTTTATGTACATATAATGAATGGTAGGGTAGATAGGGAGTGAGTAATAGAAAGTCTACCCTTGATTAGCATGTGGAGGCTATCATCGATAACCTATTTTTACATATGCTTCTTAACAGTTAGTTGACATGTTCTGACCTTATAGGCAAGAGAAAGGGGAAGTTCTGCAAATTAATTTTAAAAGTTCAATTGTTTTTATACGTAACTTTTCTTCAAAGTTTAGAGCTATTTTTAAGAAACATAAGAATCTGAAACCAAGACTTGCATAAAACTTTATCACATGACTTGGTTGTATCATTTGTATGCATGCTATGAATTATTGTACTTTTGATAAGTCTGTGATATGCATTCTTTTGATAAGTTTGTGATATGCATTCTTTTGATAAGTCTGTGAATTTGATAGTTGTTAAGAAATTAGTGGATCAATTTTCTTATCTAATCATTCTTTTAATTTTCTCTCCCATCATATGGGAAAGAAGAAAACTAGTGATGAAACTGAGGGTACTGAAAAAACAAAGGCCACATGGCCTGATGATATAGTAGCTATATTTTGTGATATAGCTCGTAAGGAAGTTGCAAAGGGAAACAGGCCAGGTACTCATTTTGATAAAAAGGGATGAGAAAATGTTGTCAAAGCCTTTAATGACTCAACCGGAAGAGATTATACTAAAGGCCAGTTGAAAAATAAATGGGATTCACTTAAAAATGACTGGAAATTGTGGCGTGCTCTATTGCATCAGGAAACTGGTATTGGATGGGATCCTGTTAAGAAAACTGTCGATGCATCTACTGAATGGTGGAAAAGTAAAATTAAGGTGAGCTCTCAATTAATTTGCTGTTTCGATGTTCTCTTACAATTTAAGCATGAATTATGAATTAAATTCATCTTCTTTTGCAGTCCAATCCAGAGTACCGCAAATTTCGTGATGTCGGAATCAATCCTGAGATGATGGATATTTATGATCAGATGTTCAAAGGTAGCGTAGCTCTAGGGCAATTTGTCATGATTCCCTCAGCTAGTATAGTTGATGAAGAGGTATTGGAGGATTTTGAGCATGCTGAGGATGAAGTTCCTGATCCCGTAGAAGATATTCAAGGTAGGCGGAAAAAGAGAACAACTGTGGAAAGGCAAACAGAAGGTATTGGAAAAGGGGACAATGGGAAGAAAGGAAGGGTGGGAGGTGCGGAAAAATTGTCTAAGCAAATTGATCATCTTGTCGAAGTAGTTGAGAGTAGGAGTACAGCTACATCAATTCCCGCAAGTGCAGCAACAACTAGTATTCAAGAGGTCATGCAAGTTGTTGCAACTTTACCAGGAGCTGAAACTGGAACCAAGTTGTGGTGGCTTGCAACAGAGCTATTTTGCTCTCAAGAAAAGCGAGAGATGTTCTCTATCATAACAAATGATGATCTGAAGCTCCAGTTTTTTATTCTTAATAAAAAAAAAGGCTGATCCTTCTTTTGTAATGTGAAGTTTGTTACTTTTTGTTAGTTGAATACTGAGAGTGGGTCAATAAGGTTTTCTTAAATAAGATTAATGGTACTCTGTTGAAGAGTATGTTTAGAGATGCTTTTGATCTAGTTCTTTCTAATAAGGGTAATGTGTGACTATCTTTTCATTAAGGATGCTATTTTGTTTTAATGATATTTTGTTGTTCATCGTTAATAGTATTGCTTTTTACTTAATGTTCGTATTATCATTGTTATTTGTTAATATTTGTTACTTGGTTACTAGTAATAGTGTTCATATTTGTTAATAGTGTTAATATTTGTTACTTTTTTTTGTTATTTGTTGATATTTATTACTGGTACTGTTGTTGCAGCATTTAATTAATTGTTATTTGTTTTTGTTAATACTATTGCATGTTTGTTTTGTAAAGTATGGACAATTCTGGAGATGAAGAGGAGTTTGATCAAATTATATGTGTAGCCGGTCGTCTTATTCAAGTGTATCTTGAAAATTATATTATGAAAACTCCCTGCTACACAAACTCTCAAACAGGTTACATTTGACTGATGGGTGTGTTAAGAGGTAATGACATTAGATGTTATAATGCATCACTACTAGAAAAAAGACTATTACCGACGAAAAAAAAAACGGCCGACGACATACTTTTTTCGTCGGCTATTCCCAAGAATGGCCGACGATTTTTTATTTCGTCGCTAAAAATAAAAAATCGTCGGCTATTCCCCAAGAATGGCCGACGATTTTTTCTTTCGTCACTAAAAAATATTTTCGTCGGCTATACCCCTAGAATGACCGACGATTTGGATTTTCGTCGGCCTTTCTCTTAAAGTATAGCCGACGAAAACTTTAGAAAGTTTGGCCGACGAAATTGGAATTTTCGTCGGCTATAAGTCTTTATATTTTCATATCTGGACAGAAGCTGCTCATTTAAAAAAAAAACGAAAAAAAACGGGAGAAAGAGTGAAAAATCTGTGGGTATTGTTGAAATCCGTCCTCTCTTACATTGTGGAGCTATATATAGGTACGTATATGTGTATATATGTTGATTTTGAGTTTTAGTTGAGTTGATTTTGAGTTTTAGTGATTTTGATATAGTAAGTGATTTTTTGTTTTGTTGTTGTTTTAGTGTTAGAATGTATGTATATATGTTGATTTTGAGTTGTAGTTGAGTTGATTTTCAGTTAGAGTTTAATTATGTGTTTTAATTTGATGTTATTTTAATTAGTGTTAAAATATATATAAATATGTTAATTAATGGTTGTTGATAGTGTAATGAACTTAAATAATGGTTGTTAATTAATGGTATATATATATATATATATATATATATATATATATATATGAGTTGATGTTGATAATAATATATATTGTAATATATATGTGTTAATTAATTTCTTATTAATTAAAGTTATACATATATATTATTATCAAGCTATATATGGATCGAGATAAGAGTTGGATTTCGCTTCCAAGGCATGACCGACGATACACTACAGGAGTTGTGGATTTTTTGCAGTTCGTCGAGGAAAATGCAAACGGGAATGAATACCATTATTACCCGTGCAAGAAATGTAAGTGTCGCAGTGATATGTATCGATTTCCGATTAGGACAGTATGGGAGCACCTAAAGAGTAATGGGTTTTGGCCGAAGTACAAACGTTGGATATATCACGGTGAGCCATCATTAGATGGATCGCATGATTATGGGCAGTTTTTTTAGGCGGGCAGTAGTAGTACATCCAACGATCCAACAATGGCATTCGTCAACGACGTGTTTCCTTTTGAAAGCGGTGTACGTGGGGAACAATATATGCATGACCCGGTGCAGCCGTTCCCACAAGTTGTCAACACTGCTGCCTTTGACAAGTACAACAAACTTATTGCATTGCAACAGACCCCTGTGTCTTCAAGTTCTGAGAAGACAGTTCTTCAAAGTGTGATGGAGGTAATGAGGATTAAAGTCGAGACAAAATCGAGCATCAGGCAAGTGGATGAATATCTACAGTACACTTCTTCATTGTTGGAGGAGGGTCATCGTAATCCTACCAATCACCATAAGGTCTGAAGTATCCTCAAAGATCTAGGGCTTTCCTACATTAAGATCCATGCATGTGCATTTGACCGCGTTCTCTTCTGGGGTAAAGATGCAGAAGGGAATGACCTTGCTAGCCTTGACGCATGTCCGATATGTCAGTCTGACCGATATAAGTTGACGGGAGCAGGCAATAGGAAACCTGTGAAAGTGCTTCAGTATTTTCCTTTGAGAGATAGGCTTGAGCGGTTGTACATGTCAGAAACCACCGCAAAAGCTATGAGATGGCACGGTGAGCGGGACGCGGGAGATGCAGATATCATGACACACATCTCTGACGGAGCGGCTTGGAAGCATATAAACAATGAGTTTCCTCATTTTGCGTCAGATGTCAGAAACGTCAGGCTCGGGCTCTCAACCGACGGGTTCAACCCTTTTGGCACCATGAGTCTTTCATACAGTATATGGCCGGTGGTTTTGGTACCTTACAACCTTCCTCCGTGGATGTGCATGAAGAAGGAATATAATATGTTGACGTTGTTGATTCTGGGGCCTGGTTACCCAGGGAAATGTCTCGATGTGTATATGAGACCATTGATTGAAGAGCTTAAGGTATTGTGGGACGTTGGTCATCCCACTTTTGAAAAGTACAAGAAGGAGACGTTCCAGATGCATGTCATGGTTATTGGTACCATCAGTGATTTTCCTGCTTATGGGATGTTGTCGGGCAGCGTTGTTAGGGGATACAAGGCTTGTCCAGAGTGCCTCAGTGATTATGGGAGCACCCCTCATTGCAACAAGATATGCAGAATGGGTCATCGTGTGCTCCTTCCGGCGGATCACCACTGGCATTACGAGTCCGCCGCATTTGATGGAACCGAAGAACACGGTGGTCCTCCTAGAAGATGGACGGGAAGAGAAATTTTAGCAGTGCTTAATGAGTACGATTTTGGGCCACTCAGCAATCATCCCGATATTGTAGCGGAAATACCTGAAAGACCTGAGGAGTACAAATTCTGGACACATAAGAGCATATTGTGGGAACTCCCGTACTGGTGTGAGTTGCTGATCCGTCGCTTCCTAGACGTTATGCACATAGAAAAAAATGTTTCTGAAAGTGTGGTGGGCACAACGCTGAACTTGGAGGGGAAGACGAAAGACGGTCCTAAGGCTCGCACTGATCTGCAAAACATGAATATCAGAAAACAACTATGGTTGAAACAAGGGAAGAGAAAAATGCCTCAAGCTCCTTACACCGTCAAGCCTGAGCATAAACCAGAAATTTTCCATTAGATAAGTCGGGCCAAGTATCCTTCAGGCTTTGCTGGAAATATAGCCAAGTGTGTGAACAGACAATTCAACAATCTTTACGGGTTGAAAAGTCATGACAATCATATCCTGCTACAACGTCTCTTCCCTGTTTTCATTCGACCGTTCCTTCCCCATCACGTTGTGGAGCCGTTAGTAGTGTTGGCAAGATTTTTCCAGAAGGTATGCACATGGGAAGTGAGAAAATCTGACCTCCGGGAAATGCAACAAGACATTGTTCATATCATGTGTAAATTTGAGATGATATTTCCTCCAAATTTTTTGGACATCATGCCTCACCTCATGATCCATCTTCCTCGGCAGTTGTTGCTTACCGGTCCTGTGCACTTCACTTGGATGTATCCGATGGAAAGGTACGTATTTGACACCTTATGTTAATTTCCTCATCAATATATGTGATATAGTATTAATGTATTATCATAACACTTTAAAAACTTTATTTATAGGCAACTTGGACAATACAGTGATTTTGTCCAAAACAGATCCGCACCTGAAGGATGTATAGCTGAAGCATATATTGCGCACGAGTGCGTCACCTACATGAAGCTGTATTTAGGAGCGTTACAGGAAAGCATACCGGAAGATGTACCTTCACAGTTCAATCTTTCCATACTCTCCAACGATATTGTACTCGGTGGAAACATGCCAGTTTCCTACAAGTTGAAATATTATGAGGTAGCCATTGCACATTGGTGGGTACTAATCAACTGTCCAGAAGTTCAGTTTTGGAAGAACATGCATCTAAACTGTGACCAAGTAGGAGGTGATCTCGATTACCACAATCAGACATTCGCAGAGTATTTCGGCCGCTGGGTACGTAACTTTAACACTATTCTATACGTGTTTATATATTATTGTGTATAATTATTCATATTTATAGTTGATTCTGATGGTTGCAGATGGACCTTATTAAAAATGATAATCACCCAAATTGGTCGCACGAACTCAGACTTCTAGCGATGAGGCCGGTCTATTCAAAAGTTTATGCGACTTGCAAGGTGAATGGTGTGTTATTTCGATGTGAAGAGAGAGACCTCAGACTGAAAACACAAAATTCAGGGGTTATGGCACATAGTGGGGATGATGAAGTTGACTATTACGGTGTTCTCCATTCAGTTGTGGAACTGCATTACGGGGAAGGCATGAAAGTGCACCTTTTCAAGTGTAGATGGTTTGACACACAGCCGCAGAGCATGAAAACCGATCAATACTGCATAACTTCTGTGAACACTAGTACATCATGGTATGAGGACGACCCGTTCGTTTTAGCCACATGGGTGAAACAAGTGTTTTATCTTGATGATCTCGCCAAGGGGGACCCGTGGAAAGTAGTCAACACTATCCACCATCGCAACATTTACCAGGCGTCTACACTTGGAGTGGCTGAAGAGAACGAGGAAGGTGGCACCGCGTATCAAGAGCCCAACTCAAACGGTATTCCTGACTCCTCTTTTATTCGCCTAGACACGCCGGTGCGAATTCGACGTGAAGAGCCACTGCTTGTTGATGTTGATCCAAATGAAGAAACTAACGAGGACTCTAGTGGTGAGGAAAGACATAGATTACCCCTATCGAGCAATTCAGAAACCGAAGAAGACTCATCCGATGATTCCGATTACAATCCGACGGATTAAGTAATTTAGATGATGTAATCCTTTCATTTGTAATCCACTCGATCATTTCTAATGAATGGGCGTGGGGATGAGCCTCCCAGCTAGGCTGGGTTCCAAACCCCTTAAAAAAAATTTGAAATATATTGACTGCTGGGTTTCTGTTTTTTTTATGTTCAATTTTGGTTATATATGAACAGGACATATGGGTACGAGAGGTGTAACACAACTGATTTTTTTATTTTTTTCACAGAATAGCCGACGAAAAATGAATTATTTCGTCGGCTATACTAATTATAGCCGACGAAAAATGCGTGATTTCGTCGGGCAAAACTATATTGAAAAATACATATTTTATTTTAGACACAAAATGACAAAAGAATAGCCAACGAGTACTAGGTTTGATTTCGTCGGCTATTCTTTTAAAAAAAAAAAAATAGACCACCTTCCATTTTCTATCACTATCGACAACCCATTGCTTCATCCTTCAAATGCAAATGTGTCGTGAAATAAGATATGACCGAAATAATGAAATACGTCTACGGTTGAAAAATGATAAGATTCCGACAAAATCTGCGTGCCGAATGTTGCAGTTAACTGTTTTTTTCTTCCGTTTTCCTATGGGTAGCCTCACGGTCGGTAAATATTTTGACGAAAACTTTTATACGATTAGTTGCGTCTCATCGATTTGAAACTATTATCTGTTGAAGGTCAGGCAAAAAAACGTCATTTACACAGGCCAATTTCCATTTCTAAGCGTTTAAAGGGTTGACTCACCCGGTTGACCGTCCCGATCGAGCCTTTAACGTTATCAGATGTAGTTAGATTTTTTTTTCATACATGTATTTAATCTTAACGGTGATATCTGTTGGAATAGATTTTTCAAAGTTTTAGATTCAAAATCAGAACATATGCACTAATGTTCCTTAACTTGTTTACTAAGTGTTTAAGTGAATGTATAGTTTCAAATAGTTACTATACGTACACTCTTCAAATGCAAATGTGTCATGAAATAAGATGTGACCGAAATAATGAAATACGTCTACGGTTGAAAAATGACAAGATTCCGACAAAATTTGCGTGCCGAATGTTGCGGTTAACTGTTTTTTACTTCCGTTTTCCTATGGGTAGCCTCACGGTCGGTAAATATTTTGAGGAAAATTTTTATACGATTAGTTGCGTCTCATCGATTTGAAACTATTATCTGTTGAAGGTCAGGCCAAAAAACGTCATTTACACAGGCCAATTTCCGTTTTAAAGCGTTTAGAGGTTTGACTTCGTTGTTTGACCAAATGTTTAGCCGACGAAATATTTGAATTCGTCGGCTAAACTCTTGCAATCCGCTTATTGTCCGCCGTTGGATGGCTCAGATCCAACGGCTGCTGATTGTCCAAAGTATAGCCGACGAAATATTTAAATTCGTCGGCTAAACTCTTGCGATCCGCTTATTGTCCGCCGTTGGATGGCTCAGATCCAACGGCTGCTGATTGTCCAAAGTATAGCCGACGAAATATTTAAATTCGTCGGCTAAACTCTTGCGATCCGCGCCTTTTCATTGTCCGCCGTTGGATGTGGGAGATCGGACGGCTACTGAGCGCCTAAAGTATAGCCGACGACATTCAAAGAATAGCCGACGACATTCAAAGTATAGCCGACGATATTAAAGATTTCGTCGGCTATAGTAAAGTATAGCCGACGAAATCTTTTTTAATCGTCGGCTATTCTATCGGGTATAAGTTTGAAACTGCCGAACCCTAGCCTTCGTTTTCTGCATTTTTCTGCTTTCTCCTCCGCAGCGCCTCAGACAGATCCGCACCGCCGCTCTCCTCCTCAAATCGACGACGAATTCTCCTCCTCCTCCTCCATCCGGCTGAATTCTCCTCCTCCTCCTCCTCCTCCTCCGATCGAAACTCCTCCTCCTCCTCCTCCGATCCGATCCGGTTAATTTTTTTTTTCAATTTAATTTAATTTAATAAATTGTTATATATTTAATTTTAATAATATAAATTGTTATATATTTGTTATATATTCGTTATATATTTGTTATATATTTGTTATATATTTAATTTTAATTATATAAATTGTTATATATTTGTTAATAAATTTAATTGTTATATATTTGTTATAATTTAGGTATATAAATTGTTATATATTTAATTTTAATTATATAAATTGTTATATATTTGTTATATATTTAATTTTAATTATATAAATTGTTATATATTTGTTATATATTTGTTAATAAATTTAATTGTTATATATTTGTTATAATTTAGGTATATAAATTGTTATATATTTAATTTTAATTATATAAATTGTTATATAAATTATTAAATTAATTATATATATAAATTGGTAGTCTAATTATATATATATATGTTAATAAAGAAATATAGTTATATTTGTATATAAATAGTTATATTTAGGTTAATAGTTAGTATTATTTAAAATTAGTTAAAATTTAAATATTAATTTGTTAGTATGTTTTGAAATATGTTAGTATTATTGGTTATTATATTAATTAGAATTTGTTATTTAATGTAATATAATTTAATATTAATTAATGTATTAATGCCACGAGTGCTGCAGATGGCCGATGCATTCAGACAGTTCTTCAGAGGCCGTCGTTCCAGATCGAGAGGTTCTGGAAGTTCCGCCGGTTCCGCAGACTCCGACAGGACCCTTAGCCAGCTGAGAGGACCACCAGCCAGCCGCGGAGGAGTGTGGATTCCTCCCAGCCGCGGAGGACTGTGGATTCATCCCAGCCGCGGAGGAGTATGAGTTCTCGGCACCAGACCCTTCTCCAGGCGGGGCGACCGTCGAGCAGTTCACTTCCGCCTGTCGGGCCAGATGCTCCGAGGTTCAGTCGGCAGCTATTTCAGGACGAGATAGCTGCAGACGTTCCTCAGGTTCGTATGCCTGAGGTTCATCGGGAGCCGATGACGAGTCCGACGACGTCTGCTGGTGACTCGACTGACGGTCCTACTCTCCCAAACCAGCTGTACCTCCCGTACAACATTCCTGCGGTACCGGAGGTCGACTATCGTGGTGTGCCCATATGGCCTGATATGCCTCAGTACGTGAGTGCTGCGGAGGCATACCAGCATCAGCCATTTGAGAACCCTGACCTCCTGATTTCGGCGAGGAGAAAAGGAAAGTCGACAGACGGGTCATCGAGTTCAGGTAACATTCGATTTTATTAATTCAATGTTTTATTAAAATTAACGCACTAATATTTAATTTTATTAACCAATCGTCGTTTATGTGTTAGGGACAGCCGCTAGCAGTTCAACAAGGAACACGAGAGGTGTCATATGTTTTGACACGCTCAGGAGAACTGTTGATCTGAGGGGGAGGATCCAGATCAACGAACTTCCTAATCAGGAGGTTCAGGGGAAGAAAAAACGCGACTACTCGCGTTGCGTGGGGGCACTGATTAGGGACAGAGTCCCTATGTTGTGGACCCGGTGGGCTGATGTGCCCGAAGAGATAAAGAGGGAGGTGAACAACGCCGCGTCGGTGAGTAATTTAAAAAATTTAATTTATTTATCGTAATATTTAATAATTTTCGGTATTATTACAATTGTAAAACTAATAAAATATTATTTTTCAGACATTTTTCGAGATTGCCGAACACAAGCGGGATTGGGCGGACACCGTGCAGAACTCGAGGTACATTGGGAATTCCTCATCTTATAATTATTAATATTTTATGATATTAATAATATTTCTAATGCACTTTTGTTTTTTTCGTAGGTTTAAAGAGTGGAAGAACGAGCTCCGTTCCCACTATAACGAATACGACAACCTTGGTCGTATGGGTACTCCCAGGGAGTTCATGTTCAGGGAGTACGAGTGGCGTTGGTTGAAGACAGTAGACTTCAACAACCCAGTTATGCAGGAAAATACTAAACTTCACTACAAATGTTTATTTTGTTAAAATTTTAATTATTAGTTTAATTATTTTATAATTATTACACTAATATTTTTTGATGCATTTTTCTAACATTTTATTATTTGTTTGAAGCAACGTTCTCGGATAAACTCTGAGAACCGCCGCCGGAACACAACCCCTCATCATGCTAGTTCTAGGCCGTTTGCACAATATCAGGAGGAGGCGCTTAGAGATCATCCTGATAGCAACCCGTACGTGGAGACGTTCAAGATCGCTTATCCACAAGCGACAGAACAGCTCGTAAGTCGTTCATTACGATTTAAAAATTTTAATTATTAATTTTACTTAATTATATATTTGTTAGAATATTAATTTTTTTTTCCCGTCCAATTAGGAGAGGGTTAACCGAGCCGAAGAAGAAGTGTTCCAGCAAGTAGTTCGGGAGACACAACCGAACATTTCAGAGGTAGATCTGGAAGAAGCCCTGCGCCAGGTCGACCGGTCCAATGTCCAAACGGCAGCGAGGATGTTCGACGCAGCCTTCCCAAACTGCTCAAACAACTACTACTGCGGGGGTTTGAGAAGTTCTGGACTAGGACTCCTGAAGACCACTGAGGGAGATCAAAAGAAGGGAGGCGGGGAGAGCCAACAGGTGAGGGGGGAAGTGCGGAGATTGGCATAAGAAAATGCCAGGTTGGCGCCCGAGTTCCAAAGATCACAGGAGGAACAACGCAGATCACAGGAGCTATACCGCAGAACACAAGAGCACCACTGGAGAACACAACAGTATTATTTAGATCTGTCCAGTTGGCATGCTGAATGCGAGAGAATTCGGCAACACAACTACGCCGGCCAACAAAACTGGTGGTATGAGATGTTCACCGCACAACAACAAAGCCTTGAACCCCCGCCCCCGTTTCAGCCGTTAGTTGAACCTCCAATGCCTCAACCTCCCGAGTTCGGTCAGCAGGATGACGAGCATGATGGAGAGCAGGATGCTGGGGATGACCTGGTGGACTTTAGTGGTTTAGGTGATGATTAGGGTTATATTTTATGTATATTGGAATGAATTAAATAATAAGTCATTTAGACGTGTTTCTTGTTGGTGCAAATGCATGGACTGTCTTTGTGATTTGCAGGTTGCTTGGAATGGTAATTTAGAAAATAATTTTTTTTTTTTCACCAAATGTAAAATAGCCGACGATTTTGGCATTATTTCTTCGGCTATAAGCACTATAGCCGACGATTTTTACTAATATTCGTCGGCTATAAGTCTTATAGCCGACGAAAATTACCTTATTTCGTCGGCTATAACTAATTAATGCCTATTAAAATATTAATATATTTCGACAGAATAACTGACGAAATAGATGAAATCGTCGGCTATATTTCAGAACAAATAGCCGACGAATTTCGTCGGCTATAGTTTACGATATCGTCGGCCATACTTGAAAATACCCGACGAATTTCGTCGGATATTTTGCCAAGGTTTGGTCGACGAAATGATGTTTCGTCGGTAAAGTCGTCGGCCATACTCGCATATAGCCGACGATTTCCTTTTTTCGTCGGCCATTGGTATAGCCGACGGCGTTTTTCCGACAAATTATAGCCGACGAAAATTTCGTCGGCAGAAGGTATAGCCGACGAAATTTCAACATAGTCGATGAAAATTTTTTCGTCGGCTATGCCCTCGGATCTGGTAGTGCATTTAGGATGGAAAAGAATTGTTTCTATATGCTATTGAAAGATATTGAAAAGGTGTTGGGGGGTTCTAAAAACATATGCACTGTTGAAGTTTTGGCTATGTTTCTATATATTTTGGGAGGGGGTGAGACCAATAGAAATACACAAGAATGTTTTCAACGTTCGGGTGAGACGGTGAGCATGTATTTCTCTCAAATGCTAGACATTCTCTATAATATGGCTAGAGTGCTAATAAAACCATTGGATCCCGAATTCAAAAGCACCCTAAAAGAAATTGAAAGGGGCACAAGATACATGCCTCATTTTAAGGTATGTTCAATGTTATATTCAGCATAATTACTGTTTTTTTTGTCCAACATAATTACTGCTTATATATTAAAGAATAATTAATTTGTAGGATTGTGTTGGCGCAATTGACGGTGTTCATGTTCAAGCTATTATTCCTCCATATGATCAAGTGCCGTATATCGGTAGAAAATGGATACCCACCCAAAATGTGATGGCCGTATGTGACTTTGACATGCAATTCACATTTGTTTCTGCAGGGTGGGAAGGTACTGCCCATGATAGTAGAGTATTCTTATCGGCCATGTGCAACCCTCTAGCAAATTTTCCCAAACCCCCAAATGGTAATATTTGTTTTTTCTTATATTGTGATATACTAATCTAATTAAATCATAATCAATCATTTATTATATTTACTTCTTTCAGGAAAGTACTATGTGGTAGATGCTGAATATCCACTAATGAGAGGTTATTTAGGACCGTATAAAGGTGAGAGGTATCACATTTCACATTTTCGTAGAGGTGATGAACCGACAAGTCATAAAGAATTATTTAATCATACACATTCTTCACTTAGAGGTATTATTGAAAGCACTTTTGGGGTATGGAAGAAAAAAATAGAGTGTATTACGTGATATGCCGCGCTTTCCTTATGAAAAACAAGTGAAGATAGTTGTTGCTACAATGGCTCTTCATAACTACATAAGAAAATATGCTCACCAAGATCATGATTTTGATGAAAGTGATGATTTTCAAAGTGAAGAGATTAGCGAAGATCTGGAGAACAACGAACATGAAGAAGATGAGACGGGAAGACAAGAAATGGAGGTGTTAAGAAACACCATTGCACAAAGTTTATTGAATGCATCTATTTAGGATTTAGTTCTAATTTGAACATGATTTAGCATTTGTATATTATTTAAGAACTTTATTTGACTATGGTGTTAAGAAATCTTATGTAATATCGTGGATTAATTTTATAATTACATATTGGAAGAAACAATTATTTATTTTAATATCAATTTATAACAATGCCCATTTTTGTCATTATATCCATCTAAAACAGTTTTTACTTATAACTTACCAAACACACAAAATTGCTTTTTGATTCACACAACACTTTTAAAAACAGTTTACCAAACACCTCAGTTGATTCTACTCACAACAGATTCAAAAACAATTCTACTCACAACAGATTCAAAAACAATTATACTCATAACACAGCAATCCCAAACCGGGCCTAAACATGGCTCCGGTTTAATCCATCAACTTGTCAGGCGGTCACATCCCAAAAACAGTTAAAAAGAATAAGAGACTTTTTTATTTTCATTTTACCACAAAGTGAAGTTACTAAACCACACCGCAGTGAATGGCAGTAGAGTTAAAAACCATAACCTGTAGGGGCAAATACGGAAAAACAGTACTTCATTCCAATTGTCCCGCGTAGGCGTAGCAACAAGGCCAGACTTGACACTGCCAAGATAAAAGCGACCCTCCACCGCTTTTTTTCTCTCTCTCTCTCTCTTCTCTGTTCTCTCTTGTCTAAATTCTCTGCAAAATTTGGGGATCTACTTCGTCTTCCTTCATCTCTACCAGCGCGGAGAGACCATGAATCGCCACCACGACCCCAATCCCTTTGAAGAAGAAGAGGTCGAGGTCAATCCCTTCTCGGTAATTACACTCCGCACTCCTCTCTCAATCATAACCGTCTCTATTGCTTCTCTTCTCTTCAGATCTACTGTCTACTGTTTCGGTTATTGATTTGATTGCTGCTTAACATAGCTGCATTAGGTTTTTGGATCTGGATCTGAATCCATTGGTTTTTGTACTCTTAACAGTAGTGTTGTTTTGAATTTTTACTGAAGAAATAATAATAAAAATGTAATCTGTAAGAAAAAGATAGAACACGTGTTATGTAACTTTGCTTTGACAGAGCCAATGCTCAAGTGCGTAATATAGCTGAATGTGTTATTGGCTTAGATGAAACTTGATAGAGTTCTTTTATAACTTTTTAAAATGGTTAAAGAGTGTAAGGAGATTGAATTTTTACTGAATTATGTTGAGGTTATCGCTGTTTCGGCCGTGTACATCGAATTTGTCAGTTGGAAATGAAGTTGAATTGTCGGCTACTTTCTTTAAGTTGAAAGAAGAGAGGATAGGTCATATTAGGATGGTTGGTCTTAGAGCTTTTTCAATCTTTCAAGCAGTGACTCAATAGCTGCCAGTCTTCTTGTTCCATGCACTTTTTTTCTTGTAACTTTCTGCCACATAGTTTCGAAATGTTATGCAATCCCAATTGTTTGATAGTTTTTGAATATTGCGTTTTAATTAATCATTGCACACACCACCAAGGGGTTAGTAGGAATGGTGGGACGCATGGTTTGTTCCCGTATGGATTGGGTTTGAATCCCCTCATAGTAATTATTTAGCACAAAAGTCCCCACCCTTATACCAAGACAGTCGATGTTATCCTGAATTTCTACATATTTTGTGCTTGAAACATTTTGTTAGGTGACGTGAGAGTTTTGATTACCTTGCATACACTGAACTTCCAGATGTGATTTTCATATTTTCTACGAAGCCTTTGTTTCCATGTAAGTTTGTAAATTTGCATTTGAGAAGTTATAGACCTTGATACATGTCTTTTTCTGTAGATATTTAATTCTCACGCCTCTTTTTTGATGCAAATGAATAATGAAGTTACTAAATTCAATTTCAAACCCCCATACTGCCCCTCATGTACTAGGTATAATTTCCGACTTTCCGTGGTCAAAATATTATACAAATACAAACTCTCTCTTGGTTTGTGCGTGCATATGAATGATCACAAAACATTTTAAGTCATAACCTGAGGGTTTATGCTTCTTTTAAGATTCAATTAAAAGTTCACAAGCTGCCCCTAAATACGCAAGGTGCAATCTAAGTTATTTACACTTTCATTCAGCTTTATTGGGGTTGGGGCTGATTAATCAACACTGCAGCACATCCTGATTTAATAACTGCTTTATCATTTTAGAAAAGTTATTCTAATATGCCATAACTTGGTAATTGTGCAGAATGGGAAGTCACGGAATCCACCATTGTCATCTGAACCTCTTGGTTTTGGGCAGAAACATGATGCAACAGTTGATATACCATTGGACACAATGAATGTAAGTCAGTTGCTATTTCTACATTTGTGCTCTATTTGTGGAGCCTGGTTAATTGACTGGTATGATATTCACAGGATTCTAAGAAAAAGGCAAAAGAGCTTGCAGCTTGGGAAGCAGATCTCAAGAAAAGAGAAAAGGTTACTGTTACAAATTTATGATTGATTACTTGTCTGTTGGTCTGCCTTTTATTATTAGTAATTTTATCTTCTGTTAATTAGGAGTTTCTGCCATGTTTCAAGTATAGTAGACTAACTCATTAAAGCATGAAGGACCTTATGTTTAAGAATTAAGAGTGTATGTCCCTTTTTTTCATGTAGTAATTCCATGCTTTCTGTACTTGAGTCTTGATGATTTGGACTCATATATCTGTTCTCTTTGCCTTGCTCTATGCCACATAAAAATGCATTAGGCTAGTAAACACGTTGATCTAGTCATCCACCAAAAAGAAATACATCAGTAGTCCATTGTGTCTTGAAACCAGTTTGCTATAGAAATGTTCGTTTCCACTGTTCTTACTTGGTGGAAGTTCTTCTGTGCTTCAGAGATACAAAAATTAGCCTTAGTTGGAGAGGCAAGTTTATGATATACTTACAATAATACTACTACAACAACTAGAGGTCAAGTTTTCGGCCATGTGAGTAGAATGATGCTGGAGCAAGTTCAAGGTGTAAGAACAAACCCATCCAGGAACCAGATGTTTGAGATAATTTTTTTTTTGTTTTGTTAACAAAGGTAGTAAGTATTTAGTTTAGGTGAGTTTGGTTCTTATCTTCATTACATGTGCTTCTCTCTAGTCGTACGATTAGTAAATTATGTATCATAATCATAATTATGTCTTTTAGTATTTAAGTGCACTAAATGGCCATCTCCAACTAGTCATGTTCTTAGAATGACTCTCTAACCGGCCTATTTTATGACTTCTGAAAATAGATTTAATTTTTTCTGCTCATGTGCGGGCACTTATTTACCCTGACCGAGTCCAAGGCATCTTTGGTGGTGCTAGTCTGTTGTTTCTTTGTAGTGTATGTCAAAAGTTATGCATTTTGCATTTTATTCCTTATTCTGCATTAGAGCATCAGTGTATTGTTCTACGCCTCTTCAAATTGTTCATGTATAATGTCGCCTGTAGTAAGTTCTCATTTGAACTTGATTATTGAACGGTTTTCTCATTCATGCTTTACAGTTTGATCTACTTCTATACATGAATCGTGATACAGTTCTGATTTTAGATCCTAACTTTTCCAGGACATCAAACGGAGAGAAGATTCTGTTGCAAAAGGTACGGCGGGCTATGAATCCACAACTCTGTAATTTGAGTTTATACATGAATGCTTGGTGGTAATTACCTTTTTCCCTACTTCGTGTATCAGCTGGTGTACCCGATGATGGAAAAAATTGGCCTCCATTCTTTCCAATTATTCACCATGATATTGCCAATGAAATACCTATACATGCTCAGAGGCTACAGTATATGGCTTTTGCAAGTTGGTTAGGTATGGGTGGTTTCATCTTGTCAATTTTGTTGCTATCTAACTTTGCTTCTGTAAGTTAATCTTGAAATAAATTGAGGTTTCAGTTTTATCTTACATCAAGCGTTTACAATAAGTATGACAATTTTATGAGATTCTTATATATAGTACTTGTTCTGATTGGAATGAGCTTTTCTTACAGAAGTAGTTTAGTATGATGTCAGTTGCAGCACTAGAGATAAAAATGTTAAAACTTATTATTGATTAGTTAAGATGTTAATAGAATAGTGTTGTAAGTTTGTAACTGGATACGATAGTAAAATGTCTTTGATTTGGATAATATTGAATCTGTGACCGACCTATACTTTTTTTTGTTACAAAAATGGATTTCTAAAAAAATTCTTCGTCATACATGCCTGTCTAACTCATGTAATGTTGCTCTTGCAGGTATAGTTCTTTGCCTAGTGTTCAATGTAATTGCTGTTATCGTCTGTTGGGTTAGAGGTGGAGGTAAGCTATTACTTTTAAGTCATGCAACTATTTCTCACTAGCTTTATCTTGGTTGTTTTGATGCTAATCGGATGTTATTCACAAAATGCAGGTTCTAAAATATTTTTCCTGGCTATCATCTATGCTCTACTTGGAGTGCCACTCTCTTATGTGCTGTGGTACAGGCCTCTCTATCGGGCAATGAGGTAACATTTTACCGATGTTCTTTCTAATTGTTACAAATTGATAGCAGATTTGTGGTTCCTTCCTATCATAAGCTTTTGGTTTTTCATTTCCGGAGAACTTTGTCCTTGTCTGGGTTGCTGCCAACAATATTAGAAAAAACTTAGAGCTACCAAAAATGCCTCCAAGCTAATGGTTTGTTGCGGGTTTAATCTTAAGTGGCTATTCAAAAGAAAGCAAGGGTTTTAGCTTTTTTCTTTTCTCTTACATCCTAAAGAAGTGTACTACAATGAGCTGTGTTCAATTTCAAACTTTTAAAGCAAGCGCACTGCTTTGTTAGTAACGGATGTCTTGGGAGTTTTCCTTACGCCTTGCCTTGATGCAAGCCTCACCTCAGGGCACACCTTTTCCCCCCTTTCAAAACATTACTATTGGATATTGAAAATATTATTTAGTCTATGTCGAATTTGGGAACAGTCTCTGCTTCTCAGACGCTACCTGCAGTCTGAAGAAGGGTTAATCTACGGTATGAAAATTGCAGTTAAATGGAGATTGAAAATTTTGTTGTACTTGTCTTATCAGTTATCCAGTATTGCAGCATATCATTTTCTGTGCTCCTTCAGTTGCCCAACTATGAATTAGTGGTTTAATTTACAACAGTTCTGCCTTCTGTCTATCAACTTGTAGTTTTGGTAACGGTCTTATCTTTTTAAATGTTTAATGGAGTGAAAGCAGTTTTCTGGTGTCAATGCTATTAACCTGGATAGAAGTGTTTGCTTAGTTTATTCTTTATTTGAGGTGATTAACAGTGTTGCATTGCTTCTGCTGACTGTTGTTTAATGTGTTTCCAACGTGCAGGACAGATAGTGCTTTGAAGTTTGGTTGGTTTTTCCTGTTTTACATGGTATGGACTGCTACGATGTTCTTTTGACTTACTACTGCTTATCATATTGTTCCTCATATTCACTATATTGTACGAGACAGCTCCACATTGGGTTTTGTATTATCGCGGCTATAGCTCCTCCAATTGTCTTTCAAGGAAAATCTCTGACGTAAGTTCTTTCTTCTATTTCTCTTATTTGTTTTTTGAGATTAAGATCTCTCTAGGAGGTGGTTGGTGAAGGCCATTTTAGTATGAACTATAGTTAAACTGAAGTACCTTATTAAAATCTACTTGAAGAGGGTGAAGTTTTTGCTCATTGGAATTTGTACCAAAGACATGCTAAGTGATTGACAGGGGTGCAAGTATTAACGGATATGTAAATGTGTGTCATCCTGAATCCTAGAATATGAATAATAGTTACACTGTTGTGAACCTTTTCTGCTGAAAAGTATCTTTACTGCACTTCAAAAGCCGGATTGTCTGGAGTAAGGGGTTTGGTTGTCTGTCTTGGACATTGAGTATTACTCCATTTACTACTTCATATCATATGTACATTTCCTCAACTGCCTTATAAGTTCTAAATGATTCATTAGAAATGGAGGGAGAGAGAAAGTGAGAGAGAGAGAGAGAGAGAGAGAGAGTACCTTGTGCAGTTTGTCATACTCAATATGGATACTTAGTTATAAATTTATTGCTGCGGAATCTGACTTGCATTGTGCTCGTTAATTGGAACTATATATACTTAGTTATAAATTTGTTGCTGTGGCAAGTGTGCAATAGAAACTGCCACAATTTATGGCAGAGTTTAGGTGATTTGAAAGAATTTTTACCCTGAACTAGGTGGCCCCTATGTTTTTGAATCAGTTATTGTTTTCATGCTGTCTACTAATATTATATATTTTTGGTCATGCTGCCTATTATTATTATAATTTTTTTTGGTCATGCTATCTACTACAGTATCTTTATTTTATTTCTGTTTGTATTTTTGTTAATATTTGTTCTTAAGATTGTTTATTTGTTTGTTCTGACAGGGGCATTCTTGCTGCAATTGATGTCTTTTCTGACCATGTGGTGGTAGGGGTAAGTTTTTTCCATCTTTAGCTTGCATCTGTCATTTAAGCTTCTTTAAATGGCAAATGACTTTGCAAAAAAAAAAAAAAAAAAAAAAGGAAAAAGGTGTGCGTGTTTAATGTAAATGCTGAGGCTTTTACCAGAAGTCTGTGATTCAGTCTATGGTGTTCCTGTACCTGTTGTGCTCTTTATTTCTTTCCATTGCATTAATATATGCAGGGTATTAAGGTTTTAAAACTTAATATCAGCAGGGTATGAAAGTTCAATTTTTCAATCTATCAGACAAATGATTATGCTTTTATAACGTTTTGCCAGAAGTAAATTTCTTCTCCCATTTTGTGGTAATCTGAAACTACAGTAGTATTAATTGTTAATTTTTCTTTCAGGTATTCTACTTAGTTGGGTTTGCGTTGTTTTGCTTAGAGTCGCTTCTAAGCTTTTGGGTACTCCAGGTGAGAGACGAAACTTGCCTTGTTTCAGAGATATATGCACCTTTGCCTTTCTTTATATTAGAAATGATTCATAGTTTATTCAGATCTACGTCAAGCAGATTTTTATTTTGTTCTGAAATGCTATCTAGTTTGCATCACCAAATTGTCAAATTTACTTAGAAAACAATGCTATAATCCATTACATATTTGTTCTCTGTTGCTCTATCCTTTCACTTTAGTGTTGGTGATAAGTGCTACATGTGTTTCATACTCTCGTTTTTCTAGCATGTCATTTTTGTTTGTTTAGGAAAGGTTCTATCACTGTATCTGGATTTTGTTCACGCTTGTCTCATCATCTTTTAACAGGTCACCATTTTATTACTCTGCCTCTTTAATTTTCTGATTGTCGTTTTCTCTCTGGTTTGTGCAGAAAATATACGTGTACTTCAGGGGGAACAAGTGAGACAAGATCCAGTGGTTGTGATCGACGTGGATTTAGAGTTGCACGAGTAGATTCAGTTTATTCTTATGAGGCCTGTTGTTTGCCATGCCATTGTGATAAGTTCATGCGTTTATAGAATTCTCAGTAGCTACATATAGATTAGGAAGTAACGTTCTACCGAACTCTTGAAATCTTTCCATCTTTAATCAAACTCTGTTCTGTTATTGTTACATATTCATAATCAACCAAAGAGATAATGAGGAAATATCAGGTTATTGGTCTAAACAGCATTGTGATATTTTGTTCTTTGTTCCACACCTTAGATGTATGTGGTATGGTATTACGGGAAGAGTGTTCTTTCGCTGCTCTGAAGTTGTAGAATTATGTGAACCATCGCCCTTCTAGAAAAAGATTAATATTTAGTGCAGATCATTGCAATCAATGCAAAATCAATTTTTGAAAAATCTGCCAGCAAGTCTGGAGAACGGTATCTGTTCGGCACGGGACTTCTCAGTACAAAGCCAATATGCAAGTTCTGAAAAGCATATGCTTGGTTGTTTTGGCTAGGTTAAAGACTTGGAGTGAAAAAAGCCATCACCTTGTGAGTGTTGTGATAAGCTAACAGCAAGGGCACTAGAGGTCGCCCTTGTAAGGAGTTCAAGACAATACACTAACCACCTTATTTGGAACGAGTACTACTAAACCAAACATCTTGAAACTAAGAATTGTTGCTGGAAGATTAAGCCATCTCATTAGTGTCATTCAGGGGAGACTGAGAACCTTAACAGTGGGATTACTTGCTTGGAATTCATTATTAAGGAAATAAATGACGTTATCTTACATGTTTGAAATATCGGTACTTAGACATGTTGGTAATATAAGAAACATTGACTGTCATTGATGCCAATTATTTGATAAAATGCTTAAAAGAGACAATAAAAGACTTCTTTCTCGTCAAAAATATTTGAAAAATCACATCTCTTCTCCCGCCATTAAATAAATTGTCGCCACTAACCGATAGATCATAGCTTACCGTAACCACAAGGTGTTCTAGAAACACAAATCGAACATGAAAAATCAAAACTGACGTAAGGGTTTCGAGAGGATCCTATTGCTTAATAGTGCAATTTGTATACTTCCGGTGATGGCTCTCTCGTATATGCTCTTGTTACAGTGAGCGCTCATAACTTCGTTAGCTGAAAACCTTGTGCTCAGTTGGCTGAAACAGCGTGCTTGGTGCTTGTGTTGTATACCTCAATTCATTCCATTCCCAATATTATAAACACAACTTTGGATGAAAATTACTTGAACTAATTCTTTTGGTCAATTTGCAGTTAGTATTCGATTCGTTCTACACTAACTGATGCTTATGCTTTTGTAACAAATGGACATCTCCATCTCCATCTCCATGCATGCATGGTCAATTACTATGACCAACATAACTATATGATCGTCGACTATGTGTTTGAATTGGCTTCGAGTTACCTTGATGAGTGTATTGGTATAGATGATTTGCTTGAATATTTTGTGGTGCTTGATTCTAGTTTACCCTAGTAGCAAAAACGAAAGCCGTGAATGTCTCTCATCTTTATTTTCAAGTGAAGTGCTGCTAAGAACCTTTTTCTGTACTAATTTTGTTCCTTTTGGGTGAGATTAGTGAGGAAAGCTATACATGCAAACAAGCACAGTCCAACATTGAATTGTATGGCATAAACTCTATCTCCATATCCCTTCCACTCCTCACCCTTCACCCCTAATCCTCAAGCAGCCACCACCATGATGCCAAGTGGCACATCAAATAACCACCAAGCTTCTCCTCCATGCCTCTGTTTATCCCAATTCACTTCACACACACCATCACCTCATCAAAAATTCCATCCTTTTCCTTGAAAACCTATATTCAAAAATATCCATTTCTCTCAAAAATAATAATATACATAATGCTAATGGAAATAGAGCCGTATAAATGACCATCATGCCCACTGCCCCCCACCTCAAGCTTACCTCCAAACTTGCCCAAAACTAGGGGTAGTCACAGAAACCCCATCTTCAAACAAAAAGGCGAGCACCCATCAGCCTTAGCATCATCACCTTCTTTCCTTTCCAAACTGCCTCATGTCATCAACCTCTAACCTGTTATAGCCTCTTATTTGTGTTCCAAATAAACTTTCCTCCTCTTTTTCAAATCAACCCCATTTCATATATGTGTCCTCTTCTCAAAACCATCTAACCAAAAAAATAAAATAAAAACCATCACCTCTCTCTCCCTCCATTAAATCTCTCTGGTTTCTTATCCTGCAATATTAGAGATCAGAGAGAGAGAATACTAGCCATGGCTATCTGTGCAGTTCACACAAGCACTCAGTTCAACCCAACATGCTCATCAATCTCCACCCCCTCAAAATCCCACTTGGGATTCTGCCAAAGACAGCAAGTAGTGTTCTACACCAAGAGGACTAGCAAGAGGTCCACCCCATGCGTTGGTCTTATAGCTTGCGCTGCAGGTGGCCAGGAGACGGTGGTGATTGGCCTCGCAGCCGACTCCGGCTGCGGGAAGAGCACATTCATGAGGAGGTTGACAAGTGTGTTTGGAGGAGCAGCAGAGCCACCAAAGGGAGGCAACCCTGACTCCAACACTTTGATAAGTGATACCACCACTGTTATATGCTTGGATGATTACCACTCACTTGACAGGACTGGAAGGAAGGAGAAGGGAGTCACTGCTCTTGACCCAAGAGCCAACGACTTCGACCTCATGTATGAGCAAGTCAAGGCTATCAAGGATGGCAAGGCTGTTGATAAACCTATCTACAACCATGTTAGTGGACTCTTGGACCCCCCGGAGGTCATCAAGCCCCCCAAGATCCTAGTCATCGAAGGTTTGCACCCAATGTAAGTCCGGCTTTAATCGTTTTTCCTCATGTTCATTAATGCTACGATCGCTAAATCTGTTCGCTAAATGATGTGTCAGTGTTTTTATAGATTTATCCGATTAATATTAACCGTCTATGTTTTAAGTTTTAACATGTCATTATTTGGCGAACAAATTTATCATTGATAGAAATGCAGTGTCGTTTTCATCATTATATACATTAATTAGGTACTCTTTGTGTGTCACGCGGGCACATTTTTGTAAGTGCACATGTACAGAAGGACACACAACACCTCACACCTGCTCATGAATTTCTCTCCATCGTACATTTGTTCATGAAATCCTGGAATTGTTCTTGGATCTTTACTCCCCTTTCTCTTCCTTAAGAGAAACCTCCATAGAATTTTTGTTTTCTGAAGCTGAGAGTCTCAGATACTTCTGGGTATCTGTGTCATTTTACTGTTTCAGACGATCTAGTTTCTAATCTCTCAAGTTACTGTCAAGTAACACGTAAAATAAAATTACTTTATTCTTTATTACAAATAATTGGTTATTTTCAACTAACGTAGCATATTGATTTCTGAATCATGACGTAGCAATATTATATATTATCAACTTCTTTGTGGCGTCATTTTCTGTCAAACTGGGGATAAATTATGCAAGTAATGTAACGGTTTTGGAGGCTAAATGTTACCAATTTCCATATGTAGGTACGATCAGCGAGTCAGGGACCTCTTGGACTTCAGTATCTACTTGGACATCAGCAATGAGGTTAAGTTTGCATGGAAAATTCAGGTAATTAATTAACCAGTTCACCACTTTGATCATACTAATTACGTTGAATTCCAGTAGTGATTTCTAAAAATGTCATCAACTACAGAGGGACATGGCGGAGCGTGGACACAGTCTCGAGAGCATCAAAGCCAGTATCGAAGCCCGAAAACCCGATTTCGACGCTTATATTGGTAGACTTTTGTGTTCCCCTCTTGCTTAGTGCCTTAATTAGTTAGTAATTACATGACAAAGTATGGGATTAGTTCCTAAATTCGTTGTTCATAATCTGCAGATCCACAAAAGCAGTACGCTGATGCAGTTATTGAAGTGTTGCCAACCGAACTCATTCCAGGAGACAATGAGGGCAAGGTTTTGAGAGTGAGGCTGATAATGAAGGAGGGAGTCAAGTTCTTCAACCCAGTCTACCTTTTCGATGAGGGCTCTACCATCTCATGGATACCATGCGGAAGGAAGCTTACCTGCTCTTACCCTGGAATCAAGTTCACCTATGGCCCCGACACTTACTATGGCCAAGAGGTACATGCTTGTATATTCATGACGATTTTCGATTAAACTGCTCTTTGTCATGTTCATCTTGCGCTTATGTCTAAATCAATTTCGATCGCTTAGGGTTTAAGGGTTAAGCTTCATGAATGAGAAAGACTATAAGCTGATCAAGATCATAACAGAGATTACTAAAAAAATTAGAATCTATTCGACAGAATAACTGATGTTACTAGGTACGTATACTAATTGTGTTCTCGTTCTTACGTTATAATAGGTGTCAGTGTTGGAAATGGATGGACAATTTGACAGATTAGATGAGCTGATCTATGTGGAAAGCCATCTAAGCAACATCTCCACCAAGTTCTATGGAGAAGTCACCCAACAAATGTTGAAGCATTCCGATTTCCCCGGTAGCAACAACGGAACCGGTCTCTTCCAAACCATCGTCGGGTTGAAGATCAGAGACCTCTATGAGCAGCTCATTGCTAGCAGGTCCAAGGGTCCAGTAGCAAAAGCTTTAATATGAGAAACCTCTAAAATGAGCAGCTAGTTATATCTATTGTATGTATGTACTGCAATCATGGGACTCTAGAATTGAAGCATTGGTTTTCTTTTTTTCCCTCTCCCTCTTTCTTTAGTGTTCCTGTCTTTGTTAGGCTATTCCTAACAAGAACAAGGACTTTATGTACTATCATAATCATCATCTGTAAGTTGTGAAGTTCTCTTCAAGATTTGTATTATAGAGCATCAAGTTAATTACGAAAGATACAAAATTCAGTTAAAGAAGCAGTTTGATATAGAGTATATATGTACGTATATTATCTATGAATCTGTACATGCAATAAATTCCCATACTGCAATTGCATAACTGATATAACTACCTATGATGGCCCCCTTTCTCCTTTACCAACTCTCCGGCAATGACTCAGAGGATAACGTTAAGAAGCTAGCAGTATGCTAAGCAATAGAAACTCCGATATCCAGTCAGTTGTTTTTCGCCTCTTTAAAGCATTACCAATGTCATTGTTTCCCTCTGTTTGCTTGTTGACGGAAACAGAATCACGTTTTATTCATGATATGAGAACTAAGAGAATGATTCCGGTGAATGAGCTTCCCAGCATTTTCTAATATTTACGTATGAGAATGATTATGGGATTGTGTAGAAATTAAGATTGGCGTGGGTGGATCTCATAATCAAGAATCGATTCATGAATAGTTTTGTATCGATTCTTATGCTGATTCTTCCCTTCTTATATACTTGTTATATGCAAGTAAGTAAGCTCATCATAAATATAGAAATATATACACGACGTCACTGTATTGGGATTTGAAGATTTCTTGCATTACAAATCAATGAAAAATATGTTGAAAACATAAAAGTCTCAAAGCACAAAACAGACTATCAAGGCAAACTAGCAGACAAAACTAATTAAAAGCCTCAAAGAACATACCAAACAGAAAGACAAAAAATAAGTTAGATGAGGAATTTTCTGATATATTCATATTCTTCATATGTATGTATGTAGGCCTCATCATTTGGCCCTTTGGCCCTGGCCCGCCCTAAAGCCCGCCCTACCCTATAGGGCCGAAGCCCGATCCGGCCCTCCATTAGGGCGGGTCGACCCTAGCCCTTTTTGAGTAGGGTAGGGTGAGGGTCGAGCAAATTAAACCCGGCCCTATCCTAAAATTTTAACTATCTTATATTACATAATACATACAAATGTCTTCACTAAGCGATTTGGGGCTCTAACTTTGTCGGATTTAAGTGATTTTTTTACCATCACCATATTTCATCATAACGATCAAATGCTATTTCATAGTGTTTTTCAAAATTTGACTTCTTTTATATAGTTGTTTCAAAAAGTTGTATAGTTGAGTATAATCTATTAATCAAGTTATACCGCATTAGTAAGCATGTTGTCATTATAATGTCTAAATTCACAAAATGAAAATTTTGACCGTCTGATATAATCGTTATAGTCAAATATGAGTAAGTATGAAAATCAATTCGTTTCGTGAACGTTCGATGCTCGATCGAAACGGTCAACCATATTTTCATAAAACTTATCACACGAAAACGCTATTACGTACCTTTAGATGAACTTGTTTCGTCGACTCTTCCAAACATTAAACTCTCAAATAGATGAAACGTAATCATCCATGTCAAAATGTAGGAACGTTTACCTCCCGATACTATGGCTCCCCATAGAGAGATATAACCTTAAATAAGGTTGACCGCATCGATCGGGGCTCTAACTTTGTCGGATGTAAGTGATTTTTTTACCATCACCGTATTTCATCATAAAGATCAAATGTTATTTCATAGCGCTTTTCAAAATTTGACTTCTTTTATATAGTTGTTTCAAAAAGTTGTACACTTGAGTATAATCTACCAATCAAGTTATACCACATTAGTAAGCATGTTGTCATTATAATGTCTAAATTCAAAAAATAAAATTTTTGACCGTCTGATATGATCGTTATAGTCAAATATGAGTAGAATATAAAAATCAACTCGTTTCGTAAACGTTCGATGCTCGATCGAAACGGTCAACCATATTTTCATAAAACTTATCACACGAAAACGCTATTACGTACCTTTAGATGAACTTGTTTCGTCGACTCTTCCAAACATTAAACTCTAAAATAGATGAGACGTAATCATCCATGTAAAAATTTGGGAACGTTTACTCCCGATACTATGACTTCACATAGAGAGAGATAAGTTTAAATAAGGTTGACCGCATCTATCGGGGCTCTAATTTTGTCGGATTTAAGTGATTTTTTTACCATCACCGTATTTCATCATAAAGATAAAATTCTATTTCATAGCGTTTTTCAAAATTTGACTTCTTTTATAAAATTTGACTTTTATTTCATATCCGGCCCTAAAAGCCCAACCCGGCCCTAGTTTAAAGGGCCGGCCCGGCCCGACCCTGTTAGCCCTAATAGAATGGGCCTTAAGGGCGGGTAAGGGTTTACATATCAAAGCCCTAGCCAGGCCCGGCCCGGCCCTAAGCTATGTTGACTTAGTCAAAACCCGGCCCGACCCTACCCTAAGCCCTAAATTTTAGGGTAGGGCTTGGCCCGGCCCGGCCCATGATGAGGCCTATATGTATGTGTGTGTGTGTATATATATATATATATATATATATATATATATATATATATATATATAGGACAAATGTTATAAATGGTCTCCGTGGTTTGGAGTCATAACTACATTTGTCCATGTGTTAAATAAATCGACTACTCTTAGTCCAACTATAACATTTCGCTTAATACTATTAGTGAGAGGTACTCACGTGCGTGTCACGTGTTGGGGTAATTTTGTATTTTATATTTAAACTACAGTTAATAAGGAAATACAAAAATTAAAACTTCAAAATATAAGAAAAAAAGAAATAAGAAACTCCCAAAACCTATGCACAACTTGATAGGAGCATAAAATGCGACCTTCTTAATATGTTTTTACCCCATTTATGCAATTCTTAACCCTTATTGTTGTAATATAGAGTCATTGAGTCGAGTCTGAAGTCTTTGGCAGAGTTGGTATGCAAATTGAGCGTAAAATGCAGAAATTGTCAGAAAATGTGAAGAGTTCTAGTTTGAGTAGGAATCCTTGTTGGACTAGAAAACTTGTTTTGACTAGGAAACTTGTTTTGACTAGAAAACCTGTTTTGACTAGGAAACTTGTCGGAATAGAATTCTTTATTGTTCGTCGTTTCTGAAACATGTGAGGAAAAATTTAGAATCTTGTTTGGATTAGGAAATGTCCTGTTTAGGAAAGTCCTACTTGAACTATGACTGTATATTCCGTGACTTTCCTATTTCGATTTTCCTATTCTAGTAACTTTCTCGATCTAGTAAGTTCCTTGATTTGAATTGGAAACTTTCCTAATCTAATGATCTTATCTATTACACATATGTCTTTTTAAGATAATATTTGTCTAGATTAGGACAAGTTTATTACATGAATTAATTCTGTATTTCTTTTCTTTATTTTCAGATTTTATGTGGAGATAAAGGAATAGATAAATTCTAATATTCATGGGGAGCTTTTGCCGATTTACCATGGTAACTTTCATGGGAGGTTGCTGATTTTATTTGGAGAAAATCATGGTAATTTTGTGGAGATAATTCGGCAATGGTTGAAGAGGAATTCCCTAGCTTTTGTGTCGTGAGTTTTCAAAGAGGAAGAGTTTGTTTGGAACTCTTCATGGCCGGCCAAAGAGGGAGAGAATCAAGGTTGAATAAAGACCGAATGTGGACATGAAATTGTGCCAAGGTTCATGATATTGTGGTTGAATTAATTCAAGATTAAATCAAAGGATATTGTGAAGATTTATTCAGCCATTATCCTAGGATATTCGGCAGAAATTAATGTGAAAGACAAGGGCTGCATGAGGACTGAATTTGATGCTTGGTTCAAGATATTTTGCCGAATTAAGTTAATGATAATTGAAGAGATAATTGAAGCAAGTATTCAGCCTTTGACCAAAGTGATTTTCGGCAACAACTTTGAAGAAGAAAGGGAGGCTTTGCCGAACTCAAGAGAGAGAGAATTCGGTTTCATTTGAAACCCTAATGCACCTTGCATTGCCGAACCCTAGCAGCCCCTTACCTCTATAAATACCACTCCATAAATTCAGAAAAATCATCTTCTCTTCCTCACTTTAAACTGCCAAACCTCTGCCGAAATTCCACCACAAAATCCCCACAAAGAACTAAGCCAATTCCATCTCCACCACTCTTCCAAAAAATCAGTCCGTCCATCACCACTAATCCTCTTTGCCGATTCTCTACTCAAGGTTTCTCAAAGTGTGATTTTATCTTTTCTTATGGCTTTTATTCTTTTGTATCAATACAATATTTTGTCTATGAAATTTGTATGGATTCGTGGTTGTAATTTCGGTTTTATGAATTATTCTTTGGATTTTCGGATTTCTTTTATGTGATTTGGTTTTCTCTTGGATTAATTTATGATCTATATATGTGATAACTTGAATTTAGGTTTTATGGGCAGTAGGTATTTCCATGAATTTTTGGTTAAGTTTGGTTTATTTTCTGAATTCATATGCATATAAATTGATGCATGAGGGCAGCCTTGATCATGGTTGTTCCTTGTGTATTGGTTTCACTTGCCGAATACAATATGAGGTGGATTATAAACATAAAGTTGATTCACCTTGTATTGGTTCTAAGGGCTAGAGTAATTCTGAAAATTTACATATCGATGTGAGATGAGGTGACGCCATACTTGCTAATATGTCTCCAATTCGACTCGTTGTGCTTATGTGTTTCTTGGTTTAATTTCTATGCGAAGTGTCTTTACACTATTTAATACTATGTTTGGGATTATGCGCGAAGCTAGTTCTAAATAATTAAAGAGTTTTGCTAATTAGATGAACCGCGAAGGCTCTAATTAAATTGGAACTAAATAGGATCTAAAATTCAGTTTGAACTTGCTGCCTCTATTCCTTTATTTTATTTTGTTACATGTTTAGAGAGTTTTGTGTTATGTGCTCTTTGTGGAAGATGTTGATCAATTGTATATATTAATTTAGTTTTTATTTTCTTTATTTACGTAAAAATCAGTAGGTTATTTAGATAAAAACATCAAACCCCCTTTTATTTGCAATACTTTGTGTGACTGAAAGCCCTAGATTTCCCCGGATAGAACGATCCCTACTTGTCCTAACTACAATTGACACAAATAGGGTATTATGTGTATGAAGTTGTTTTGCAGGTACAAATGTGCTTGAGAATAAGCTCCATCAATTTTTGGCGCCTTTGCTGGGGAAATTTAATTATTTTGATTCATAAAGTGTTGCTTTGTAACTTTGTAAATTTCAGATTGTTTAATTTTTCCTTATTTTTGGGATATGTATAATAGGATTTTCGGATGTGTATTAGTAAGTAGGATTTTTGGTTTTGGTTTTTGGTTTGATTAATTGCCGAATTATGTGATGTAAATATGTATGAATGTTTGTAACACTTAGATAATTTCTAGGAAGTTGATAGGTTTATTTATACTTGAGCTTATTGTAGTTTCTAAAGTGTAACATGTAGGGAGAAGCCGCTTTTGTTGGTCATAGCCTTAACCCTTCATACGAACGATGCTTTTTAGCAGATCCGTTTTTATGAGGTTGAGGGCGGCTTTGATCAACACTTGTAGACTGCTAGGGATCCGAGTTTATTTTACAAAGTATGGGGCAAGTTATTATCATTGATATGGTTCTCAGGTTTGTTTAACTGGTTCTCAAGGCCCACATATTGATGTTCATTCTCGGTGAGTGAGTCGATTGGGGACTTGTCCTTCGTGGTGTCCAACAACGAGACCTGCCTGGTTCCTGTAGGGAGTTCGCTTTCCGTGAATCTTAACGACATCGCCTTTGAAAAGTAAAATATGCTCGACCTAGACAATAGCTTGGGCCGAAGCATCACCTCACTTTAGACGCTAGAAAATAACTTGACATATGTGAATCTATTTTCTTCAACCCAATTCGTCTTTAATTTTTGAGGTATATCGGAATAAGCATGATACTACCTTGGACTGTTTCAGCCCATTGCACTGTTATCTCCTCTGCTCCACGTACCTCAAATTTTAAAGTTGTGCAAATAAAAGCTCCCTTAGTAGGTTTCGACATTCTCATATATACATAATTCGAATACTTTGAAATTTTTAAGAACCGATCCATTGTGTGATACATGTAAATTTCGTGTAAATTTTTGTGATCCATTGTATAACTAGTTAAATTGATAGGGAATTTTAGAAGTTTATTTATGTTGAGTTTGTTTTTAGTTTTGAGGGGAAGAGGAATATGTAAGGTCACTTTCGTTGATATTAGCTTTAACCCTTCATACGAACGATGCTTTTTAGCAGATCCGTTTTTATGAGGTTGAGGGCGGCTTTTATTAACTTTAGTGGTACTGTCAACATAAGGTTCTCAACAGAGTAAGGGGCATAAAGGTTCACCTATTAGTTCGTTTGTTTCTAATTTTTGGTGTTGAGGTTTGTTTAATTAGATCTCAAGGCCCACAGACTGATGTTCATTCTCGGTGAGTGAGTCGATTGGGGACTTGTCCTCCGTGGTGTCCAACAACGAGTCTTGCCTCACTCCATTATTAAAACTTTCGTTCTAACCTTCTGAAACCACGGAATCTTGTGTCTAGACGATAGACCTAGGCCGCACGTCCACCGAGCTTCAAAACTTTAAATGAGTTTGATATAAGTAAATTTTTAATCTCAAAAGAAAACTTTCATGTTCGAATTTTCGAGGTATATCGGATAAAGCATGATCCTAGTGGGGGCTGTATCAGTCCATTGCACCGTTATCTCCTCTGCTCCATGTACCTTGAAAATTAGAACGAAATTTTTAGTAAACTTAACTAGGGATACTTGTAAATTTGTGTGAATTATACTTGTAATTTTACTAATACTCTCGTTGGATATATAATATACATACATTCTATTTTTGCTTTTCTTGTGAATTCCTTGCTTAAACACTTGATCTTCTAAATTTCAGGTACATGAATCTTGGTTGGTCACAAGACATTGAGGATAGATTGAAAAGAATTTGCAACCAAGAAGAAGAGGAACAAGTACCACCTAGCACATCATCACCAGAACGTCAGTTTACATCCCCCACCTCATTACTTTTCGATAGAAGTTTTGTTGCACCCCCATCACCATTTCTGTTGACAGTAGCCGCAGAGAGGCTACAGCAGGCCCACAGACCCGCGGCAAGCGCACCAGGGCCCGGCCCAAGGGTCGGGACCGGATCATCAGCACCCGGCCTCGGGGCCTGGCACTCTATCCTGCCTCCAGGAACCCTGGGGCCGGGGGCGCCAGCCTGCCTAAGAGGGCTTCAGAAAGTATAAGCAGAAGGGAATCAGTCCCACATCGAAGAGTAAGGCCAGTCTTTACCCCCAACCACCTATATATGGGCCCCAACTACCTTCTTTATGAGGTAACTCGTCTCTCTCCCCGCTTACATACGTGCCTCAGTTATATACATTCCAACTATACTAACTTAGGCATCGGAGAGGTGAAGGCCGGCCCGCCCGGTATTCTCCTTAGTGAGCAGGATTGCAGGAGACAGTTGGATTCATCAAGTATCTACTAGACCCCCGGGTTTAGGCAGAAACAATTGGCGCCGTCTGTGAACATAATGCACCTGGCCCATGGCACTTCACTGGGGGACTCGTCCGGAGATGGCATGATGTCCGCCAACGGTCGAGTTCCGCCCAATACCATGGCTGACACCGGTCGAAAATGTTCGACCGGCGGGCTTTATACACCCGGGCGAGTCTGCATCTAACCCATGCACGCTTGTCCAGCAGGATAAAAACCCTGCATCGCATTGAAAGGCGATCAAACATGGGGCTACATGGCGAGCTTTGTCACCTCAATGCCACCCCCTTACCTCAACGCTTATTCAATATAAGCTGAGAAGAACTAGCAAGTGTTCACCGGTGCTTCAAACAGGCCGCAACACCAGGGTAATCTCCCTGCAGCCTAGCAATGGGAAACGATAGCCCGGTAGAGGCTCAGTGAATCCCGTTTCGGCAGATAGCCCGGTAGAGGCTCAGTGAATCCCGTTTCGGCAGATCGGCCAGTTGAAGCCTAGTGAAGCTCCGCTTTGTACCGATAGGGCAGAGTGCCCGGCCGAAATTCCGTGCACATTCCTTGCATGGCGGATTTCAACGCCTCATTATCATCCCGTGCATAAATCTCTTGCATGGCGGATTTCAACGCCTCATTATCATTCCATGCACACGTCTGTTGCATGGCATCATGGCATCATGACATCATCATTATCATCTTGGCTCCATACTCATAACACCACACTTAGTCATATTGCTGCTTATATTGCAAGTGTGCTTATAAACTATTGCTTCCCATTAGTAACAGGTACTCACCTCGGTCACGCCCAATCTTCAACGCGGACTTGGGGGACTGGGCACCGGTAGATTGGTAACCCCGCGGGTCTGCGGGACAAGAGCAAGACAGATTTAAGTCCCCATTCAAGATTGCACTTGACCGGGAACTTGGGGGACTTGTTGACAGTAGCCGCAGAGAGGCTACAGCAGGCCCACAGACCCGCGGCAAGCGCACCAGGGCCCGGCCCAAGGGTCGGGACCGGATCATCAGCACCCGGCCTCGGGGCCTGGCACTCTATCCTGCCTCCAGGAACCCAGGGGCCGGGGGCGCCAGCCTGCCTAAGAGGGCTTCAGAAAGTATAAGCAGAAGGGAATCAGTCCCACATCGAAGAGTAAGGCCAGTCCTTACCCCCAACTACCTATATATGGGCCCCAACTACCTTCTTTATGAGGTAACTCGTCTCTCTCCCCGCTTACATACGTGCCTCAGTTATATACATTCCAACTATACTAACTTAGGCATCGGAGAGGTGAAGGCCGGCCCGCCCGGTATTCTCCTTAGTGAGCAGGATTGCAGGAGACAGTTGGATTCATCAAGTATCTACTAGACCCCCGAGTTTAGGCAGAAACAATTTCCTTCAGAATCTTCGTGTGAACTAAACCCCTTGTTTCACGAAGAACCAGAATTTGAGTTGCTACAAAGTCCTCTGCCTATTACCTATTTGAACTTCAACTTACCAGATCCAGTAATTAAGATGACTTCGTTGAGAGAAGAGAATGGGCAAGTTGATGCGCCACAAGGAGGGGCGGCAAGGCCAAGCAATGTCACATATCCGGCAGTTGCTGCTGGCAAATCAGCAGAATTCGAGTTGAAGGGTGGATTTATTCACCAATTGCCCAAGTTTGTGGGGTGTGTAGCATGGAGGGACACACAACTGACAAGTGCCCTCAAGTGGTAGCGGGTGAGAGTTATGAGGAAGCCAATGCAGTTGGTTTTCTAGGGCAGCAACGTCCCAACACATTCACCAACTTCAACCCCAGATACAATGATCATCTAAACTTCAGATGGGCCAATAACGACAATGTGCTTAGGGCGAATGTTCAACAGAATGCACCCTACCAACCTAGGACAGCCGCACCATTTCAGAGACAACAAGGAACCTTTGTGCCGAATCAACCCATCCAACCCCAACAAGCTCAAGCGCCACCAAGCAATACCAATTATGATGCCATCATCCAATCACTTTCAAGTGCCACCCAAACATTGCTAGCTGGACAACAAGCAACTAACAAAGATGTTGCTGAGCTCAAGAATCAAATGGGCCAAGTGGTGGATTTTATGGGGCAGTTTAATGAACAAGGGAAGCTACCCTCAAATGTGATTAAGAACCCAAAGAACGAGCAAGCACAATCCATCACCACAAGAAGTGGGAAAGTCATAAGAGGGCCGGCACCCAAAGGACTAATTGTGAAGGGGGCAGCCGAGCATGACATTGAAGAAGAAAGAGAGACACACGGCATAATTGAGGCCAAGCAAGGAGTGGTAAAGGAAAGCCATGAAGAAATGAGGAAAAGAGACTTGGAAAAAGACCCAGCAACCTCCAAGAAGGAGGCACCAAAGGTAACAGATTCTAACTCAACTGGTTTAGTTAAAACTAACCAATTTTCGTGTTTACCTTTTCCCTCCACGTTCGCAAAGTCCAAAAAGGACAAATCTGATGAGGAGGTGTTGGAGATCTTTAGGAAAGTGGAGGTCAACATCCCCCTTTTGGAATGCATCAAGCAGATTCCAAAATATGCCAAGTTTTTAAAAGACCTATGTACAACAAGAAGGCATACGAGGGAGGAGCAAGTGGTGAAGATGAGTGAGACAGTTTCAGCTGTTCTCCAATGAAAGCTTCCACCGAAAATGAAAGACCCAGGCAGCTTTACTGTGCCTTGTAAAATTGGACAAAATTATTTTGATAAAGTTTTACTAGATTTAGGGGCTTCAATAAATGTTATGCCTTACAATGTGTATAAGTCCCTAGGTCTAGGAGAGTTGAAAAAGGACAATGTAATTATTCAACTCGCCGATAGGTCTAACAAATATCCTGAGGGGTATATTGAAGATGTTCTTGTGCAGGTGAATAGTCTGATTTTTCCTGCAGATTTCTATGTGCTTCACATGGAAGAGTCGCCCCTAAATTCCACTCAACTATTGTTGGGGCGACCATTTATGAGGACAGCAAGAACGAAGATCGATGTTGCTGAGGGGAATCTCACCATGGAGTTCGATGGTGAAATGATTAGCTTCAATATATTTGAGGCAATGAGGTATCCAATTTCTGACCTTAAACCATGCTATGTTATTGACGTAGTTGATTCTGTTGCGCAGGTTTTGTCAGAAACTTTGGATCAATAGCAGCTAGCTATTGAGCGAGGGGCAGGAATTGACATACATGGGGAGAGGATTTCAAAGGAGGCACGACTTGACCTTGAACCGTGCATTGCACTTGTAGTTGCTTGCTGAGCTAGAGACAACACCCCACTTCAGGTATAACAAGTTCATGTCAATTCCCATTTCCACTAATAAAATTCTACCATCTGTGGAACAGGCCCCTAAATTAGAACTGAAGGTGTTTCCCAACCATTTGAAGTATGTATACTTGGGAGACGATGACACACTACCAGTTATTGTGTCATCACAGCTGGTGAGTAGCAGGAAGCAAGTTTGATTAACGTGCTTAAGAAGAACAAGACCGCTATTGGATGGACTTTGGCGGATATCAAGGGTATTAGCCCTACAACTTGTGTTCACAGGATCTTACTCGAGGAAGGAGCCAAGTCTACTAGGGAGGGTCAGAGACGTTTACACCCCCCTATGATGAAGATTGTCAAGGACGAGGTGATCAAATTGCTGGATTGTGGAGTCATTTATCCTATCTCAGATAGCCAGTGGATTGCACCTGTCCAAGTTGTACCCAAGAAGAGTGGGGTCACAGTTGTGAAGAATGACAAGGATGAACTCGTGCCACAACGATTGGTGACAGGTCATAGGATGTGCATCGACTACAGGAAGCTGAATGCTACTACTCGAAAGGATCACATGCCTTTGCCTTTCATGGACCAGATGTTGGAGAGACTAGCTGGACACGAATTCTATTGCTTCTTGGATGGGTACAGCGGTTACAATCAGATATGCATTTACCCAGATGACCAGGAGAAGACGACGTTTACATGTCCCTTTGGTACGTTTGCCTATCGACGCATGCCTTTTGGTTTATGCAACGCACCAGGTATATTTCAACGTTGTATGTATTCCATTTTCTCTGACTACATTGAAAACATTATTGAAGTCTTTATGGATGATTTTAGTGTTTATGGAAAAGACTTTGATGCATGCTTAGAGAATTTGGAATTAATCTTGGAAAGATGTGTAGAAACTAACCTTGTGCTAAATTGGGAAAAATGTCATTTCATGGTAAAACAAGGGATAGTTTTAGGACACATAATTTATGCTAAGGGTATAGAGGTTGATAGGGCCAAGATTGATATCATGCTTCACTTACCCTCCTCTACAACTGTAACGGAGGTACGTTCGTTTCTTGGCCATGCAGGTTTTTACAGGAGGTTCATCAAAGATTTTTCGTTGGTGGCCAAGCCTATTTGTTCCCTATTGCAGAAAGATATTCTATTCATATGGGACAAAGGGTGTGAAGATGTATTTGTGAAGTTGAAGACACTTTTGACGACTGCTCCCATTATGGCGCCACCAGACTGGACCATACCATTTGAGATCATGTGTGATACTTCAGACTATGCAGTTGGAGCAGTTCTTGGACAAAGAAAAGAGAAGAAGCCAAATGCTATTTATTATGCTTCTCGAACATTAAATGATGCTCAATTGAATTACTCTACTACTGAGAAAGAGTTGTTGGCTGTTATTTTTGCTTTAGAAAAATTTCGATCTTATCTTTTGAATTCTAAAGTGATTGTTTATTCTGATCATGCAGCATTGAGATATTTGATGAAGAAGAAGGATGCTAAGCCACGCTTGATTCGATGGATCCTCTTATTCCAAGAGTTTGACATCGAAATCAAGGACAAGAAGGGAAGCGAAAATGTTGTGGCGGATCACTTGAGCAGAATTGTGCAAGAGGAGGAAACGTTGCCACTTCAGGAAACTTTCCCAGACGAGCAGCTTTTTCGTATGGACACAAAAGACCCTTGGTATGCAGACATTGTAAATTATTTAGTTACTAAAACTTTTCCAAGTACATGTTTGCAGGCAACCAAGACGAGGATCAAAAAGATTGCAAGACACTACATATGAGACGATTCCTATCTTTGGAGGAATTGTAGTGATAAGATCATTCGACGTTGTGTCCCACAAGAAGAGCATAGGCCGATCCTAGCATTTTGCCACGCTGAGGCGTGTGGAGAACATTTTGGAGCTAAGAGGACAGCCCTTAAGGTATTAGAAAGCGGATTTTATTGGCCCATGATCTTCAAGGATGCATATACATTTTGCATGACATGTGATAGGTGCCAAAGGACAGGTAACATTGGTAAGAGAGATCAAATGCCCATTACTTCTATCATAATTGTTGAAATTTTTGATGTTTGGGGGATAGATTTTATGAGACATTTTCCTTCATCTAAGGGCTTTCTATATATCTTGTTGGCTGTTGATTATGTGTCTAAATGGGTGGAAGCAAAAGCCACAAGGACTAACGATTCAAAAGTTGTTGCAGATTTCTTGAGGACTAACATTTTTTCCAGGTTTGGAGTACCTCGTGTGCTTATAAGCGATGGAGGTTCTCACTTCTGCAACAGAACAATTGAGGCTTTGCTCAACAAGTACGGAGTCACCCATAAGGTATCCACACCTTATCACCCTCAGACAAGCGGAATGGCGGAAGTGTCAAATAGGAAAATCAAGAGCATATTAGAGAAAACTGTGGGCCCATCAAGGAAAGATTGGAGTGACAGACTTGATGATGCACTTTGGGCTTACAGAACGGCATCCAAGACACTCATTGGGATGTCTCCATTTCGTCTCACCTATGGCAAGGCGTGCCATCTACCAGTAGAGTTGGAGCACAAGGCATGGTGGGCAGTCAAGCAATTCAACATGGAGCTAGACAAGGCTGGACTTCACAGGAAGTTGCAATTGAGTGAGCTTGAGGAAATCAGGAATGAAGCATACGATGCTGCTTGGATTTACAAAGAGAAGACGAGAGTGTATCATGACAAGATGCTGAGAGGGAAATCGTTTCATACTGGTCAAAAAGTCTTGTTATTTCATTCTCGTCTTAAATTATTTCCTGGAAAATTGCGTTCTCGTTGGGTTGGACCTTATATTGTGATTAATGTGTTTGCTCATGGTGCCATAGAAATTCAAAGTGTTGAAACAGGTAGACAATTCAAGGTGAATGATCATCGACTTAAACCTTACTTCGAACGTTTTGAGGAGCACACCATTGAGGAGACGCAACTTCAGGACGCACCAAGATCCTGTTGAGCATGGAGAAGAGTCTAGGCTAAAGGACTATAAACAACTAAGCGTTGCATGGGAGGCAACCCATTTCAACCAAAATTGTGAAGGAGCCATCAACGAGAGTTTGAATTTTCTAAATCCCTAAACTCTTTTTGGTTGAATTGTATAAATGTGGAACTTGTGTGATTTATCATATGCTTAGAAATTACAACATAATTCTTGTTTAACATTGAGGACAATGTAATTTTCTAAGTGTGGGGTAGAGAATATATGTTTCACATGTTTTGTTTTATTTTGAGTTTTTGTTTTGAGTCATAAAAGAAAAGAAAAGAAAAGAAAATAAAAATCAGAAAATCAGAAAAATAAAAAAAAAAATTTCGTTGCTTTTGTAATTTTTGTAGGTTATTGTTTTTGAGTCTTAGGATGCCCCTAATAGTCTATGATGATTATATCTTTGAGTACATAGATGATGGTTTTGCATAATCATGAGAATTAATTGTGAGTTTCATGGACATTGTGATTGGTATGAACATTTGAGACTTGGATTTATTTGTGTAATAAGCATGCATGTTTGTGTTGATTTTGTTCCATAATAACCTATGTGAGCTTTGATGCCAAATACTTTCTTCATGAGCGATAAATATAAGAAAAAAATGGGCAGAATTTTTCAAAACTTCATCATTTTTTTATTATTCAATGACTATGTGCCTTAGCTTTTAATGAACTCTAGAATGCTAGAACTTGCTCTTGACGATTTTTGAGACTATTATTCATAAAATGCCTTGACTTTGAAAATGATTGAAAAGATCATGTTAGGATACCACCATTGCCAAATAAAGCTATGCCTAATTTGTGCCCATCGTGGGACTCTTTAGTTTTAACCCCATTGAGCCAACATTGAGCCATTTTATTTCATCACCATGATACACATTCCTTGAACTTAGAATAGTTTATCCTTACCATTGTTGTCAAGACTTGGTAAAGTTTAATTGGAATTTGTTATTTGAAGTGATGATTTGAAGCAAGTGTGGGGTGAGCCAATCCAAAAGCATGAAAGAAACATGATTGCCGAAACAAAAAGAAAATTCGGATAGAAAATAGAAAGAAAAATTTGAGCCGAAAATAGAGAAAAATAAAGAAAAAGAATCGGCAAAAGAAATACTTGGATTGGGTTCTTGTGGTGAATTTGGAGTTTGTTTTACAATTAAAGGTCTATTATTATCATACTTGACCTTTGTCTATGTTCACTATGTTATGGGGAAGAAAAGAATGAAGTTTGGGTCCACCATGATAAAATTTGACCTTTTGGAGTGATGTCATAAGGATTCATTGAATTTTGCTAAGTCTTGGTGACATTTTATCACCACTATCCTAAATGTGAATGCCTTATGCCAATCCCCATTATCACCTTCACGTTGATCTTTTCATGATTCTTAAAATAGGTAAACTTTGATTTGTGGAGATTTTGTCAAGAGTTGAGCTTATGGTTTTGGTTCATTGGTGTACATAGTTGTTACATGAAGTTTTTCCAGAAAAATTGATTCACAAAGTGCTTTTATTTGATGAAATATGCGAGCTATTTGTTGCCTTACAATCTGTTCTCTTGCATATACTTTGAGTGAATTGTCATATCATGAGTGAAAAGAAGAGAGTATGCCTAGTGAGGAGGATTAAATCAACTTAACATGTCATTGCTTGTGATTTTCGTTTCTTACTTGTTCATGCTTTGATACATGTTTCATGACGCTCGGGATTTATGTGCGTACATTCGAATGCTTAACTTGAAAGCTATGTGTTTAAAAGATCCTGAGACAATCATTTAGGGACAGTAGTATTGAGTCTTTTTGTTTTGTTTTCTTATGGGACTAGCAAAAGCTAAGTGTGGGGTAGTTGCCATGGGCCCATGGAGCATGCATCAGGCCTCTAACAACACCGCTATCTGCACCAAAATCTTTCAATGTTCCTCTTCTCTTTATTTCTTTTTCTTCTTGATCAAATAATTCTTCTCATAATCAGTTTCCTCTTCCTCACTTCTCCTCACTTTCCCCATAATCAGTTGGCAAATTGACAAAGTTTTGTTTGAATTTGATAAAGATTTACAATTAAATCAGGCCTAGATCATATGACAAATAGTTCTAATGCCATATTCGCACATTGATAGAAAAAGAATTAATGATTTCAACCTTTAAATCTGATTTTTGTTCTAACACCCTAATGGTAGGGTTTTAATGAACTGCCATAGACATATCTTCTTGCCAATAAGGGAGTGAGTTGTTACCGACGGTGGAAATTCTAGAGTTTTTAATATTCTATTTTCTGGGTTTTTATCTTTATATTCTTATTGTTTTAGTATTTTTTTTTCTATGAGAGTGAAAAGACAAAATTACTCCAACATGTGATACCCAAGTAAACACATCACTAACGGTGTTAAACGAAATGTTATAGTTGGACTAAGAGTAGTCGATTTATTAAAGGCATAATAGCCAAAATACACCCTGAACTTGGCTTAAATTGTCAATTTACACCCTCAACTTGTAATTGCGAAAATTTACCTCCTCAACTTGTCAAAAACTGCCGATTTGCACCCCCTCCGTTAAATCTAACTTTTTCCATCCAATTTCGAATCATGTGACATGCACATGAGGGGTATTTTCGTAATTTTTTATTTATTTCGTTTTATTAACAAATATATAAGGGAAAAAATATGATGAGAAAAAAAAAACGAAAAAAAAAATGATGTGTGAGATTGGTGAGAAGGTTATATAAGGGATGTGGTCATCTTGGGGTTATACAAGGGTTCAGAGGTCCATCGTCTTCTTCCTTAGATGGCTAAATAAAGAACCCTAAATCTATTCAAGGAAGAAATATCATAATTCGTTGGGTGTAAATCAATTCAAGCTTTAAACAAAGACTCGAAAATGGATGTGGTCATCTTGAGATACACTGGGGATCCTCCACAGTATGGTTAGTGATGAAATTCTATGTTTGTCGATATGCTTTGTATTCTGGTTTATGCCTATTCTAATAGATTTCAGGAAAATTTCTAGTGTATATTTGTTAAAAAGTTCGTTTTAGTTTATCATATTGCACAAAGATTGCTAGGTTTTCTTTTGGTTACTTTTGTATCATGGTATGAGTTTTTTCTGGGGAATTTTCTATTGGAGTTGGCTCTGAATTGAATATATTGAAGTGGTCCATCTTTTTGTCTGCTCTGTTTTTAAATGTTCAACCAATTTTCATTGTGCAGGTGACCAAGATTATTTTACTCTAGAGATTAGGCATGGGGGTGTGTTTAACCAAACTGGTGAGTATGTGGATGGGTTTGTGCATTGGGCTGATTATCTTGAAATAGACAAATTTAGTAAATGGGATATTGAAGAGGTAGCTAGACACCTAGGTTACAGGTTAATGGACACAAGTTTCGTGTTTTATCATGTTCGAGATGGGTTAGTTGAAGTAAATTCAGATATTAGATCTCTTCAATGTGCTCAAAATCTATCTGCCTCTAAAGTATCAGTGGTGTACTTTTGCCATAATTTTTTGGGAAGTCAACAAGTATATAATGAAGATAATTTGTTGGATATTGAGGTTGGAGTACAACAAGAAGACGTTCAACATGAAGTAGTGTTTGAAGATGATGCTTATAATGAAGATGAGGATGGCGTTTGTGATGTGGACTTTGTTGATGATGATTATGTTCAGACTGACGGAGAGGATTTTAAAATTTATCTGAAGTCTGTTGTTAATGAAACAGCGGTAGATATGCATAGAGAGCCAGGTGAAGAATCTTCAGAGTATGAAAATAGTGATGAGCTTGGAAGCCTTGATGAAAGTTCTTCAACATATAGTAATGGAACCAGCAAGAAAAGGGCATCAAGAAAGAAAAAAACTCCGAAGTTTAAGCAGTACAGAAGGGAAGTTGATAGAAGAAATCCTCATTTCAAACTGGGAATTGACTTTCCCTCAATACAAGAGCTAAGAGAGGCTGTGAGAGAGTATGCTGTGGTGGTCGGAAGGGCAGTGTATTTTAAGAAGAATGACGGGAACAAGGTGACCATCAAATGTCATGGCTCGTGTGATGGGGTAGTCTGTCCATTTTATCTGTATGCTTCTTATGTGAAGAAAGGTCCTACAATGAGGATAAAGAAACTGCAGCCTGAGCACTTATGTGGCAAAGAAGATGCAATTAAGTTTGCGTCATCAACTTAGCTCGCTGATAGGTATGAGCATGAGATGAAAACAAACCCCAAAATGACACCTACAGACTTCATTACAATGGTGTTAGAAAATTATGGTATTACAGTCACCAAGGACCAATATTACAAAGCCAAACAAAAGTGTGCACAAAGAATACAAGGCAGCATAGAAGAACAATATGGTTTACTATGGAATTATGCAGAAGAATTGAAGAGGGTCAATCCTGGAAGTACAATCAAGATTATGGCACAACTTAGGGATGGAGAGCCTATTTTTCAGAGAATGTATGTTTGTTATGCTGCTCTAAGAGATGGTTTCTTAGATGGATGTAGGCAATTGGTTGGATTTGATGGCTGCCATATCAAAGGACCACACAAGGGACAAATTTTATTTGCTGTTGGGATTGACGCAAACAATGGCATGTACCCAATAACATTTGCTATGGTCGAGCAAGATAATCAAGAGACATGGAGTTGGTTTTTAGAATTTTTCTTGGATGATATTAAAATTACAAATTGTGGGACTGGATGGGCTTTTATATCAGATAAGCAGAAAGGATTAGGGAATGCAATTAAAGCAATGACACCCGGTGCCGAACACAGACATTGTGCTCGACACATGTATAACAATTTTAAGAATGCCGGTCACAGTGGTCTTGCGTTGAAGAATAGTTTTTGGTCAGCTGCAAGGGCGACTACTGTTCCTTGGTATGAGGAATAAATGGATAACATGTTCAAGCTTTCTTCTGAGACAGAGGATTGGTTTGTTGATAAGCCTCCAAAACATTGGAGCAGATCACATTTCATCACAGACCCAAAGTGTGATATTTTGCTAAACAATTTGTGTGAAGCATTCAATGCTGCTATTTTGGAAGCAAGAGATAAACTTATCTTACCAGGTCTTGAGAAATTGAGGACTTACCTCATGCTAAGGATGGCAAAGCAAAGGGAAACAAAGTGGACGCAACCTGTTGGCCCTAGAATCTTTAAAATAATTGAAGCAAAGAGAGAGCAAGGTGGTTAGTGCACCACTCGTCATAATGGGAATGGACAGTTTGAAGTGATGAGAATACATGGAAAGAGGCAATTTAGTGTCAACTTGAATCAGCATACTTGCTCCTGTAGAAAGTGGCAACTTTGTGGCTTACCTTGTGCACATGCTATGGCTGCTATTAGTAAAATGCAAAGGAATGTATATGATTTTGTTCATTCGTGTTACAAGAGACCTGCATATGACAGAGCCTATGCAAGATACATTTCTCCCATGACCAGTCCTGAATTATGGCCAAAAACTCAACATATGCCTCTCAAGCCTCCTGCATATGTGAAGCAACCTGGAAGACCTAAAAAGAAAAGGATTAAGGAGACAGGTGAAGTTCCAAAAGGTGCCACCATGCTTCCAAGATATGATAGCGATATGCATTGCGGTCAATGTGGAGCCGAGGGTCACAATAGTAGAAGTTGTCCTCAGGTAACTCAAACAATAATTATAAGTTTCAAAATAAATTTCAGAATCTCACTTATCACTTGGTTTATAGTTTTCCAATAAATGTTTCATTCATAATCTTTCCACAATTGGACCTTTTTGTTTTAAAAAAAAAAAAAAAAAAACTAATTTTGATTTTATTTTTACTAGGGATTGGTAAGAGGAAGGGGAACATCCAGAGGTAGAGGAAGGGGTAGAGGAATGAGCAATGGGAGTGGGCTAGAGCCACCTGCAAGGCAAACAACTATTGACAGCGAAAGAGGAAGGGGAAGATGTTCTACAAGAGGTAGAGGAAGGGGACCTCGAGGCTCTACTAGAGGTAGAGGAAGAGGACTTCAAGGCTCTGTAAGTTATATAGATATTAATAAGTTTTGTTTTGCATCATGTTATGATATTTATAATACACTAATAATTGGATATGTATAGGTAAGTGGAGGAAGTGGTGGGCAAAACAAGCACACAAGCCAGTAGAGCTAATCATTCACCATCTGCTGATGAAGTGAGGACACAAAACAAACCTCAGAACTTCATAGGCGCCGTGGCAATAGACTTGACGACTTGTTTAGAGACTATTTAAGTATTTTTATGTAGTTTAGAACCACTATTTTGTATGGTTAAGTTGATTACATCATTTAACCATTATATGTGTGATCTAAACACTACTTTTTGTTGAGATATTGACTTCGACAAGTTATATTATGTCTCTTGTTAATTGAAATAGTAGTTCGTCAATTTAATTTTAGTTCACGTAATTTTCTTTATCGACAAATTATATCACGGAAAGTATGCATTATTTTGAAGAAAAAAAAATGAATTGATTGAAAAAAAAAAGTACCACGAAATGAATCAGTAAGTACATATAATTGTCCTTTTTTATATAGATAATATTCTTCAAAAATTAAATTTCTAGTGTATATTTGTTAATAAAACGAAATAAATAAAAAATAACGAAAATACCCCTCACGTGCATGTCACATGACTCGAAATTGGATGGAAAAAGTTAGATTTAACGGAGGGGGTGCAAATCGGCAGTTTTTGACAAGTTGAGGAGGCAAATTTTCGCAATTACAAGTTGAGGGTGTAAATTGACAATTTGAGCCAAGTTCAGGGTGTATTTTGGCTATTATGCCTTTATTAAATACGATGGCTAAAATTAGATATTTTAAAACCACATGGACAAACGTAACTATGACCCCAAAGCACGAGGACTATTTATAACATTAGCCCTAAAGTATTCTAACAACCTATTAGGAAAGGAATCCTTATTTACACCACAATATTCTACAATCCTAGTTACATACAATTGCTATAATAAAAGAAATAATTAGGAATGTAATCAGGAGTGAATTAAGGACGACTTATGCCAACACTCCCTCTCAAGTTGGAGCGTACAGATCACGTATGCCCAACTTGTCAAGTGAGTCATAAGAACTTTTGCTAGAAACTGTCTTTGTAAGATATCTGCCAAATGTTCTTATGTTGACATAAATGGAAAGGAGATGATATGCCAATCCAACTTTTCTTTAATAAAATGTCGATCCACCTCCACATGATTGGTTCTGTCATGCTGAACAGGGTTAATTATGAGCAATCTCAACTACAACTTTATTATCACATAACAACAGCATAGCCTTTTTCGGCTTAAAACCTAAGTCTCTCAACAGGTTTCTTAACCCATAATAATTCACACACACATCGAGTCATTCCTCTATACTATCCTTCAGCACTTGAACGAGCCGTAACCTTCTGCTTCTTACTCTTCAAGTAACTAAATTTCCACTAATAAATGTAAAATAGTATGAAGTAGACCTCCTGTCAGGTACAAAACCTACCCAGTCTGCATCTGTATACCCCAATACATCGAGATGTTCATATTTAGAGAACACCAACCCTCTACCTGGTGCAGACTTCAGATACCTTAAAATTTGAAACACAACCTCCATATGTGCTTCACTAGGATTATGTATAAACTGACTCATAAGCTAAATCTGGTCTAGTGTGTGACAATTATATCAATCTCCCAACTAATCTTTAATACCTGCCATTGTTTGTTAATATTTGATATGGATACTCAACTAGCCGATGATTCGATCTGCTCCATAGGGGTATCAGCTGGTCTATAATCTAACATCCATGTTTCTGCCAACAAATCAGGAATATATTTACGCTGACTCAACATGATACAGTCTTTACTCCGAGCAACCTCAACGCCTAAGAAATAGTTTAGATTTCCAAGGTTCTTCATTTCAAATTCGATAGATAACTCTCTCTGTAGCTATCCTATCTCCTCTAGATTATTACAAGTGACAACCATGTCATCCACATAAATAATGAGTGTGGTGACACTACCTTTTTGATGCTTGAGGAAGAGGGTGTGATTGGAATTAGTTTATATGTACCTAATTCTTCTCATAAACCTGGTAAACTGACCAAACCAGCTCGTGGAGACTGCTTAAGACCATACAATGACATTCTCAAACGACAAATTACCTGTTTTCCAGTGGTAATGCGGTATCGTAGAGGCAAAACTTCTTCATTCAGATCTTCGTGCAAGAAGACATTTTTAACATCGAACTTCTTAAAAAGTTAATCCAGCTTGGCTGCTAGTGACAAGAGCACTCTAATAGTGTTGATTTTCACAACTGAAGCAAAGGTTTCGTCATAATCCACACCATACTTCTGGGTCTATCTTTTTGCTACTAGCCTGGCCCTATACATGTCTACTGAACCATCAAAGTTGTGCTTCACCGTATATACCCATCTACTACCAAATGTTTTCTTCTCAGGAGGTAGCTGCATAAGTTCCAAGTGCAATTCTTTTTAAGTGCACCCATCTCTCAATCAAGCCATTGCTTTCGCCCACTTCTCATCCTTCATAGCATTCTGTACTTTAGTAGGAAGTGATATAGAGGATAATTAATTAACAAAGAATTCATATGGTTTAGATAATCTATAGGTAGACACATAACTCCCTACAGGGTACCTAGCCTTAGCACTCAATAAAGGTTCATATTGCTTTGGTGCTTGACCACAAGTAATTCGTTCTGACAAGACTCGTGTTTGAACCTTTGAAGGATTAACTAAAGGCACACTTAGGGGTGGGCACGGGTCGGGCCGGGCCCAAAAATTGAAGAACCCGACCCAAAGCCCGAAAATTTCGGTTCGGGCCGGTTCGGGCCCTCCAGACGTCAAGGACCGAGCAAAGCCCGTTCGGGCCGGGTTCGGGCCGGGTTCGGGCTTTTTCGGGCCCAAATCTGACAAAATGTAATTTTCAACAGAAACACACCTTTCACTGTATTTTGACAACCTGTTGTGTACTTGTGTTCCATAAACATAAAACTAACATTTCAACCATTCAACTGATTCAATCATTCAAATATTACAATACCATATTCAAATTCAACATATTGAACTATTGAAGAACAAAGATTAAGGAGTTCAAAAATCAAAACTACAAACATAATAATGAATGAATTCAAGAGTTCAAGAGTTCAAGTGTTCAAATGTTCAAGACTTCAAGAGTTCATAACTTCATAACTTCATACTACATAACTAGGAGTCTAGGAAGAAACCTGGCAAGTGCCAAGCGCCAAGGCTGCCCTGGCGCCCTACTGCCCCTGCGCGGCTGCGCCAACTCCGCCAAGGCTGTCTTGCAGCCATGCTGCCCCTGTGCTGAGACTGCCCTGCTGCCCTGCTGTCCCTGCGCCGAGGCTGCCTTGCTGCCCTGCTGCCCCTGCGCCGAGGCTGCCTTGCTGCCCTGCTGCCCCTGCGCCGAGGCAACTCCCAACTCTCAACCAATGACACCCTGCAAAGAAAAAGGGTACACCAAGATCAAGTCACCAACTCCATCACTTGGGACATTTCAGAAAACTATATATAACACAAAGTCATAAACAAATAAACCATTTCATTTCTCAAACACCACTCAAGTGACTCAAGTCACTCAACTACTCAAGTAACCCACCAACTCCACAATTGTCTGAACCCTTGAAGCATCAGTTAGGGCAATCGATTTTGATTTGGAACTATCAGAATTTGACTCGCCAGAATTGGAAGCAGAGTTATCAGAGGAATTAGAACCTGAGTTCACTGACGAAACCATGATAATCTACCTAAATAAAAGCACAAACATTGATAAGAATTAAGAAATTGATACTGAAAAAGTGAAATAAAAAAATTGAAAAAATTGAGAAATTGAGAAATTGAGAAATTGATACCTTTACTGAATTGAGCAAATTGAGGCAGTCTCTTCCACGAGCTGAGGCTAACGGCGTGAGGCTGAGGCGACTCAAGCGAGGCTAAGGGCCTGAGGAAGACGAAGGCGTCAAAGGGCGGGGCTGAGGGTAGGGGCTGAGCCGCTGAGGGCTTGAGGAAGACGAAGGCGCAGCCGCGCAGGGATGGTTGGGTGAGGTCGAAGACGAAGGCGTAGGGCCGACCGGCCGTAGGCGACTGGGACAAAGAGACGAAGAAGTGAAGAGACGAAGAGGAAGAAGTGAAGAACTGTGGCGGACACGAACTGAGTTAGGGACTTAGGGCTTTTTTTTTCTGTTTTTTTAAAATATGGACCACTCAGAGAAGGACACATGGCAAGCATTAAGGGATCGGGCCGGGTTCGGGCTTTCGGTCCGACGAAAATCTGGGCCCGAGCCCGATCGGGCCTACTACACTTCGGGTCGGGCTTTTCAGGTTCGGTCCTTTGCAATTCAGAGCCCGGCCCGTTTCGGGCTTTTTCGGGTTTTTCGGGTCGGGTTTTCGGGCCCTCGGGCCAAAACGCCCACCCCTAGGCACACTACTATTAGACAAAGAAGGATCAGAAGACAAAGACAAAGTGGGTACCTCGGGAGAAGATAGGGGATCAGAAGAGGGACCTTTGGTGGAGAGAGAGAGAGAGACTGAAAAGTCTTCAAGAGGCAAACTTTCTGATGAGACTGGAGGGTCTTCTAGAGGTAAAATTTTCTGATTCTGGACGAAAAGATAGATTGCTTTGTACCTGACGTTCGATCATTGTGGCATCAGTAGTCACTGGTTCTTTTTCTTCTCCAACGATCGATCGCTACTCTCCTGGCGAACGATCGTTAAGTCACTTGATTGCTCGGGTCCCTTTGGCGATCGATCGTTGAGCACCTAACGATCGATCATTTCTGCTTCTAAAGTCTCTAGATTAGGATGCGATCGATCGCTAGAGGACACACGATCGATCGTTTCACCGCTGGAGGTTTCTGTATCTTTAGGTGATCGATCGTTCAAGCAGAAATGATCGATCGTTGGATGTGCTTGATAACAATCTTTAAAGTACACTCCCCCTCGCTCTCTCTGACTAGGGGTCGTGGATGGCGAGAAATAACATGTCTCTTCACTGAATGTGACATCCATGGTGACATAGAACCTTAGAATAACACTTGTATCCTTTCTGATTAATTAGCCCATACCCAACAAAGACATACTTGGGATCCCTCTCATCTAATTTTGAGCGTTGATTCTTATACAGGTAAACACAGACAATAAAACCAAAGACACGAGCATGAAAAGTGTTTAAAGATGGAATATGAACATAATTTGACAGTACCTCAAAAGGGTATACAACCTTGAAGGGTAGAAGATGGAAAACGATTGATGAGATGAGATGAGATGCACACAATATGGCTTCTCCCCATAGATATTTTGGCATATTAGCACTAAGAAAAAGAGTTCTGCCCATGTCCAACAAATGCCTATTTTTTCGTTCAAAGACTCCATTCTGTTCTGGAGTCTGTGGACAAGTCATCTGATGAATTATTCCATGAGTTGGAAATAATCATGAAACGAATGATTGGCAAACCCGTCCCTTCCCCCCCCCCCCCCAAACCATTATCAGACCTGAAAATCTTAATACGAGCATCAATTGGGTACGAACAAGATTATTAAAAGCTGTAAAAATAGAAAAGACAACATCTTTTGTTTTGAGTAAAACAACGCATATCAGTGTAGTGAAATCATCAATAAATAGAACAAAATAACGTATTCCCGAAAGGGTGGAATGTTTGGAAGCTCGCCATAGATCGGAATTAATTAATTCAAAATGAATTATACTAGACTAAAAAGTAGATAGCTAGATCTATTACTCTTAGCTAAGGCACATATCTCACATTGAAAACTAGACTCTTTTATTCCAAAAAACAATGATGGCATAGATTTCTTCATAACCCCAAAGAATGGATGACCCACCCGGCGATGCCATAACCACAGTTCATTCAATTGATCAGAACTCACTGTCAGGGTAACTAGAGCTTGATTGCTTGGAGGCACTTGTATTTGTCTTGCATACATGCAATCTAAATGAAACAATATCTCACTCTCAGGTCTCCTTTGCCGATTATCACCTAAGTGCACAAGTCCTGAAAGGTCTCATACATAGGAAAGAACGTTACAAAGCATTTGTTTTGTGAGTTCAATCGAGACACAGACAAGAGATGATGGGACAAAAATGGGACAAACAAAACATTATTAAGAATGATAGAAGGTGTAACCTGAACTAACCCAATTTCTAAGACTGGAAAAGACTCGCCATTAGCATTAGACACATGTGTTTTGGGTGGAGAAGACAACTCAACAAACAAAGACTTATCATAGGTCATTTGGTCAGACGCACCAGAATCAATTATCCAAGTATTACTATTAGTAAAGCCTGAAACATGTAAAGAACCACCAATTTTATCTTGTTTCTCCTGAGACACATGAGTATTACCTTTGGGGAGATCTTGTCCTTCTATTCCATAGAAGTTGGTCTTTTGTTCCTAGACCAACTAAAATGCAACACCTTTGTGAATACTATTACCCCATTTCCATCCAAAGTTGTTGGAGTTGCGTCTCATAAGTTGAGGACATTGACTCTTGTAGTGAGCAGAATTCTTACAATAGTGACAGATCACCTAATTGTTAAATGGAACTCCTCCACTATAGTTTTGAACAACAACAGCATTACAAGGTGTAGAGGATGATCCTCCATCTTTACTAAATAATGAACTGAGAGCAAATTCTCTTGCCATTCTTCTTGCTTCAACAAACAAATTTTTCTAACAACTTCGTGGCTAACAAACAAGGGTGCAATAGGGTTTAATTTCAAACAAGGACGACAAAAAACGAATTTGAGAACAAAAGCAAATGTCAAAGAACAAACAAACGAATGCAAATTTGCAGCGGAAACAAATGAGACAGAGTCCAGAAAGATCTATGCTCTGATACCAAGTCAAACAGAAAAAAATCACAGAGACAAGTTGAAGAATTTTCTGATATATTCATCTTCTCCCAATAGTGGGTTATATATACAAAGTATTCTAGCAACCTATTAGGAAAAAGATCCCTATTTACACCACAATATTCTACAATCCTAATTACATACAATTGCAATAATAAAAGAATATAATTAAGAATGTAATCAGTAATAAATCAAGAGTGACTCACGCCATCAAAATAAACTTCTGTAACCCTATACCTTTTGAAAATATAACTTATGTCTTGACCGACGTAATGTTAGAGACCTCAATTGGTGTACATCACAACATAATAACGGAATCACCACAATACATATAGCAGTTACAGAACAAATATAAGGGTAAAGAACAAAATTAGACTATCGTCTAGATGCTTAAACTAGCCAAATTGAAATGAGAAGAAAAAGCTAGAAGAGGAATTAGGCCATAAAAGACTCAATTCAATGGCATACAACAAGCAGCCCAGTAAGCATATGCTGATCGACAACCTCATGCAGTCATGCCTTCACCCATCTTCGGCGAGGTAGTCTTATCCTTTACATCTGCAGTAGTCGCCCGTGTCCCTATGCCAAATTGTAGCAACTCTTGAGACACAGAGTTGGAAATGGGTAACTCGCTTAATAAATAGGTTGAATATGAATTTAAATTTATTTTACTATTATATATAAATGGATCGGGTTTGGTCTTGTATCTTATTTCATGCTAAATACGTTGACCCAACATAAACCTAACACGACCTAAGGAGGAGATCCACTAGCAACTAACAGAGGCAGCATAGCTCACATCTTGGACCGTAGCCGAGATCCACCAGCCTATTAGCAACTCTTGAGACAGAGCGTTAGCATTATAATTTTTAGAGTTTGTGCTGAATTAAATCAAGTCTTATTTTTTTTTTAATTAAATGTAAGAGTCTATAAAGTTTTTGAGGATACCGTCATTAATTTTATATAAAAATAATAATATAATGTAATAGAAAGAGTAGGAGATTGCTCAAAGTAGATAACACAAATATAACCGACAAATTGCATTAATACTACATCAACAACCATATTAACTTTTTGAAACACATTTGGTTAATAATACACACTTAAAAAGACTAGCTAGCATAAGATGAAGACAATTATTAATTACAGTCTTAAGATAGTGCAACTCATCCATGACACCCCATTTTTTACCAAGTTAAACTGTACCTCAAAGTTACATTCCAGACAATTGTTTTGTCCATGCCAATATCATCAGCCACCAATTGTCATTCAAGAAGCATACATCATGCACACAAAAAAATGTGATAACATTTTTTGTCATAATTTAGGCTATGTTTACTTAATGAGAAAGAAAAAATAGAATCAGTGAATGATTTCAGTGCATCAGGTTTTATGCGTTTAAATAGCATATATGGGCATTGGAATAGATGCAAATTCTACGGGATCGACTTATGATTAACAAAAAGTTTGATAAAAGAATGAAAGCCACAAGATTTTAAATCCAATGTACCCTTATGTATTTTCAACAACCCCAATTTGTCTATAAAACTTAGAATATATACCTCTCTCAGCATCAGAAATGGTTGAACTTCATACATCATGCCTCAAGAAAAATGTGTTTTTTGGATAAGGTCTGAGGTTGTAATTAAAATTGGGTTTTTTTACCCAAAACTACAATTTTGTATTAATATTTACCAGTAGCAAAATTGCTTTTTTAAATTACCACTACCAAGTTTCCATCCAAAACTAACAGAATCAGTTAATTTTTAAATTACAAAATTACCCTCATTGAGCCTTGTTTCTGCACAAACCCTGGAGCCTGGTAGAGACAGGTGAATCGTCGTGCTATCTCCTGCAAACCTGCTTACTAAGGGGAATACCGGGCGGGCCGGTCTTCTCCTCTCCGATGCCTAAGTTAGTATAGTTGGAATATATATAACTTAAGCACGTATATAAGCGGTAAGAAGGATCAGTTACCTATTAATGAGGGTAGTTGGGGCCCTTATATAGGTGGCCAGGAGTGAGGTCTGGCCTTACCCTTCGATGTGGGACTGGTTCCCTTCTGTTTGCACACCAAAGGGCAGCTTTGGTGACCTCTTAGGCAGGCAGGAGCCCCCGGACCCCGGGCCCCTGGTAGCAGGATGGACTGCTGGACCCCGAGGCCGGGTTCTGGTGATCCGGTCCCGGGCCCTGGGCCGGCCCCTGGTGCACTAGCTGCGGGCCTGCGGGCCTGCTGTAGCCCTTTGTGGCTACTGTCAACAAGTCCCCCAAGTTCCCGGTCAAGTGCAATCTTGAATGGGGACTTAAAACTGTCTTGCCCTTGTCCCGCAGACCCGCAGGGTTACCAACCCAACGGTGCCCAGTCCCCCAAGTCCGCGTTGAAGATTGAGCGTGACCGGGGTGAGTACCTGTTACCGATGATATGCAACAGTTTGTATGCGTGCAATATAAGTAGCACTGTGCTCAAGTGTTGTAGGGCTATGAGCATGGGATGATAGTGGGGCGTTGAAATCCGCCATGCAATAGATGTGTGCATGGAATGATAATGGGGCGTTGAAATCCGCCATGCAATAGATTTGTGCATGGAACCTGGACCCCGCGTTCTGCCATATCAGAGCGAGCCGGAGAGCATGGGATCTCGACCGGGCGTTCTGCCATATCGAGACCAGCCCCCCAAGTGAACTTGTGCACCAGACCTCGACCGGGCGTTCTGCCATATCAAGACGAGTTGGAGTATGGGACCTCGACCGGGCGTTCTACCATATCGAGACGAGTCCATATTACTAGGCTGTGACCTCGACCGGGCGTTCTGCCAAATCGGTACGAGTCAGAGTATGGGACCTCGACCGGGCGTTCTGCCATATCGAGACGAGTCCATATTGCTAGGCTGCGGGGAGGTGGCCCCGGTGTTGCGGTTTGTTGAGGCCCCGGTTAACACTTGCTAGTTCTTCTCAGCTTGTGTTGGAATAAGCGTTGAGGAAATGGGGTGGCGTTGAGGTGACAAGGCTCGCCGTAGAGCCCCATATTGACCGCAGTTCAGTGCGATGCAGGGTTTTTATCATGCTGGACAAGAGTACATGTGTTAGATGTAAACTCACCCGGGTGTATAAAGCCCATGCCGGTCGAATGTTCTCATAACCGGGGTCATGCCATGGAACCGGGCGAACCTCGACCGGGCATTCTGCCATATCGAGACGAGTCCCCCAGTGAGATGCCATGGGGCCGGGTGGATCTCGTTCCCGGAAGAATGCTCTCGAGCCGGTTGGATGATCATAACCGGTGAGATGGTCTCGGGGCGGTTGAATGTTACCTAACCGGTGAGATGCCATGGAGCCAGTTGAATGATACCTAACCGTGAACTGCCATGGTACCGGATGGATGGCTCATACCCGGAACAATGCTCTCGAAGCGGTTGAAAAACTCATAGCGGTGAGAGATGCCATGCAGCCGGTTGAATGATACCTAACCGTGAACTGCCATGGAACCGGATGGATGGCTCATACCCGGAACAATGCTCTCGAAGCGGTTTGAAAAACTCATAGCGTTGAGAGATGCCATGCAGCCGGTTGAATGATACCTAACCGTGAACTGCCATGGAACTGGATGGATGGCTCATACCCGGAACAATGCTCTTGAAGCGGTTTGAAAAACTCATAGCGGTGAGAGATGCCATGCAGCCGGTTGAATGATACCTAACCGTGAACTACCATGGAACCGGATGGATGGCTCATACCTGAAACAATGCTCTAGAAAGCGGTTGAAAAACTCATAGCGGTGAGAGATGCCATGCAGCCGTAGAGCCTGGGGAAGTGGGGGGGGGGGGGGGGGGGGAGGGGGGGCCTGACGCCTCGGTTCCCGCTCCTAAGTCCCTTACCTGTCGCCAGCAGGCGGGACAAGTGGCTGACATGCATTTAAGGAGGAAGTCCATCAGTCCCATCAGTTATGATGGCGTGGGTAGTTTACTGATGCTGGGACACGTGCTGGTAGGGAGCGGTCTGAGATGGAGGGTCTGGATTCGCGGGCGTTTGAGTTGCTCTGATTGCGTGTTTTGGGGGGATTAGAAGCGCCTAGGGCACCGGACCTCTCTATAAAAAGGCATCCTCTGCCTTCTCAAGTTCTGTTTTGCTGCTTGATCAGAGAAAATAAGAGAGAGAAATTCGGCGAAAACTCTGTGGAGGTGCCCCGCGACATCCGTTGCCTCAAGTGCTCTTTTACTCTCCTCCTATCATAGCTCGCTGCTTTCGCAGGGCGGACTTTCCTCGGTTGAGCATACTAATCGGTAAGATCTTGCTTTCTTTGCTTGGTGTTGTTCTTGTTTTTCTTTTCGGTGTTTTTGCGGGGGGGGGGGGGGGGGGGGGGGGGGGGGTGTCTTTGTCGCCGACTGAGTTGTTTTAAGCGGAGCGTCTGCGGTAAACTTGGGGAGGGGCCGCAGAGGGCGCTGTTCTAGCCTGTTGCTGACCAGCGCTAGGGTTTTGTTTTTTCTTCCCCTTAGGTTAAAAATGTCTTCGGCAAGTTCTGATGGGGCTTCCGAATCGACCGTCAGGCGTCCCGTTGTGGATGATGAGGAGAGACTGGAGGACTGGCTCGGTTCGGAATCCCCGGTGTCTGAAGCCGCTGACCGCTCCCGGAGCGGGGCTTCGTCTTCCGGGTCCTCAGGATCTGAGGAAATACCGCACGGTGTGCGCCTTGCTGGTGCTCCGGCCGGGGGCTATACCATCGGTAGAGGGAAGGGTGCCGTGGTGTGCGATGAGCCGGAGGGTAGCGTGAACCCCGGAGAGATTACTGCGTTCCGGGAGACGTGGAGTATCCCGGATGAGGTGGCGCTACGGCCACTGAATCCCGGGGAGTCAGCCTGTAACCCGGAGGCAGGTTGGGTTGCCGTGCATCTAGACCAGTTTCGCCACGGGTTCTCACTCCCGCTGTCAGATTTCGTGCAGTACATGCTCAGTGCACTGCAAGTATCTCCCGCGCAGCTTCCAGGGCTCCAGTGGAGGCGACTGCTGAGCCTCGGCTGTCTGTACGAGTTTTCCGGGATGAGTATGCCAACGGTAAACGAATTCCAAGCACTGTACAGGTTGTCCTACTCGAAGAAGCGAGGGTCCCGGGGTTGTCTGTCCTTCAACGCCCGGTGCTTTCAACCTATCATCACCAATATGCCTTCTTGGGTGGATAACAACTGGAGGACGAAGGTGGTGATGGCGGGCGGTAAGTGGCAGAAGAGGAGTAAGATGTACCGGGTTCCTGGTACCTTCCAGCCCCCTGGGGATCAATCGTTCGAACTGTCCGAGTTGGAGCAGGAGAGGATCACGACCATACTCGGATGTTGGGATGATCTCGAACGGAGCTCTTACAACTTCATCCGGAGAGAAGTGTTGGAGTATTGCTGTCTCGGGCGAGATCCCGCTGCGTAGCGAGTGCTAGTGGTGACACTTTTGCTAACTTTTAAATACTAACCTTTGCTCGTCCTGCAGGTGCATCTTCCCGGGCGGTCATCAAACCCGAAACAACCCTATCCATGGACGGTGAAGACCTTCTCGCCAGGCTGAAGGAGAAAGGCGAGGCCGTTTCACGGACCTCGGTGGACGAGGAGTCCGGTCGGCTTACGGTTCATCCCGAACCGCGGGCCATGGATGTTGAGGACGAGGGCTACGTCCTGGCGCGTGTGAAGAGCCATCCTGCTGCGCCCAAGGCGGGACCCGGTAAGGGCAAGACTACCGGGGGGCCACTGAAGATTCCCGGTGGAGTGAGCCGGATTCCATACCGGCCGGGATCAGTCCCGCTCGTCACCCGGGTAACTCGATTAGGCGCGCAATCTTCTTCGCCTGACGGCCAGGGTGAGAAGAGGCGGAGAATCATGGACGTTCCTCCCTCCACGCTGGTGACGCTGACCGGTGGGTCGTCCGGTGAGAATCTGGCCAAACGGCTCAAGGTAACCAGCGGTGCATCGAGTTCCGCTGGGGAGAAGGCTGCCACTGCCCGGCAGAGTAGCCCCGCGCCTGCGGAGGGGAAGCCCGGAGAGTGCACTCGCCTTGCAGCTGGCGGCAGACTTGGCCGGCCTTGGTCTGGACAGGGCTGAGGTCACCGGAGCCTTAGTGGGCAGGAAGCGCCAAAAGTTTAAGGAGTCGGTCCTGCAGGTAAGAATTGCCCGGTGCTGCTTTCTTAATTGCCTCTCTGTTGTAACTTATTTCCTTTGCTGCTTGCTTAATTGCCTCTCTGTTGTTATGCAGCTGCTGAACAATCTGTACCAGCCCGATCCGAGTGAGGAGCTGAAGAGGCAGGTGGCCGAGCTGACAGAAGCCCGAGAGCGGCTGGAAGCAGAGAGGTCCCGGCTGGAGCGGGAGAAGGCCAGATTGGAGGAGAGGGCCAAGAAGCAGGTGGCCAAGCTGGAGGAGCAGGTCCGGATCCTGGAGAGGGAGAAGGAGCTGGCTGAGGAGGAGAAGGCCGAACTGGAGGCCAAGGTGGACGAGCTCCAGGTGGGAGTTGCCGCTGTGCGCGCCGCCTCTGCCGCTGCGGCCGGGGAAGAGGACCCGGAACTATAAGAGCGGGTTGTTCTCAAATACCATGGGAGCGATCAGTTCCTTCAGTTCCTGGAGAAGGCCAGGGAATCGGGCATCGCGGATGCGTACACGGAATGGGAGCAGAAGCGGTATCTGGATACTTCCCGGATGTCGAAGGCCGCTGATGAAGATATTCATGAGCAGTCGGATATCCATGAGCAGTCGGCGGAAGAGCAACCGGAAGGGGAGGGTGGACCTCAGATTGCTGAAGGCGCGGCTGCTTCATCCGGAGAGGCTGGTGGATTGCCCGCTGAGGGGGGAGGCGTAGCTCCTTAGGATTTTGCCCTTGCTCTTTTTGTAAACTTGTCGGAACGACCTCTGCTTGTATTATCCCTTGACTATGAATATACTTGAATTGGTGGAATTTTTCTTGAAAGTAGTTTGTACATACATCTTGATGTTACAGCGGTCGAACCGGTGATATGCCAAACTAACCGCTTGGAGGCTCGGCGAGTCTACCAGCCCCGGTCTTGCTCCCGGTCGGGATCTGCTCTCATTTCCCCTATATACCGTTGGAGCTGGCCGTTACTAATCAAACCCTCCACCGCTGTTTTGAGAGCACAGCACTGGCTCGTTCGATGAGTAGCCTTATCATGATAGGAGCAGTACTTACCCGTTTGCGCCGTGGTAAGCTTCCCCTTTGGGTACTTTCTCCTGGGCGGTGGTGGAATGATGTTCCCGTTCTCAAGCAAAATGTCCTCGTATGAAGAGGTGAGAGCGGTGAAGACCTCTTGACCGGCCGGTTGTGCTGGCATGATTGCCAGGGGGCGTTCTTACCGGTACTGCGCCGGCTTGTGCTCGTTCTGGGGTCTGTCATGATAGGGCTTCTGTTGCCGTTGCCCCCAATTTCTGTTAGGCCAGCTTGGCCGGGCGGCTCGGTTCTCGGTCCGCTGGCTGGTCTTGTCTTCTTGTCGGTGTGGGGGGTGCTCTTCCCGGGGGTGGTCTTCTTGCTGCTCTTCCCGCTTCCTCTTCAGCAGGTGCTGCCCGTACGTCTCGTGATCGGCCTGGGCGTGCCGGATGGCTATTGCCATCAACTCGTCATACCCGTGCGGGAGTTCCACCCGCACGGCATATGAAAATTTTCCTGGCCGGAGCCCTTGCTTAAACGCCATCTCGGCGATACCTTTGTTAAGGTTCCGAATCCCGGCCGTCGCCGTCTGCCAACGGTTGACGAAAGTCCTCAATTCCTCGCCGGGCGCTTGCATGCAGTTGAAGAGGATGGTCGATGTGCGGGCTCCCTCGACCTGGAGGATGAAACGGCCTACAAACCGGTCGGCCAACTGCTCGAAGGCCTCGATTGAATTTGCCGAAAGCTCATAAAACCAGCTGAGCACCTCCCCAGACAGAGTTTCCGGGAAAATGTTGCAGCATACTGCATCAGAGTAGCCTTTGCCGCACGTCTGGGACCGGAAACTATCCAGGTGCTGGTACGGGCAGCCGGACCCCGAGTAGGTGAGCTTGAGGGACTTCTGGTTACCGGACCTCCCCGGTTCCATTACCCGATGCCAGAAGGGGCCCATGCGCTCGTTGAACCGTGCGCCTTCCATCGGCCGTGCCGCTCTTCTCTAGTTGGCCTCCATTTGGGCCTTCAAATCCGACACAGTGTCGGCGAGCATCTGCAATGCCCGTGCAGTCGGAGTCACGGCTTCATCCTCGAACGAAGTGTGGGGCTGGCGAGGCGTCGGCGTGCTCTTTGGCTGGGCCGTGCTGGCCGGTGAATCTGCTCTCCCCTGGATCACTAGGCCTACCGCCCGATGACTGCCCCGCTTCAAACTGCTGAAATCGAAATGGCGGGGGTGCCTGTTCCCGGACCATAGCGTCGTTGCGCTGTTGTCCTCTCTCCAGGGCGGCTACTAGGGCAGCGTTTACCGCCTCTATTTCTCCATACCGGGCGTTGGACTTGGCTCTAACCCGGTCGCCCTCCTCACGCAGGCGACTGGCCTCTGCAGCCATTGCCCATATCTCTCCCGCCATACTGCTCTGGTCGGGGCTGTACGTGGTGTCTCGGTCACTGTTGCAGCGCGGGCTCTCCTCTCGGTCACTCGGATCATCCGAGAACGTTAGAGAAAAGCCCCGGTGCACAGGCCTGTCTTCAGTTGACGGGCCTTTGCCGCGCGAGCTGTCGTGGTTTGGCCCCGGCGTGCCGGTCGGCCTCCCACATCTCCCGCCTTTCTGATCGCCCTGGTCGCCGCGCTGCTCTCACATAACGACCTGGGTGGAGACAAGCGTTTGCACTGGTGCAACACGCTGCTCCTCGGTGGTATTTCTTTCCTGTCTTGCTTCTGAACTCTCTGCCATCGATAATGCTTACGTGGTTTCTTGTCCAAACTTCCCACAGGCGGCGCCAATTGTTTCTACACAAACCCTGGGGCCTGGTAGAGACAGGTGAATCTTCGTGCTATCTCCTGCAAACCTGCTTATTAAGGGGAATACCGGGCGGGCCGGTCTTCTCCTCTCCGATGCCTAAGTTAGTATAGTTGGAATAGATATAACTTAAGCACGTATATAAGCGGTAAGAATGATCAGTTACCTATTAATGAGGGTAGTTGGGGCCCTTATATAGGTGGCCAGGAGTGAGGTCTGGCCTTACCCTTCGATGTGGGACTGGTTCCCTTCTGTTTGCACACCAAAGGGCAGCTTTGGTGACCTCTTAGGCAGGCAGGAGCCCCCGGACCCCGGGCCCCTGGTAGCAGGATGGACTGCTAGACCCCGAGGCCGGGTTTTGGTGATCCGGTCCCGGGCCCTGGGCCGGCCCCTGGTGCGCTAGCTGCGGGTCTGCGGGCCTGCTGTAGCCCCTCTGTGGCTACTGTCAACAAGCCTAATGCTACTGATCCTCAGAACTCAACCTAATGCTACTGAGCCTCAGAAGCTCCGCCGTCGTCTGGCGTGCTTCAATATTACTGAGTCTCAGAAGCTCCACTGTCCTCAGTAATGAAGAATCAGATCTCAACCATAATCAATTCAACACACAAAGCAAAAACTCCACCACACAAAATCAAACCAACACACAAACTGAGAGAGAGAGAGAGAGAGAGAGAGAGAAGGCGGCGGAGGAGGAGATCAGATCGATGCGGCAGAGGAGGAGATCGGAGTCGGCTTGCCGTCGAAGCGCCTCGCTTGGCTCGCCACGTGTCAGGCCTCTAGTCAATCTGAATCAACGACGGCTGACACTAGCAGGTTTCCTCTGGCCTCCTCCTCGACCAAATGCCCCACTTGTCCGACCCCAAAATCATCGCCGCCATGACCCGCACAGTCTCTGACGTCGCCTAGACCCGCTCAGTTTTCGCTGCCCTTGGCCCCTGCCCCGATCACGAAGTCGTCACACCGCCAAGGCCACACTCGCACACATCGACTCCACTCTCTCCAAGAAGCTCGAGGACCTCGTCCTCTCCTCCCGCCGCTCTGCCTCCCTGCCTCGCCCCTCTCCGGCACTCTGCCTCACCTCTCTCCTGTCTCGCAACTCGCTCCGGCCTCACGCCTCTCTCTCGCGCCTCGCTCCGGCCTCGCCCTCACACCTCGGCTCTATTTGCTCTGCCTCTGCTCTGCTTCTCTGCCTCTCTCCCTCTCTGCTCGTGCCTCTCTAGGGTTACAAAATAGACTGAAAAATGATACTATATATAAGATGACATTATTGTGATTTTTGACCATTTTAAGGGTAGTTATGTTTCATGTTTGGATGGACTGACTTCTGTTACTGTTAATTTTTGAAGTGCATGGTATAAAAAAATTAGGGTTTGCTATTAGTAAATATGAGCACCAAATTGTAGTTATTGGTAATTATTTAATTAAAATTTATGGTATGTTTATTTACCTAGAATGAAAATGTAAATCAAGTGAATGATACCGGAATATCGTCTCCTTGGGTTTATTAGCATATATGATCATAGGAATTGATGTCGGTCTTATTACCCTATAAGAGTCGATTTATGAATAACCTAACATTTGATTAGGAATGAGAACCTCATGATTGTTTTTTTATTGTACAAAAAATATCTTTATGTGTTTTCACTAATCCCAAATTATTCATAACCCTAGCAATATATATACGTCTCTTAACATAAAAAAACAACAACGATAAACCTCTTGTGGCAAAAGAAACAACTGAAATTATCAGACAACAACAACGACAAACCTCCTGTGCCAAAGAAACAGTTGAACTTCATTTGGTTAGTGGCTTATATTTCTCCTCTCTTCTCTAGTATTCACCTTTTTCTTCATTTCATTAATTTGAATTTCTTGATCTGAGCGTAAAAACTAATTTTGGTGATCGAGTGCAAGTTCATCGACATTCTGATTTTTTGATATGGTATAGGCGTTCATATAGTACAATTAAATCAAGATTATCCCATTTCATTTCAATTTCAACATAAATGGATCTCTTGATGGCCAGTCAGTTTGAGATTGCTCTGATATTTTTATTTGTTTGCATCGTAAAGGGTATCCTAAAGACTTCCTAGGCCCAAAGACTAATCTCTCGGGGAAGGTCATCCTACGGGGGCATTACAGCCCCTCCCTGGCCACTTTGCTTTCATGGAGGATCGAACCCCTAATCTGGAATGGTTATCAGTATGGGGTGCCGGATCACTACACTATCCTTAGTGGTTTATTGCTGTGATATATTTAGATAAGCTGCTACCACTACGTTGTGAAAATAATTAGATGTGAGTTAAACCATTTTATTGTTAAATAAAAATTATTTTTAAATTTGTTATCAAGATTGAGATAAATTTTATTTTCGTCTACGTTATGAAAATAATTAGTTGTGAATTAAAATAATCTTATTTCGAGAAAAAATTACTTTTGAAACTGTTGTTAGTGACCTATAATTTATTCAATTTAAGTGAAAGTTAGGGTTCGGTAAAGACATAATTTGATCCGAAATTTTTCAGGTCAGAAAACCGAGCCGAAACTTTAGGGCCATAAAAACTCTGAATTAGTTATCCAATTCGGGTTTGAACTGGATTGGATCTGGTTTAGTCTCTTAAATCATCTGAAAAAGAAAAACGATCCAACCCGGATTACATTGTTTAAATTTAATTATTTATTGTGCGTAAAATTTAATTTACATAAAGTCACAAACTACAATTTGAAAGTTAGTAATTTACAGGTGACATAAGTATGGGTCTTGATCGGAACCGATTAGATCTAATAAAAAAAAATTGGATTGGATACTCGGATCAAAGTTTTAAAATTCGGATTTGGGTGTACAAAATTTAAAGCAGTCAATTCAGATTGGTTTTGGATTTGCCTTAAATCTGACCCAAAATTCTGGTGCTGCCTTGTTGAAATTCTTACAATTTAAACATGAGATCTTTTTGTTTCTCTCGGTTTCTTCTTTGAGCTCTTATCCGTTTTAAATTTTAGAAGAAGAATTTGTATGGGTGTGAGTGAGTATTGCAATATATATTGTATTTTCTATCATTAATTATTATATGAACCAAGTGTTATAAATAGTGCTATCTGTTTGTGTAGGGCATCCGAGGGGTGGGCGAAAGTGGGAGAAGAAGACTTCGTCTTTTAGCTTCTTGCTTGGTACGTTGCTTTTCTTGATAATATGTTGGTTAGGTTACTTATTTTGTGAAAGTTTTACCTATAACTATGATCATGATATTTAACTTTATAAACGGAGAGCAAGTTCAATTATATTGTATGTTCACTTTCTTTTTCAGTTACAATTAGTTTAGGTCATCAATTTCTGTAGGGTATTATATATATATATATATATAGTTTCTATCTAGAGCGAATCTTTGCTCTAAAATTAACGTTCAGATGTTAAAACCTAATGTCTAGATCATCTCTGTAAAATTTCATTCAACTTGATTTACACGAACAGTTCAGGTTGAACATATTCGGTTTGTTCATTGATTTAATATATTTTCGATACCTTAATAGTAACAAAATTAAATGAAATTTTGTATGAATAATCTATACATTAGGTTCAAACATCTGAACGGTGGAGATGTTAAAATATGACCCAAAAAAATGTGTCAAAAAAATAACTTCACGCGTTAATTTCAGAGCGAATGTTCGCTCTGGATAGGAACTATATATATATATATATATATATATATATATATATTTTTTTTAAGAAGGATGTTAAGCCATTTTATTGATCAACAAAAGTAGGAAAACAACATAAATACAATCCACCCGCTTGGGCCTTTGTGATGACGTCCCTGACCTGATCTGGTTAGGGAAGCTAACATGTAGACATTTCACATCGTCCGGGAGAGAGTGGATGATGTGCTTATATATGCAAGGTTAGCTTAATACATTAGGACGCATTTTGGGATGAGATCTCAAGAACAAAACCGTGAGGGTGGGGCCTAAAGCGGACAATATTCTAAGTGTATGGATTGGACTGTTACATATGGTATTAGAGCATGTTCACGGTTGGAAGTGTGCCGATGCGGACGTCGGACCCTAAGGGGGGTGCATTGTGATGACCCGGACCTGATCTGGCGAGGGAAGTTAGCAGGTAGCCTTTAGGCATGCCACACATCCCACATCGTCCGGGAGAGAGTGGATGTTATGCTTATATATGTAGAGTTAGCTCAATACATTAGGACGCGTTTTGGGATGGGATCCGAAGAACAAAACCGTGAGGGTGGGACCCAAAGTCTCCTAAGTGTATGAGTTGGACTGTTACAATTTCGTAAAAAAGGAATTATCTAAAACAATCTAGAAGAGACCTAAGCTATCTCAATGTTGCCAACCATAGATGAAGCAACTGATCAATAAAGATTGCCAACCATAGATGAAGCAACTGATCAATAAAGAAAAAACATGTTAGCTAAGCTAACTTATTACTAACATCTAGACCATCTGCATAGAGATGGTATCATCAGATGGAGACCCTACAGGGGCCATCACTGACGCCTCCACACACTCACACACCAACAATGACTTAATTCGAGAGCCTGAACCAGAGCACGAATTAGAAATCGCAAGCTCACCACCAACAACCAGTGAACTCTCCACCATCTTCAATGCACGCTGAGGCTCAAAACGCCTCTTAGCTTTCCTTGGACCAGAAGAGACCCCCACCTTACCAGGATCCTCCACTTTAGGCTTGTTCTTCGAACCTTTAGGCCTCTCAACCCTACGTACGTCTTAGCTGGTGAAACTTTGATTCTTCCATCCTTGTGAGGAAGAGTTAATTCTGGCACAAAATGCAACTTAAGAGGCAACAACTCCTTCTGTCTCGAATCCCGTGCCCTCTTTCGCAAGGCTACTAGTTCCATGCTTGCATTCCTCTTCACACCAGAAACCATTTCAGTTACCGAGACAGCCTTTGGAGGAGGGGTTGGCTGGGGAAGTGAGGGAATACTACTCATACTAACAAATTTAGAAGCCATTCTTCTGCAGACATAGCTGGAATGGAAAAAGCAAAACGTCGAGGACCCCAAAGTTGTGAGCAAGCCCTTCCTTTTCCCAAACAAAGACGTCGACGTTGATCACCACCACCACTACCAACCACTGAAAACATCCCATGGCTCCGAGACGTATTTCCCGCACGTAGGAATTCTTGAACAATGGTAAAACTAGGGTTAGGGTTTGGTCATGGAATTTCCAAAACCCTACTCACAACGCTTGACCTCGAACCACCTTGAACCACCTCCAACCCCAGTTAGTGAAGGGCCTTCGCCTCTGATCGGAGCAACATGACATACTCCAAGAGTCTACACGCCAGAACTGTCCGGCGAACCTTCACAGCCCCCAGCCTTCAAGCAAACCACAAACTCGGCAAAAGCCAACTGTCTTATCATACTTGAAACTTAAGTTTGCTGAAAGCCTAGCCAATCCGAATTCATAAGTCATCGGTGGGTACGCATCCTTGATCAGGTCACAAATCTGGTGAATCACCGAAGCACCGAGCAATTCCTAGCCTCTCAAAGTGATCGACCTTGCCCAGTGAAGCACTGAGCAACTCCACGGCCTCATTAGAGAACAGCGCCGACGGCAGATCAGGAACCTCTACCCACACTAGGAAGGTGAGGATAGGAACATGCGCCGCGTCCCCCAGGCTATCATACTCAGCCACCGCAAATATCGAGCGCCCATAAAACTAGGGTCCATCGATCATTAAGAACATGATTTCGATCCTCCGATCTAGTGAAGTGCATGAAGAATGTATCGTTCACTAATCGCTCGCATATGCAAACGATTTCCCAAGTTCCAGACGACCAAGGCCACCGTACCCATGACTGCCCCGAGTTCCGGTTTCTTATATATTCTTCATCGACATATAGAAGTCACCCCACCGCAAAAAAATGTAGAGAGACGACAGTGGCGCTAGCGGCCCTGAAGAAGATCCGACCATTATCTTTGATGGCCAAGACAGCGTCAAATCAGTTTAATACCTCGTCGGACATTGTTGTGAGCGAGATCGGAATGTTGCAAAGAGGCAGAGATAGGAACCCTAGAATAATGTTTCCAGAAAAAAAAAAAAAAAAACCCTAATAGTGCCGCTAACTTGTACAAACAAATTAAATTCCAACAGAATTACTTTAGGTATTGATTCAAGAACAGTTGTAGATAACATGAATCACAATAAATTGAATTTCAAATCTAATTCCAATTGGTGTTAGTGAGTTTTAGTCTACTTGATTAGGAAGTCTAAATAACATCGTTGAGGTCATAAGATCAAACCTTATTGTTGTATGTAACAATAAGTTGGGTCGAGACATTATTAATAAATAAATAAATAAATATATATATATATAGAAATTATCCAGAGAGGACGTCCTCAAATTAAGCTTATAGTGCGGATATTCATTTTTGACCCACTTTTTGATTGAATTTTCTCATCTCTACCGTCTAATATCTAGATTATATTGTGTAGATCATCTCTGCAAAATTTCAGCCAATTTGGTGATCGTTAAGGCCCTCAAAGTCGAAAAATAAATGGACGAACTGAAATCTGTCAAGCCGGAACCGTTCATATTTGTAACAGAAAAATGCAATTTTGAGGGCCTTAACGATTACCAAATTGGCTGAAATTTTTTAGAGATGATCTACACACTCTTATCTAGATACTAGACGGTGGAGATGAGAAAATTCGCTCTAAAAGTTGGTCAAAACTAAAAATCCGCACTATAAGCCATTTTGAGGACGTCCTCTCTTGATCCGGCCCATATATATATATATAAAGGGCCCTTCCATTTAGGAGATTCCTTATTTTGGTTTATATGAGGGATCGATCGATCCTTATACCAACTTTTTTTTTATCACATTTTCACATCTCCACTGTTCAATTACTAGGTTTATATATATGTGTAGATCATTCATATAAAATTTTAGCCAAAATAGTGATCGTTAAGGTTTCTAACTAGATTAAGTCAATGGACGTATGAACTCTGTCAAACCTGAACCGTTCAAGTTTTTAAATGTAAATCACAAATTTTGAATGCTCTAACGATTATTAAATGGAATGATAATTTCCATATATGATCTATCTATATGAACATGAATGTTGAATAGTAGAGATGTTAATATATATATTATTGAAAAGTAAGCTAAATGAGATATCTCCCAAAATGAACAAAATGAGAGATCCCTCATGAGAAGGGGATGTGTGTGTGTTTATATATATATATATATATTTATATATATATATATATATATATATATATATATTTTTTTTTTTCGTATCTAGAGCGAACCTTCGCTTTTTGAACTTACCGTACAATGTTTATTTTTTGACACATTTTTCAGTTATAATTTTAATATCTTCACCGTTTAGATGTTAGAACCTAATGTATAGATTGTCTCTATCAAATTTAATTCAATTTAGTGATCAAGTATCGAAACTATATTAAATCAATGAACAAACTAAATTTGTTGAACATGAACTGTTCGTCTAAATCACTATAATGAAATGCCAAACGATTATCAACTTGGATGAAATGTTGCAGAGACGATCTATACATTATGTTTTAGCATCTGAACGGTAGAGATGTTAATAACTAAAAAGTGTGCGAAAAACTGAATTTCACATTGTAAATTCAAAACGAAAGTTCGCTCTGGATAAAAATAAAAAATAATAAAAAATAAAAAATATATATATACAATCCCTATCAGTATATTAAAGAGCGGGGCTCCTTATTTGACTAACTTTCTGATCAAATTTCTACATCTCCACCGTTCAGTATTTAGGTATATGCGTGTTGATTATCTCTGTAAAATTTCATCAAATTTGGGGATCGTTAAGGTATCAAAACGACAAAAAAACAATGAACATACTGAATATGTTCAATATGAACCACTTGTCTTAATTACGACTGAGAATGTTCAAATGATTATCAAATTTGATGAAATTTTGCAGAGATGATCTACACGCATATACCTAAATACTGAATGGTGGAGATGTAGAAATTTGATCAGAAAATTAGTCAAATAAGGAGCCCCGCTCTGGATAGAAACTATATATATATATATATATATATATATATATATATATATATTTAAAAGTGAACAATTTAACAAGTAATGAAATATTTCAAGTAAATAAACGTGTTATAGAAAAAATAAAATAAGAAAGAATAAGAGAAACTTTTATGAAAAGAGGGTAAAATTGGAAGTTTGAGAGAAAATTTATCGGTAAATGTGAAGATCTTTGTGGATAAAATTTAGAGGTGTGATTAGAATCTAAAGTTATTGGCAAGAGTAAAAACTAAAACGAGAAAAAGGTCTGACTTGTAGTCGCTGGGATTCAAATTCCTCCGCCCAGACAGCACAGTAAGGTGATTAAACCCATCTCTGCTTATGGGTTGTACTTATTTTCACTTTTATCACCGACTAATCACTCATTCTAGGAATTTCTTCGACCTCGTCTAAAGCTTCCTGTTTTTGTTTTTCTTCTGGAGCTCAGGTTTTACTGCTTAATATGGGATGACTATTTTATTTATCCAATCATGGTTTAGCTTTTTGTTTTCATTCATGTAGTTCCTCTGTTGGTTTTGTACTGCATACTTGTTTGAGTTAATTACCCGCCATTTGACCATTTCTGAAGTTTATAGAAAGAAGCGACATGTATGTCAGTATGTAAATGGTCTGAATTCTGAAATATATGCTTTGGTTATGTTGAGGTTACATAACTAAAACGATTGGATGGGAAAAGCTATGCTTTCTTGAATTTTGGTTCACAAACCCCCCTTGTAAACTATGATCAGTACCTTAAAATTATATAGCTGTTGTTGTTATGTTCATCGGTGGAGTCTAATGTTCTTGTTCTTGGGTTTAACAGACCAACTTTGTACGGCTTGGCTGAAATTGGGTGGCTGAAATTGGGTGGCTGCATTGTTGTACTGATACGTGGATTAAGAGTGGAGAAGAAGGTTGTCTCGGAATATGGAATGCAATAGAGATGAGGCCGAGAGGGCGAAAGAGATGGCGGAGAAGAAGTTTGATACTAAGGACTATATGGGGGCAAAGAGGTTTGCCTTGAAGGCTCAAAACTTGTTTCCAGGTCTTTCGGGTATTTCTCAGATGCTGGCTATACTAGAGGTGTATATTTCTGCAGAGAAAAAGATAAATGGGGAAGCTGATTGGTATGGCATCCTTGGTGCAGATCCGAAAGCAGATGATGAGACATTGAAGAAAAAGTATAGGAAGCTAGCTCTTATTCTTCACCCTGATAAGAATAGTTCTTCTGGAGCTGAGGGAGGCTTTAAGCTGATCTCAGAGGCATGGAATTTGTTGGCTGATAAAGCCAAGAGAGAAACATATGACCAGAAGATCAGGAATGTAGGACTTCATAGAAACATTTCAAGCGCAGTGGCCCCTGGTTTTCCCAAATTCACACAAAGAACAAACTTCAGGGCTGCAAACGCTCAGACGACTGCCACACATGAGGCTAGTTTTTCGACTTCTGCTTCAGCTGACAAAACCAATACCTTTTGGACCAAGTGCCCTTCTTGCTCGATGAAATATGAGTATCTCCTCATTTACCTTCATCAATTTCTTTGTTGCCCTGATTGCTGTAGTACATTTTTAGCATTTAAAATTGATGCACCTAATGCTTCAAATCAGTTCACTCCATCAAATTTATCAGAGCAGCGGCATGATCCAAATTATGAAACAGCAGCAAATAGAAGCACATTTAATACTGGAAGGAGTAGTGCATCCCCTGCAGTTGGCCTAAGCTTCTACGATATTTTATTAGGAAATTCTAGTAGTTGTTCAGCTGCGTATGCCCCAATAGTGGATCAGATGGCACAAACGGCAACACAAACGCTTCATGCCTTCAATCAGGTCAGTGGTGCTTCAACCTCAGGATATGCTAATAATGCTGCTAAGAGAAGATGTACAGATGGTGTTGGCGTGAGCAGATATGGAAATGACGCTAAAAGTCATACGGATAGGGGAGCTGGGGAGGCTAGTTTTGTACCATTCAGGGGTAATGGAACCTCAAATGCCATGTTCACAAGTAATGATATCTCCCGACGTGCAGCACAGAACATACTAAAAGAGAAGACTAAGAAGGAAATGAATGAAGGGGGATCATTTCATGTAGCCAAAACTGCAGCAAAAAAGGCGGAGAATGGAAGTGAGAGAGGAAAGCCTTGGGGAGACTCTGATCAGCAGTATCACAACATGCCTGGCACTGGCCAGCAGGTGAATACAAAGAATATTGGTACTTTTGACTTGAATGAGTCTAATTCTAGGTTAGACAGGGTCAATGGAATCTTTAATAACTTTTCCACAAGTATTGATATCTCCCTACATACAACACAGAGTATTACAAAAGAGATGACAAAGAAGGAAATGAATGAATGGGGATCATCTCCTGTAGCCAAAACTGCTGTGCAAAAAGCAAAGAATGGAAATGAGAGAGGAAAGTCTTCAGGAAACTCTGATGGGCAGTGTGATCGCAACATGTCTGGCAGTGACAAGAAGGTGGAAACGGAGGACATTGATACTCATGACTTCAAACAGTCTGCTCCTAGTGGTGTCAGCTCAGATTCGGATGCAGAAAAAGCAATGACGTCATCTAATGTTCCTGATCCTGATTTTTATAATTTTGACGAGAATCGAACTGAAAAGTCTTTTGAAGAAAATCAGGTCTGGGCTGCATATGATGAGGATGATGGGATGCCTCGGTATTATGCCAAAATTCATAACATAATATCTTCAAGTCCGTTCACAATACGGATAAGTTGGCTCAATTCAAAAACCAACAAAGAATCGGGGCCTCTAAACTGGGTGTCTTCTGGATTCTCACAAACATGTGGGGAGTTCAAAGTAGGCAAGGCTGTAATAAGCGAAAATGCACTCAATTCTTTTTCACATAGAGTTTGCTGGACAAAAGTTTCACCGCGGATAGTTAGTATATATCCTAAGAAGGGTGATGTTTGGGCTCTGTACAGGAATTGGTCCAATGACTGGAATGAGTTGACAGAAGACGAAGTAAAACACAAGTATGACATGGTGGAAGTAGTTGAAGATTACAATGAAAAACTTGGTGTTACAGTAACTCTCCTGGTGAAAGTTTCTGGTTTCAAGTCAGTGTTTCGGCATCATTTGGATCCCATAGCTTTCACGATGAGAATTCCCAGAGAAGAGATGTGTAGACTGTCTCATCAAGTCCCTGCTCAATTTCTTACGGGTAAAGAAGCTCCAAATGCCCCTAAAGGTTGTTGGGATCTTGATCCAGCAGCAATTCCGGCTGAACTTCTTCAGGTAATTCCTAATGTTAAAGATGAAGAGAATGTGAAGATAGCTGAGAATGTTATCAAGGATACTAAAAATTCTCATGATATAGTTAGAGAATCCTAGGTCATGGATGAAAGTAAGAACAGTCTTAGAATCAGTTAAGAAATAGAAGTTGTGGTGGAAACAAAGCATGCTTCTGTTGACCAAGTTAGTTCAGGTTTTGGGTACATTGATTGATATGATAGCATCTGGTAACATTATTTAAGTCTGGATCAAAAGAGGCTTTTTAGCCTCCATCATGATTTTAATGTTTTTGAACTTCCATATATTGTACTTGACTGTTATAAGTTTCATGATCAATTTACCTTTTTTGTCCGGAAAATGATAATGTTGTTAGTTTAGATTAATGATTGAAGAGCAGTGTAATAGGTAACATTCTTATCAGGACCTTCGGGTGTAATGTGATGTGAATTAGTATCATCATCACCAAGTCTACTTTCTGTTCCTTTTTTGTATGCTCTGCGTCTGCCTGTTGGTAGCTTTAAGCAATTGAAGTTAATCCATGCTTGTTCCCAAGTTAGTTACATATATACTCGTCGTGATTGAACATTACTACTTAACCCACATTCAATCTGTCTTTGTTCTTCTTCTTCTTCCAATACTTTTTAATTTTAACTTCTTTCAATTTTTGAGTTGGGGTTCAAATGACAACACCTTTGTTTGTGCTCTTCTCATACAGGAAGTTTGAAACTGCCTCCTGCTAGAAATATGTAGACTAGAGACTAAACCTCCTTTAATTTGGATACTTCTACTCCGTTCCAGTGAAATCATATCATGCATGAAGTTTCAGTTACTGTTGGTTTAATCATAGAGATTCAAAACTCAAAAGTGTTTTCTTTTCCCTGGGTACAAATTAAAATACAATGTCCATTTCTGGCAGATAAAAAAAGTTTCAGTTATCTTATGTCATTTATTTCTTTCAAATTTTGTAGTTATTAAGTTAATAATGTGTGCAGCCCCAGTTGTTTTTCCTTGTGATGATACCAACAATGTATGCTGTTGTTCGCTTCCTATTGTTGCAGACGTCTTTGCCCGATTTGATTTTAGGTTTCTTCGTTTCTTCTTTACTTGCTTTACAAGGAATAAGCCGATCGAACTAAAAACCTATACAGCACACTCATCCTCTCTCTCTCTCTCTCTCTCTCTCTCTCTCATAAACCCTAATCGAGTTTTGCTCTAGCTAGGCTTTGGTCGACGCATCTGACTCTATTACATATATTGATCGATCAGTGACTGCCGGAAAGTCGATTTGGATGGACTCATGATCGAAGTGTACTGCATGTCTGCTGTTGTCCTTGCTGGTTCTGCGCGAATGAATATATTTTCCGCAGGGTCGAGTGAGAGGTCAAGCAAATTACTGTATGGCCGGTAGGTTACGAGTTAACATCACTAGTTTCACTTTTCACCACTGCACTATGCCACGAAATTTTATTGGCTTAGACTAGCTACAACATGACATAATTACATCAGATCGAGATCAATATATGCAAGATCAAAAAACATTGTTATGGAATTTGGTGATCTTGTATTTAGGGTTTAGTTGAGTTTTTTTCTTTTTTCGTTCGACGGAGTTTTAGGTACGCAAGTACGCAACGTCTCATGCATGGCTGTGACATGCTTTATTAAATCCTTTTTTTTTTTTTTTGTTATAATGCTGATAATAAATAACAATTTTGGCCACATAAGAAAAAATTGTACAAGGGCTTTACCCATGTTTTCAGCCCATAATTTTTTACGAAGACATAGGGTTCGGGCTTACCAAATCCTAGTGGAAGCCGTTTACCAAGTTTCAGTTGGATTAGGATTTCTTCCGACTTGGCACCATTGCTTATAGGCAGAAATATATATTAGCATACAAAGCACTTTTTTCTCCGCGTATCAAATTGAACAATTTCATAGTGCTCTAGGTTTTCTAGGCAAGTTTTCACTGAGATATTAATCGACTTGAAAGAAAAAGAAGGGACTGATGATCCTGACCAGAGTCACCAGACGAAATACGACTCCGACATGAGTGGTGATGAGAGAGGATCTGAAGTGAGTTACGGGGATGATGATGACGATCAATATTATATTGATGATGAATATTATTATTATGATATTGATGATGATGATGATGATTATGGTTATGACATGAGTGTTAACGGCTATGAAAAGAGGATAGAGCACTCTGAGTCCAGTTATGGCGGCCATCAATATGCCTATGATAAATATGCAAGGACGACATCGTTTTGGCAGAGGTATTGTTGTTGTTCTACATCTTCGCATGAACGAGTTGAGAGTAGTGATAAAGTCATACTGCCTGCCTCTCAGCCCTTGACGTCCTTACGTCTCTAAAGATTGATTATCCGATGTTGTTCGAGTTCCAGCCGTATTATTTTGATGCTGATAAGACTGAGAGAGTTCGTGCCTCTCATTGTGGGGTTTGGGGGGTTCACTGCAGAAGAAGGGTTTGTCTACATGCCTAACTGGATGATGGAGAATCTGCACTTGAGAGAGGGAGACCTTGTGCTGCTGCAAAACAAGCCTCTTCCGAAAGCTGCAGCCCCATACAATGGACTTCTTGGACAACCCAGACCCGAAAGCTATGCTGGAAGCGGCACTCAGGACGTTTTCGTGTTTAACAACTGGGTATACTATAGTGCTACCTTATGGGTGTTGGAATCCATGTTAGAATTCTTGATACTTCAACTTTTAACTCAATTGAGCGAAGTATTTAACACTCTGTTCTTGGCGAACGATGTGGCGAGCGGGTGTGAAGAAGAATAGATGACTGAACTTATGCAGCTTTTCTTTGATCTAAAATTCTTATCGATTACAGAGTAAACACTTCCCTTTTATAGGGGGCACAAAGCAACCTAACAAAATATCTAAGGCTAGAAGCTAGAGATCAACTTGACAAATTATAGTACTATAATACTACAAATATCTAAGTTGAAAATCTCAGTGGGAATGAACAGTGAAACAAGTGCTGGAAAGCATATCAGCTTTTCCACACTGTCTCCTAGTCCTCCCAGGAAAGCATTAACATTTTAACACTCCCCCTTAATGCTTTACCTTATCATTCCGAGCAAGCCTCGTAGGTATTCAAACCTATCTCTGGCGAGTGCCTTGGTGAAGATATCAGCAACTTGGTCGTCTGTATTGCAGTACACCAAATCAATCTCATTTTCCTCGACTGCATCCCTGATGTAATGAAACTTCAAGGCGATGTGCTTTGCCCGACTGTGATAGACAGGATTCTTGCTCATGGCGATTGCAGACTTGTTATCGCTGAGAATGGTTGTTGCTGCTCTGTTCTTCTCACCAAAGTCTTCTATGACTCTTCTTAGCCATATTGCTTGTGAAGTGGCGAGTGAAGCTGCGACGTATTCGGCTTCAGCTGTGGACAATGCCACTGATTTCTGCTTCTTTGAAGCCCAGGAGAATACTCCTGTTCCCAGTGTGAAAGTATATCCAGATGTGCTCTTCAAGTCGTCTACACTTCCTCCCCAGTCACTGTCACAGAACCCAAAGAGTTTTGGTTCTACATTCCTCTCATACAGGATTCCAAAGTCCATTGTTCCTTGGATGTATCTCAAGATTCTCTTTACAGCTCCATAGTGTATCTTGGTTGGATTGTGCATAAATCTGGACATCAAGCTTGCTGCATACATAATGTCTGGTCTTGTTCCAGTCAAGTATAGCAGACTTCCCACTAAGGTTCTGTATAAATTCTCATCCGCAGGACCACTCCCATCTTCTTTGGAGAATTTTTCACTGACCACTAGAGGAATTGCAATAGGATTGCAACCAAGCATTTTGAACTTCTCTAGTATAGTCTTCGCATATCTTTTCTGGGTGATGAAGATTCCCTCCACTGGTTGAATTATTTCAATTCCCAGAAAGTAATGCAGGATTCCCAAATCACTCATTTCATATTTCTTCATCATATCAAACTTGAAATTTGAAATCATTTTTTCACAGCTTCCGGTAAATATCAGATCATCAACATATAAGGAGACGATAAGAATGCTTGATTTACCTTCAGTCTTTGTGTAAAGGGCAGGTTCATTTTCACTCCTTTGAAAACCCCTTGCTGTGAAATAGGAATCGATCTCACCATACCAAGCTCTTGGGGCTTGTTTCAGGCCATATAGAGCTTTCTTCAGTTTGTAAACTTTCTGTTCTTTGCCTTTGATGATGAAACCTTGTGGTTGTTCCACAAACACTTCTTCTTTCAGCACTCCATTTAGAAACGCCGATTTAACATCAAGTTGGTGTAGATACCAACCCTTTTGTGCAGCAATGGAAATCAGACCTCTTATGGTCTCATGCCTTGCCACTGGTGCAAAGGTCTCATTGAAATCCACTCCGGGTATCTGCGAGTATCCTTTCGCCACCAATCTTGCTTTGTTTCTTTGTACAGAACCATCTGAGTTCAGTTTGGTCATGTATATCCACTTCAAACCGATGACATCCTTGTTGTCTGGTTTGTCAACTAGCTCTCATGTGTTGTTCTTCACAATCACATTGATCTCATCTTGCATTGCAGTTCGCCATTCATTTTTCTTCACTGCTTCTTCAAATCTTTCTGGCTCAAATAAGCATGCATTGCAGCTTTCATACACTTCATTCAAGCTTCGCATTCTCATTGGAGGCGAGCTTGGTGTTGATTGAGCTCCTGAAGATTCTGGCGAATGAGTCGCTGGCGGATGAGTCGCTGGCGGATCTGTCGCTGGCTGATATGTCGCTGGCGAATGATCTTCTGGCGAACGAGCTTCAGTTGCTTGCGGATTGAGTTCCAGCTCTACTGGATTCTCTTGTTCATTTTGAACAATTCCTTCTTTCTTTTGGGCTGAACCTTGGTTCCAATCCCATGATGAATTCTCACTGAAGAGAACATCTTTGCAGATTATCATCTTCTTCTTCTGCAGATTGAAGAGCCTATAGCCCTTTAATTGAGAGCTGTATCCCATGAATACACACTTCTCACTGGTTTCATCCAGTTTATATCTCAGCTCTGGGATATGTGCATAGCAGATTGAACCAAACACCCTCAAGTGATTTACACTTGGCTTCCTGCCACTCCATGCTTCAAACGGAGTCTTTCCTTGGACAGTAACAGTTGGATGTCTGTTCATCAAATACACTGCAGTATTTACTGCTTCTCCCCAATATACTTGAGGTACTGACTTGTCATGGAGTATGGACTTGGCCATCTCAATGATCGTTCTGTTTTTTCTTTCAGCTACGCCATTCTGCTGTGGCGTGTAGCTTACAGTGAGCTGCCTTTCCAGCCCAATGTCTTCACAGAACTTCTTGAATTCATTCGATGTGTACTCGTCACCTCTATCTGTTCTTAACTTCTTCAGTTTGAGGCCAGATTGTCTCTCCACCATTGCTTGAAACTTTCTGAACACGGCGAACACATCAGACTTTTGCCTTAGGAAATAAACCCAAGTCATTCTTGTGAAATCATCTATGAAGGTCAGAAAGTATCTGTTTCCTCCATCAGTTGTAGTTCTCATTGGACCACAAACATCAGAATGTACTAGCTCTAGAGGTACTTTTGGTCTCCAGGCTTTTCCTTTCGGAAATGGGAGTGTGTGTTGCTTTCCCAATGCACATCCTGCACACACTTCATTTGCATCATTTATTTTTGGTAGACCCTGCACCATTTCCTTTTGATGCAGCAACTTGAGACTCTGGAAATTCAAGTGTCCAAGTCTCTTGTGCCAGAGCCAGGAATCATCCTTTAGCTCCATACTTCTTGCACTTTCAGTTGCATATTTGAGGGTCAGAGGAAAACTTCTGTTCCTCTTCATCTGGATTTCTACCATCAGGTTCTTGCTGCTCCCTTTCTGATATATCTTGCAAGTGTCATCACCAAAGTGAAGGTGATATTTGTGCTCAATGAGTTGTCCGACACTTAGCAGATTGGAATCCAGAGTTGGAACCAACATCACATCTCTGATGTACATCATTCCAGATTTGGTTTCAACAGCAATGCTTCCCTTGCCTTTTGTATCAACCATCATTCCATTGCCCATTTTCACTCTTGTGATGCTGTTGCAGTCTATATCATGTAGAAGATTGGCATTCGTCGTCATGTGATTACTGCAAGCACTATCAACAAGCCACACATTTTCTTCTACTGCAGCACTCGCAGCATGAGTAACACAGAACATGTTTGAGTCACTCGCTTCAATGTTGTTCGCCTGTTGATTTCCCTTGTAGTTACAATCCTTCTTCACATGACCAAACTTTTCACAGTTTGAGCATTTTGGTTTCCCTTTGAACCAACACTCGCCTGCATGAAGCTTATTACAGACAGTGCATTTGTTGTACCCTGAGTTGCTACTCTCCTCATTGTTGCTCTTCATCCGCTGACTTGTTTTTCCCTCCCACTTCTTTCCTTTACCTTTCCAGTTCTTTTCCTGCTTAGAATTTGAACTAGATGGCTCACTCCTGTTAGAGTTAAGGTTGAGTGTTTGGAAAGCTTTTTCAGCCTCTTCATCATGACTAGACAACCTATGATCGAAAGCTTTCAGAGTCCCCATCAGATCCTGAACACCTAGAGTTTCCAGATCCCTAGTCTCCTCTATAATACTTACTATAGCATCATACTTCCTATTCAAGCTCATAAGGATTTTCTGTACTACCCTCTTCTCAGGTATTGGTTCCTTGTAGGTTCTCATTTGATTGACAATATTCGTCAATCTGGTGCTATAATCACCTAACAACTCAGTGTCATTCATTTTTGTATACTCAAAATCTCTTCTAATAGATTGTACCTTGACAGCTCTGACTCTTGCAGATCCTCTGTATTCAAGGCTGAGTACATCCCATGCTGCTTTGGCTGTCTTCTCATTTGAGATTCTGGGAAAAATCTCATCTGTGACCGAAGTCTGCAAGATGTTGAGTGCTCTTGCATCCTTTTTGATGTTCGACTTCAGTTCTGCCATTTGCGCAATTGTTTGCTCCTCTTCTGCATCTGGTCTCTTGTATCCTTCTTCTACGAGGCTCCATAGATCTCGTGAGATGAACATGGTCTCCATCTTGATTATCCAGAAATCAAAGTTCTCTCCATTGAAGATTGGAACTCTGTTTTCTGAACTTCCTGATGTAGCCATACCAGTAACAGAAAAAATAAGACTTGTATTTGTTTTTTTTATTTCTGAATCAATCAGATGGTACACCCCAGTTGATATTGATCAACAGAGCTCTGATACCATGTTGGAATCCATGTTAGAATTCTTGATACTTCAACTTTTAACTCAATTGAGCGAAGTATTTCACACTCTGTTCTTGGCGAACGGTGTGGCGAGCGGGTGTGAAGAAGAATAGATGACTGAACTTATGCAGCTTTTCTTTGATCTAAAATTCTTATCGATTACAGAGTAAACACTTCCCTTTTATAGGGGGGGCACAAAGTAACCTAACAAAATATCTAAGGGTAGAAACTAGAGGTCAACTTGACAAATTATAGTACTATGATACTACAAATATCTAAGTTGAAAATCTCAGTGGGAATGAACAGTGACGCAAGTGCTGGAAAGCATATCAGCTTTTCCACACTGTCTCCTAATCCTTCCAGGAAATCATTAACATTTTAACAATGGAAACAAGAAGTATTAATTACATGGACATCATTGAAACAAAGCCTTCTGATGCAATAGGCATTACTGACACAGACTGTGAGGTCGACTTTGCACCTCCTCTTGACTATAAGGAACCTGAGAAGCATGTTGCTGCATCAATTCCTTTGAATTAACAAGGAAGCAGTTGTCCATGTTGAGGAACCTAAATTCAGCCCTTTCAAGGGAACTGGGAAACGTTTGGATGGCAAGCCTCTGCACTATGAACCAGCATTAGATTCTTCCTCATTCGTTGCCGCAAATGGTAATGCACAACCTTGTACAGGATCGTGTTCACAAGGTACTAATCGTCGGGTGCAGGGGAAGCTTATCTTCGGCACAGATGCCACCCCTACTAGTGCTCCAAAGGTAGCTTCAAAAGAGGTCAAACAACAGCAGCAGCTCCAACAGAAAGAACAACCAAAGTTCCTAGCTTTTACTGTGAAAGCATACTCCCTAACTTGAAGTTTCTTTGTGAATCATGAAATTTATTTTCTTTTAAGTTTTGACCATTCATATCAAGTATCATTGGTTTTTTGTCAACTTTGTTCTTCTATGGGTGCTTTGACGGCTTTCAGATTGCTATTCTACATGTGTGCTTGCTATAATTTTATTTCAGAAAGAGATTGATTAATTTCTACATTGTTATTTGATATGTTTTAACTTTTAATGCACTGGATCTAGATCTCCATAGAATATTAGCACGCAAAATTGTTTGCTCCGATCCCCATTAAATTTCGATTTCTTTTCTCTACTAACATGAAAATCTGTACTGTACACTTACAGCCAGCAATCTCGACTATACATATATGTCGCTAACAAAAATCAAGTGATTCAAAAGTGACAGGCGCCTGAAGCAAGCTTTGCCTGAATGCTGGAATTGAGCAAAGCAAAGAACAAAATATACCATTCAGCGCATGTGCAATGGCACAAAATGGGAGAGCCTCGGATTCCTTGGCTGTCAATGCCTGCTGAATGTCAACAAGAGAAACGAAATATATGTAGTCACCTCAAGCTTAAAACTGATTTCCAATATGCATGTATCGTATCATTTGTATGCAATAATATGCATCATCAAAATCTCTTATAAACGAGCTAGCGGTCATCATCACCATCACCACCACCTGTTTTGATGTAGAATATTGTTTCCATCTTTGTATAACAACAGTGCAAAAGCCATGGTAGTTGATGAGCAGCAGGAAGCCAACGCTTGCTGTCAATTTTGGCTCGCCAACAAGGGCTTACGTCACGACAGTAACTAAGATAATCTGAAAGGGGACTACAGTTCCGGACTATCACTTGCATGACGTCATCTGGGAGTTCCTTGCCTCCTCCTGCTTCTTCTGCTCCTCCACCTCGATCGTCCTTCTCCTTCTCCTTCTATCTCTTCTGACTTATATTATTTTGTAGTGAAGACAGTTTCAGACTTGCGGCGTATCAAATCGACACCATACCAATTTTCTTGCAAGGCTGCGTCTACTGAATATCTTCATCACCGAATTTCCGAGTTTGCTCTCAATCAATTTAACAAAACGGCCGACCAGTTCACTCGATTGTATAAGAAGAAACTTGTGTGTAGTTTCAAAGGGTTAAGATGTTTGAAGTTCTTGTGGAATGGGTCTCTTTTTCTTCTGACTTACGTGAGTTCTGAGTTCTGACTTCCCCATTAGATCAAGTATGTTCTGTATCACAAAATTAGTGCTTTTTACTTACTCAAACCAAAATCGATTCTCCATTCCAAGCAACTTTTTGATGATCTTTAAGGCATTAGAAACAAATACCTAAAAAAACAAATACAACAAAAGTTTTAGGATAAAACAAAACTAACATGGACTTCCTACTTTTCTGTGTTGAACTCTTAAAAAATCATGATATACGTAGGTGGAACTTGTTCATTCCAAAGCTATAGGCATACCACTTCTAAGCTATTCTCTCTTTTGGCATGCCTATTTTGAGTATTTCTGTACAACACGTAATCCTTTCAAAGATTATAGGGATTTCAGGGATAGGCTTCTAGCATCAGTTGACCATTCATATCTAGTATCATTGATTTTCTGTCAACTATGTTTTTTATTTTTTTATTTTTTTTTTTTTCTGTCAACTATGTTCTTTTATCATTGCTTTCAGATTTGCTACTTTGTGTGTGCTTTCCAAAATTTTATTTCAAAAAAGAGACCGATTTTTCTATTATTATTTGTTATGTAATAATGCACTCCATCTAGGTCTTCAAAGTAAACTACCACACCAAATTGTTTTGCTAGGAGCAAAAATTTTGATTTTTTTTTCCTTAGTAATATGAATATCTGTACTGTACATTACCAGCCAGCAATCTCGACCATACATATGGCTAACAAAACAAAGTGAGAGGCTCATGATCCAATCACGGCAAGCAAGCTTTGCCTGACTGCTGGAATTGAGCAGAGCAAAGAACCAAATATACCATTCAGAGCATAAGCAATGGCACAAAATGGAAGAGCCTCGGGTTCCTTGGCTGATAATGCTGCTGTTCCCAATCCATGAGCACTTCAGCAGCAAGAAAAACAGAACACACATATATAAGTACACAATTGAGTGTTTATCAAATTGAAAAAGATTAATGCCCCAAGTGTAGTCCCTAGCACCGCTGTTCAAGTAGCAAGATTACTAGGTGAACCTGTGTTTGAACATAAATGATTTTCAGTTTGGTTCACTTGTTTACAGTTTGGTTGAACATACTAGCTGCATATCCAATTTATTTCAGCATATTTCTTTTCTTTTAATTGTCTACAGTTTGGTTCACTTGTTTACAGTTATATCATTTTCAGTTTGACCCTTCATTGTAGAGGGTTTAGAAGGGATCCATACCTAGATGCAGTAGCTATTCCCCGGGCAATAGGATCTCGGAACTGTAGTTTATCAAGTGTTGCCTGTACAAAATTAGCTCCCACCAAACCAGTTACTACTACAACAGCAGCTGTGAGAGATGAATTGGCACCTATAAAAGATACAAATTGGATTATAGATTATATACATATGTAGTCACCTTAATCATAAACGGACTTCCAAAAATGTGCTGTATGCAATAAGTATTCTGAGTGTTATGTAACTGTAGGAATAGTCTCAAGTTTACTAGAGTCTAATATCAAATTCATGTAAACCTTATCCCCAATTGTCATAAAATGTGCTTGACTAGAAAGTATGAACTAGTACCTTCGAACAAAGACACAATGCTGAGGGCTAATGCAACAGTTATGCATCGTGGAAGAATTGACACAGTCAAACTTGATTCTAACCCAACGAGACGTCCAATAAGAGCGGTTGAATATAATGAGAATATGCAAGACAAGATTACAGATGTGAAAATCTCAGCTGCATGTCTCTTGACCAGCTGAAAAATTACATGAAGCAAAAAATTTCATTAAATAATTGTCGTATGGATTAATAGTTTAATACACATAAAATAAAAGTAGTATAATGCTCAATTGGTTCTACTATCTGCTACAATTTGGAATTGAAGTGAGATCCCCATTAAACGAATGTACAGAATTGAATCAGTTTCATATTAGACTGCAGTGGGAACATTAAGCAAAGAGATTATAGTATGAGGTATCTGATGGCCTCTTGCTATCCATCTATTCTCAACTTTTTTCCCCATAAATATCCGTAGACTATATTTCAGGACTTGAGTAAAAGAAAAACGAAATCACACAATCAGCTAATTATACAACAGAAAGTTATCGTAGTTATAGCATTGAAGAAGGGCAACTGTAACAATATATGTGTGTACAATTATAGATACACATCTATAGGCCGGATCAGAAGCGGATGTACAATTATATATTCTAGTTCAAAATACAATGTTCTTCAAAACAACTAAATTTCCAATTGATAAAAACATTGCTGGTCACAAAGACACAAAATGAATAACAACTGACACAAATTGAAAAACTTGGATTACCTTCCTCTGTTGGAACATTGAGAAAGCAAATGAGAGGATAACAGACCCCAAGAATCCCATCAGAATATCACCAGCTCCGGGGTTTGATGAAACCTTTGTAAGGTAAGCCTCTGTGCATATCAAGAAGAATGGCCATATCAATATGCTGAGAAAAATACAACATATAGGGGTGAACAAAGAGGGCCAACCAGATACTATTTGTACTCTAGGTGATTGTCCCCAGTTGTTAAATTTTTTAATTTGATTTACTCTTATTGCAGCAATCAAAGGGTGCTCAATGTACTAGCTAAAACCAACGACATTATTTCAGGAGTGTACCAAGAACAGGATCAAGCCCAGACTTGGAAAAGTATCCATAAGCAACTGCTGCCACTTCTGCAGATAGTGCACAACATATAATTGGATGGAAAACCTTCTTCACAGCTGATGGGAATCTGAAAATTTAAAGTTGAAAACTGCAGGTTTAGAACCGAGTAACTTGTGTTATCAACTTTAGCTGTTAATCTATTTGTTTACTTATACCAAACAAAAAAAAAAAAAAGGTAAACAAAAGAGGAAGTGCTTCTGCAGACCTAATATGGGAAATGGAAGTTTTACCGAGAACCAACAATGTAACCTAACACAGTGGAAGCAAGTAGGAATGGAAGGCATGTCAGAGCACTTGTCCCCAGTGCTGTTGGTTTTAATAATGCTCCGATAAATGAGAAGAGGAGGATCCCACTCCATGACCATACTTCAAGGGAAGAAAATGGAGAGGATTTTGCCATAGGCTCAGCATCTGTCATTTCTGTCTTTACCAGTTTTCTAATAGCTATTGCTGTATATCCTGCAACAGCTAGTGAAGCCAGCCACCCTCCAACTGCAGGATATAATCACACACAAGTACTTGAGACAAGACCATGATAGAGGTAACAGAAAAAGAAAAAAGAAAAAATCCTACTTCATCAGCAGCAAAACAGAAATCAGAATTCACATGTGAATTGTTTCTCAATCAACATCCTTAAATGCTACTATTTAGGTTGGTTTGTTTTAACATCTTTCATCTTTTAAATCTCAACTTCTTAGTCAATTTTTACTATAGCAGTTGTCAGCTGCAGAAAATGTAGTCGCCCAAACTAGCCTACAAAGGTAGATTGTATTCTTACATGCATTATGTTTACATTTTCATGATTATTTAAAAAAAAAAAAAAAAAAAAGGTTAACTCAAGCGACAATTGCGACAGAATTTCATAGATGATTACTCAGAAGATGGTAAGAGATAAAGGTTACTTTGCACACTTCACGAGTACAAATGTATGTTGCTCACATCATGAAATTTTTACTTAGTTGAACCAACATTAGCTAGTGTGTAAGCAGAGAAGCAGCAAAACCAGAGTTCCATGGAATTGGAAATATCCATTTGCACAATATAGAGAGAGATGCCTATAAGTAACTACATACTAGTTTACAAAGTTAATCTGTTGTCCAACAATTATAAGAGGAATTATTCTGCAGAGTAATTCAATACGTGTACTATATTAGGAAGATAATGGCTCTCTGCAGTATAAACTGAATCACATGACCATCTTATACAGAAAGAGCAAATTTTGAATGGAAGATAAAGACATAAGTTGGTGACTGTAAAATCTGCCCATTTGTTTTCCTATAACTGCAAATGCACATAATTTGAGTTATAAATCAAAACAAAAGATCCAAATAGATCACTTATTGTTGTCATCACAAGGCACTGCTCTCTGATTCTTAATATTAAAGAACGCTATTTATTAGATTATGCAATCTAATATTTGAATATCATCTACCACAATCAAAAGTAACATGAATTCTTCATAATCTATGAAGGTGGAAAATTTTGTACAAGAACTCACCCACACAATTTTAAGGCAAAGCTTTGATCATTATCTCTGTTCAATCCAACTGTATATTTATCTACTGATTTGAGTTTGCATCACCACCACAAGGTACAAGTTTTTGTCAACCCATTTCTCAAAGAAAAAAAATATTTCTCTCCAAACCCAAGTAGTTTACAACAACATTCAGATACTTCTGTTCTCAAGTTAAGGTACTTCTTTTGGGAATTTTCAAAATGAGCTGAGGAAGTAGGCATAGGAGTAAACAATAACAACTAGAGTTTCCCCCAAAACATCAAAGAAGAAAAGTTTCAGTTGCTTGTTTCTAAATTAGAACGATCTGGGTGATCTATACTGCCTAGTCATATCACTGTTAAACTAAGCTCAAACATAAACAATAGGAAAGCAAGTTTGCGAGCCAATCACATGATAACCAAATCTTAACAATCACCATTCGAAAACAAATGTATAGATTCATAAGAAGAGGTTCTCTTAGAGTAGCAAAAACTTGCCTACCTATAATGAAGCAAATCTTGATGCCGGAAGCCGGGGGAATACTCTTAACAGAAAGCGGCAAAACAACCAAAGATGGCACATAAAACAATGGCAGCCATCTCTGAATGAACAACAGCGCTGGCTGAAAGAATTTCATCAAGCTTGTTGCCACAGCAGGAACAGTGACATCAAGCACAATTAGAATCGAGAATATACAAAACATCCCGAAAAGCGCACTCGGGAACTTAATTGCAGCTGCCACAAATGCCTTCTTCAAGAAGTTGTCTATTGCAAGAATGATCCCAAGTGAAACAACCAGATGCAAAACCCCAACAACCTGGTACAAATCAAAAGCCAACAATTTAACCAAAACATGATCAAAACCAATAACAAAACATATCAAACATGTAATACGGCCATTCAAGAACACACATTCTGAGACAGAGTTGAAGTGCTGGCACTGTCTGAGCCAGTTGACTTGATCAGGCTTTGTCTGTTGGAGGAAGCTTCTTCAGAACCCATTTGCAGGAACCTGGAGGAGTTGTGTCCTCCGAGAACTGCAGTGTACTTTTGGGAAGTATTCCTGTTCAGTTTTGATCTGACGCCATTGAGAGTAACAGCAGGTGAAGATCTTTTATGTTTTACTAGATATTTGGAAACTGAATACGTGACACAAGTAGGGAAAAAGAATAACGAATTGTGGTGGCTGCGGAAACAGGTGTGACTGTTATTGGGTGCGGCCGAGATGATCGACATGGTATGAGAATGAGAGAGTGAGTGAGTGAAGGAACGTGTAACAGAGAAACCATGGCATTGTGTGGACGTGAATCCAACATTTTAGGAGTAAGAGGGGATCAGACTATTCGTCTCATCCAACCACCCGAAATATTCTTTTTCTTTTATTTTTTATTTTTGGTTATGTGTGGATTGGTCAGATTCACTGGTACAGAAACTTTTCCCGGGGCATTCAAAAATGCGTTTTTATCTTTCTAAAAATTCATGATGGTTCAAATGAGACTAGGAAGTCGACAAATTGAGGAAGGACTTAAACACAAGGTAGCTTACTGCACAGATCCAAAATGTTGCACATGAGCTTTCTTGCTATGGCTTATGATAGGTTGCATATTTGCATTTGGATCCCTCAACACTTGAGCTGGAACTGGTACAACACTTAATCGCATTACTCTCTTAAACACAAAGATTGCCCTTGGTAAAGTTCGTTTACAATATTAGTGTAAAATTGCTTTTCTCTGAGTTAAAAGATTCGAAAGTACTCTTTGTTTTAGAATGCACCGCAGTGAATCTAAAATAACTCAGAGAAAAGCAATTAGTTGTTAGTACATTTAGGAGCTCAAGGGAATAGAGTGCATATAGGAGCTCACAGATCCACATATAGGAGCAAATCATGAACAGACTAAACACATTGAAAATGATCCACATGTTAATTCTCAACTTCTTGACTTCTTGTCCTTTGTATGTGACTGTAACACAATTTCGTACAACCTGTCTCTGCTCTCCCAGAAAAGAAAGTACAGAACATATATCAGAAAATAGAGAATAACTCTCTGGAATCTTTATATCTATCACCGTTTTTAACATCATTTAGATTTAATTCAGCCTTATCTTTGTTAAGCTTATTTGGGATTATACTTCTGAATGTTTTCATTCTGATGCTTTCAATCTCTCATATGTTGGTAAGTCATCTGCTACAAACTGGAGACCTATAGTCTAGAAGTCAAGAAATTTCTGAGCTCCCTTCGGAGGATCTTCCCTGCTGCAGATCTTGGTATTGAATGTGTGAAAACCACCTTCCGAACCTTCTTGTGTGGCGAAACCTGCAAAAGTAGAATACTTGCTTCAAACATTTATCAGATGATCACATGATGATCAAAATTGTGCTGTAAGGTGGAAAGTTAAATTTACAAAGTGATTTAGAAGAAGTCAAAGGAATCAAGACAAAACCTGTTGAGCAACGTAATCAATGATATCTTCCTGAGAAAGTACACTGTCATGCTTCCTAACCACAAATGCCACTGGTACCTCTCCACATTCTTCATCGTTGACACTGGACAGTAAAGGAGTACAAATTGCAACTTTATTCATGTTCAACAGACAATTAACCAAAAAATCAAAAGAAAAAAAAAACTCTATCTACTTCTGGTTGATTAATAGAAAGTTTGGTATGTAATTACGCACTTCTGTGATTTTTATACTTTACCAGTTTGGTGCTAATGCTCATACTTACCCTGTAACTCCAACATCTAGTATCTCAGGATGCGAGATCAACACAGCTTCTAAATCTGCAGGAGCAATCTGCAAATAGGATACACTTGAATAAAAGCCATGCAGATACAGACTGTACTATGTATAGGGAGGTCCTTTCCTCAAGTTAACATGCCAAACTAGTATTTTATTTTATATCTAATGTTGTACCTGAAATCCCTTGTATTTGATAATCTCTTTTATGCGATCAAGTATATATAAGTATCCATCCTCATCAAAATAAATGATGTCCCCAGTATGCAGCCAACCATCATTATCAATTGTTGACATAGTTGCTTTTGCATTATTCAAGTAACCTACAATGTCAATGGCAAAAAGATTAGAATATAATCAAATTAGGCCCATAAGTTTTGCGAGAGTTGGAAGCATTTTTCTTATCCTCATAGTAAGGAGTGTATTATTTCACCAAACAAACTTATTAGCCAAACAGTTGAACTTTACATTATTAGAATGCAAATGAATCTTATCTTGAAAATCTGATTTGACCAATCAGAGTTAAACTAACACATCATCAATTGAAATTTAATTTCCTATTGTAACTTTGACACACACACACACACAAATGATAGAAACGAATGTGATAACAGTCTAAACATACCCCAACCAAGTATCATTACCTCCCATAATTGAAGGTCCTCGTAACCACAGTTCACCAACACTAGCTGGAGGCAAAAAGGATCCAGTATTCCAATCTATTACTTTAGCTTGCATGTTTGGAGCTAAGAGTCCAATTGAAGAATATTTCCTGATCTTTTCAGTATTGAAACCACGAGTTCCTACTGCAGCCGTCTCAGTCATGCCATATCCCTAAAAACAAACAAATCTCACAGCCGGAAATTTCTGAAAATCACAGAGATAAACATTTTATGGAAACATTATTGCTAATCGGCGACGAGTCCAATTGACCAGCAGCAGAACGATATGGTACACATTTTTAAGCTTGACTGCCAGTTATAGCTAATTGTTCATATAAATTTAGAGGCATATTAAATTGAGTAGCATCATGCATGTACTAAAAAGTTTAGGATCCCAGAAAAAATGACTTAAAAAATTTATATGACCACAAAGTAAACAAATTATATGATTGTTAAATCAAGGCAAAGTATCTATGTTAAAGATTAATTCTTTTACCTGAATAAAATCAACATGAGGAAGGGTCTGAATGAAGTCCTCTATGAGTTTCATGCTCGTAGGAGTTGCTCCACACGAAACCTGCTTTAAACTCCGGAGATTTTGTGTCCCAACTTCCTCTGCCTTTTTTGTTAAGGCTTTCAATATTGGTGGAACAACTGGGAAGTGTGTTACTTTATACCTATCAATTGCTGTGACCACCTCATCAACATCAAATTTCTTCATTACAACAATGCTAGACCCCAAAGACAATAATCCAACCACGACGAGCGCCATCCCGTATATGTGAAACAATGGCAGAACAGATAAATACACATTCTTCAAGCTTGAATACTCATATTGCGAAGCCTCAAACCGCACAAAAAGCTCTACTGTAGCTATCAAATTCCCATGTGTTAGCACAACACCTTTACTCACACCAGTAGTCCCTGATGAATACATTATCGCGGCAGTGTCTTGCTGCTTAATCACTGGCCTTGGAGCCAAATCAAATTTACTATTAACAAGCTCATAAAAACCTGAAAACACTTCTTTCTTTGAATCCAACACTACATTTCCTGGAACTGCAATTGCAGGAATACCCAGTGCTTGCAATTTATCAACATTTTCATATCCAGTAAAAGCAAAACATGCATTGGAATCCTTAATCTGTTTCTTGATCTCTACCACACTGCTTAGAGGGTTCATGGTAGTAACAAGAGCACCAATATACAGAGCACCCAAGAATACAATGGGATAGTAAACAGAATTAGGCAAAAAAAGCAGAACAACATCACCTTGTGAAACACCCATTTTGTTGAGTCCGGAGGCCATGGACTTGACCAAAGAATAGAGCTTTGGGTAAGATATTGAAAATCCAGATGAGGAATCAATCAAAGCTGTAGCCCCATTGTGGTTGTGTGAGAAAATGAAAGAGACAACATCAAGAAAAGGGTCAGTGGGGAGGTTAACATTGGGGTGTTTGCTGTGGTAGATTCCCGTGTCTGGTGAAAACCACCATGGATACTGTTGTTGTTGGGTAGCCAAAGGTTTATGCTTTTCAGGGTTTAAGCTGTTGCTTGAGGTTTTAGCCATTGTAGAAGGGAACAAAGAGAGATGGGTGTTGTGCATTTGGTATTGGCCGCCACAGAATGAAGCTTCATATAGCAAATATCAAATGCAGTCAATTATTTATGAGCTCTGATTTCAGTTTCAATTTTTTATGAGCAGAGACGAATGAAATGAATTATTCTTGGAGAGTGGCGGGGTTAGTAACAGATTAACATGTGATCAAAGTCACAGTGCCAACTGCCAACTATAGGTAGGAGGAGGAGTTGCGTACTCAAATGAAATCAATTATTATATATATATATATGAGCAGAAAATCAAACAAATTATCTTGTACGATCAGTAACATCCCTAACATGTGATACACTCAAAAGATTAAACATCACTAACATGTGATGAAAGGCACAATGCTGTCAATGCCAACTGCCAAACAAGTATAGGAAGGAGGGGTTGGGTTCACAAATATCGGAGCTTATGCTTCTCTGTTTATATTGTCTCATGTTGCATCTATGTCATCCAATTTCTTTGTATTAGTGTGGGCTCCACATTACATTGTTTAAATACAGGGAAAAACGTGTTCACATGATTACAATTAGATGGACAAGATTCATTTATGAGATAATATGAGCACACAAATATGAACAGAGGATCTCAGTCGACAAATATCGCAGCATAATAATCATCGACATGTTATGTAACTGCCATCGACTGAAAACCCTAAAAACGTTCTGTTTCTTATTTTGTTAAATGCAATAAAGATTGGCGGCTTTGGAGAGTTGCCGACATGCTGCATTATAATTTCCAATAAAAGGACTTGCAGTATTAGTGGAAATATACATAGGTTGTTTGGTGAGACGGGAACCTAAAATTATTTTTGGTGAGCAAACTGCTAGGACTGCTATTTGTTGTATATATTTGTTTTCTGGTTTGACTAGATTTAGTTTGTGATGGTTTAAATTATTAAACGTAGGAAAGGCAGCTCCAACGATGAATCTTATTTGGGGTTGCTAACTTTTTTTTCTGTGTAACTATTTGTTAGATATTTCGAAGCGTTGTGTCTACGTACATGACAAATAACCGAATTTGAACATGATTTCGCCGCCTAGTACTGTGTCATGTGCTTTTACTGTGTGATCATGCTTTACAATGATAATAAAATTTCACTGCTAGTCAAAAATGACATCAGAGCCGGAACGAATTAGAGCCAAAGACGGTCATTAGGGGACAAGGTTTTCAGGTAAAAATAACATTAAGCAAGTCTCCAAACCTAAAGTTGTTGTTTATGAACAAGTAACAAAAACCCACAACCAGGCTATTGCTAAGTGCCTAAGCAAACCGAGCAAAAGAGTAATGCCCAAGTCCCTACAGAAGACAACTTGGTGAAGACCAACTTTGTCTTCAGATGTACTGTTCTACACAATTTGGTCACTTAACCTACAAGGATGTTGATGATCTGACAATTGGAATTTCAATCTAAAAGAAAGAGAAACTTAAATATCGTGCATAATATCTGATCTCTAGTAGCTTTCTTCTGTTTTCAGCAAAAAATTGGCACTCAGTATGTTCCACAACCAAACTACACTAACAACAAAGAAAGATAATTACATTTACAAGGCAAATGAACTAAATGAGCAGCATCAAGTAACTATGAATTGAAGATAACATGGTCAGGAGTTCTTGTAAGCATACCAGCAACTTATTGTTCACAGTTCTTCATTATGGTAGCCATAGTGACTACCATAATGGGGTGGGGGATCTTCATTATGGTAAGTGTAATGCGGTTGTGGTTCTTCATTATGGTATGAATAATGTGGCGGCGAGGTTGAATGATACACATAATTTGGTGGAGAGTTCGAACTGTACGAGTATTGGGGTGGAGAGGATTGGTAATAGGCATATTGGGATGGGACATGATGGACATTACTGGGCGGGGGTGAGGAACTGACATCATGAAGTGGAGATGGGGAACTGAGTTCACTTGTAATGGGAGCAGCAATATGAGTTTGCTGTTTGTCTACTCTGACTTTAACAGACTCATGTTGTTCCTCAAATGACCGGAATATAGGGTGCAAGTACGCATCAGCCAAGTATGACTTTAAATTTATGTCAGGTTCCGTAGTTTTGTCCAATTCGTCTTTTTCCATGGCTTCCTGAGGTAGAAATAAGGATATAATCTCCATCAGCATTCGAAAAAGATTACATAAATGAAATGAGAGTGAAAGCACCAAAGAGAAATATATAGCCTATGACATATTGATGTACCCACAAATAAATTAAAAAAAAAATACAATTGATGTACCCACAAGTATAAAAAAGGAGACACCACAAATATTGAGGTGCCCTTAAACTATTACAGAAATGTTAAATCAACTCAGAACAGCTCACTTTCCAGTTTCAACTATTCTGTCCACTTATGTCAAATTGTCAACAGAATCCCATATAATACCTTTTAATTTCCATTTCCATTTTCATATAATACCTTTTAAAGTGAATTGCTCAAGTTAGATGTCCTTAAGGTCATCATAGAATATGCCAAAAAGTTTTCTAGTGTTTAACAGTTCAAGAAAACTCCTAATGTATGAGGTGATGTTTTACATTGAATTTGTCCCCCCTTAATTCTTATGTATGCATATCTCCAACTAATAAATTATCACTTCTTATAAAATATAAAATAAAATAAAAAGAGCACTTCAAAATCAAATTCAAAATTTACCTCAAGTGGATACTTTCTGAATGCAGGTTCAAAACGATACTTGCAATATTTGTGGAATGATAATGTCAATATAGGTAGAGCAACAAGAAAGGGAGTAGAATTAGCAGCCTTTTTTGTGCTTAGTAAGCCCATCAATAGTAGTTGAGATATCAGCAAGCTTGCTATGATGCGGCTATGAACATGTGGCCAAAATGCAGCAGCACTTTCATATTGTTGATCGTAGACATTGATTATCTGCCAGCAGATAGAGAAGCAATTAAAATGGTGCTACAAACATCAGAACAGGAAAAGAATAGAAAGAACGAAACAACTTACCTGATGACGGTAGACTAAGTATGCAAAGGCAAAGAAGACTAGTATAAAAGGCAGCAGGATTGGAGTAACCACAGCATACACAATACCCAGAAGGAAATAAAGTTGAAGACTTGGGAGAGTCTCTGGAAAATCCACACTACCAGGGTTTGTTGCCTTCTCCCTATCTCTCTCAGTTTTGACCAAGAACATGTTCTTAAGATGAAATATAACCAATGGCTTCAGACGGAGAATCTCACCAGCAACTGCCGCCCACCCATCGACCATTATATATGTAATAAAGAAAGTAGCCTTCGATGGTATAGTCTCTCCAATGTTTCTCGGAATCCTATGACAAGCAAAAGATACTATAAACATCAATTGTACAAATTTAAATCCAAAGTGTGTAAGTGTTATCCTAAGTGAAAGAAGCGGTTTTTGTTTACTATTTGGTACAGGTAGAAAATTACTGGGTAGGTGACTGGTGAAGGAAAGCATGCAGTTGCTGAAAAGCAGTTCCAGTCACTATGCTTCCCAAAAATACGTTGACTAACATAAAGTAATAGTACTTTGCTGCTGTTCTCCGTTCTAGGGTTGATACTGCTATATGCCCCTCAATTTTTGACATGATCATTAATACTGCCGGGAGAATGTACAAAAATATTTTAAGAGCAAGACCAGGAAGAAAACCCTGTAGAAATGACTTGATGAATTTCCTGAAAAGAAAACTCACAGTTAATACTTCCCAAGTATAACAAAAATCAGAAAGTATAACATGAAAAAATTGCAGAAAGAAAAAGTCTCTGCTGCAAGAGATACGAGACCAGCCAAAAAGGCCATATCACAGAGTTCTAAACTTAAAAAGGATGCAAGTGCAAACCGATTAGTACATTCCCAATTAGTCTTCCAACAAAAGAGATGGAGTAATTTATAATTATACCTGTTGCCTAAGAACATTAGCTTCTAGAATCTCTAAATTTGAAAGGTATTGCACAATGGCTATGATGGAATCTTGTTGAAAAACACAAAGCAAACACTGGGAAATATTCTGAGGTTTTTGATATGCAGTGGGAATATGTGAACACAGAACAGTAATGGTAAGCCCAAAGCAGAGAAGAAGATGTGAAATGCATATGACATGTAGCAATACAATTGAGAAACATGCAATAGGATTGGTTTACTTACAATTCTATCACTGGTCTGAGAAAAGGAGCAACTCTTTCCAGACCCTCTAAATTTGCAAGGGACTGCACAAAGGCTATAGGTATCATGTAGAAGAATACCAAAGCAAACACAGATAGGGATATCACAAGTTTTCGGATGCTCAAGGAAACAAACGGTATAGCCAAGTTACGCCAGTAAATATCACGAGGTTCAGGGGCCCAATTTGTCAACCACAGCGTGGGGTTCTTGCTCTGTGTTGTCTGTGCACAAACAGCAGCTCCCCAGCGTGAACTAAATGATACAAAAGCAACCGGCAAAAGAGATTTGGAGTCTTTGAGAATCTTTTCTTGTTCCAGTGTCATCTAAAGTAAGATAAATAGAATAAAATCATATCACACGGATTAGAGGACATCCACTCTTATATAGACCATGCTGGACTACATGGATAGAAATAACCCTACAGAAAGTTCAAAAGAATAATGAAATTAGTAACTTACTCTTTTATCAAATGCCTTAATCTGTTGCTTGTAGTACTCGATGGCATCGACCCTTTTACCACAAATCCCCAAACATCCTGTCTGAAAATACAAAGAAATGTACACAATGCCCAAGTTAAATTTATACACTAATTTTGTACATTCCACATAATTTTGGTTAAAACCCTCAAATGATACCAGTAATATTGTGTAAGAGAAAAGAAAATTGGAAATGTTTACATCTGCAAGTGAATTACAGTACCTTTGTGGTTGGCTTTTTGTTTGGATGCCTTTCATACTTAAGCTGGTAATAGTCTAGCCAGTTTTGGACCCGATCTCGTTGTCTCACAAGTCTGGCAAATTTGTTTGCATTGTAGACTGCCTGAATAAATATAAGTTTCCCTTATAAACTAAACAGTTTTATGATATGCTGACAACAAAAAGACTATGAATATAACTATTGTATTTGTATTTATTTTCACCCATCACACTACATTCTACTAACCGTAAGTTTCATTATAATAATTTTACCTGGTGACAAAGATACTCATTCGGGTGGTTTCTTTTGAAGTATTGGTCCACAGTGTCTGATATTGAACGACCAGAGACATGTGGTATGTTTCTAACGACTACCTGAAGAATAACAAATGTTAAAGTGTTGAAAAAAAAACGAGGGAAAAAAAGAAGAAGAAGTTAAATCTAACATTAAACATATAGATCTATAAAAGAAAAGTACGTACAAGAGACACAACTACAGGTCATACTCATGAAACCTCTATTTGATCAGATTGTTAATCATGTGAGAGAAAGGAATTAGATCCTGATAATGTAAACATAAGTTTGGAAATGGCAATAATCTGTGGCATTTTTTTGCTGGCAATTGGAGAGGCTCGAAAATAAAACAGCAACAAATTAGTAGTCATGTCTATCACACTTGGTAATCTATGACAGAAGATCATATAGATTTTTATCAACCTTTACTAGGGAATTTCTATCATACTAGTTAGAACAAAATCATGAAAAAACTTGAGGAATGTAAACTGAATCTCCTTTTGACTTTTGAATTTTGATAGTTTCTGCCTCATACTATGTTTATCTTCTTTTACTAGAGTTTCCACTTCGCTAGTTATTTAGTCCATACACTTTATGAAGATTCAAGCTAAGATAAGTAATACACTTATGATTGAAGTCAATATCAAAGCATATACCAAAGTAGTTCTCCTCAACTGATATGATGCTAAATTTACATGTAAACAAAGTTAAGAAACTGATGTTGTTTTTCTTACAGAGTTAGTCAATTCATACTTGATATGTATAGTATCATGTTTGTTTGTACTTATTTCAACCATTAACATGTTTAATACTTATACTTCAGCATGAAGATCCACAAGATTGAGTCAATTATCTAAAGTATAGTGTGTCCATCAGTCATGACTGCTTCTCCTTAACCAATAAGTTTAGTATGTCTAATAGTTTTCGACAAGTAGATGATTCACTCACCGTGAACTGTTCTGCACGTCTGCGCTGTGAAGCTAAGAATTTCAACCTCATTGATGCTACATAGTTATACTCCTTGTATAGAATGAAACAAGTCCAGAATGTGAACAAGTATTCCAAACCTATGTGGTAAAAAAACCTGAAATTTATAATGTCAACCCTCAAGTAAATTTGCATTACATATATATAACAGGAAATGAAAAATTACGTAATTGTGGATGTCATATGTATGATTCAAAGCAACAATTCAAATTCCCTGTAACCCTCCTCTTCGGCTAGTTTCTTGTTTCCCTCACCTCTTTATAAAAACCCACAAATTATTAAATCTAATCTATCTTACAACAGTATTATATGCCAAGTTTAATATCTATAGAGTCAGAGAATTTCTGTAAGTAAAAAAATTGCTCATCACAGAAATATAACTATAGCAAGCACGGTAAATAGAGATAGCAAGTAATAACTATCCAACTAAAAGGAAGTGCAATCGTAATATTCTTTCTCATCCATCAGATATCACTGTTCTATACATAAGTTATAGCTCTTTGGGTTGCCCTCTACAGTACTTTAGAAAGGATGCATAACTATGGTGTTGTTTTAATATTCACTAAATAAATATCATGAACTTCACTCTCTGTTCTGTAGAAATTCAAAAATATGAAAGAAAGTGCAGCTCATAGGTTAGTCAGTCATCATACTAGTATGAACAACTACACGTATATGAAACACAGAGTTACCTTATTGACTTGGGGCGCACATTTGATATAGAGAGCCTATCAATGTCGCTCAAAACCAACTCTTTCTTTAAGAAAAATAAGGTACCACTCGATACATTTACTGGAATAAGAATAAGAAGTGCTAGGACTGTCATTGGAACAAAAATCTTCAAGCTGCATGTGACAGAAAAACAAAACAGCAAGTTCATTTACGAGCATGCCCAAGATATTAAGAATCAATATCTAAAGACCTGGGAGAAAAGGCTATCGATCAATGATAACTATGTAATTTTCCCATAAATATAGACAATGACATGCATATATGTAGAAAGATAGATTCCTTCTTCTTGTATGAGAATGAATTGCATCTTCTATGTGGCCCAAGTTCCCAACCCCTCTGTAATGAAGAATATTACAATGAATATGATATGACGCTCCTAAAGAACAAAAGAGCGTAAGATACTAACTGCCTGAAAGAGAAAGTAACACAGAATCTTGAAAGGGTCTGATCCTATAAAAGACAAAGTTCAACAAATGTTGAACATGATGAACTACGATAAGAGCATCCCATTGTTGGTTTGATATGCATTAGTACTATAGGTGGTTAACTTGAGGGAGACATGAGGGAGACATGACTGAGATCTGAGGGAGTCCAAATTTATGGGGCCCATACAAGATCATGTAGTATAATGTGCTTTAAACTTAAATTGCAAGTGTTTGATCACTTGATGGCACTTTTTCTCATAAGAAACCAGAATTTTATCAACTAGTTGAAGAGTAAGGGCATACCATAATGGACACTGTTCCCATCAAGGTCAAGACAAACAAACAAAAAAGGAACAAACAGGTCAAAATACACAAGATACTTTAAAAAGAAGAATAAAAATGACTTGGTCAGACACAACAGACCAGGCCAGCTGAATCAAACTAAAAAGAACATCCTGAAGTTTTCACTAAAACAATTCCTTTTATAAAAGTAAAAATATGATAGTATCTGCTTGGTAGTTGATTTTTCAAATTTCAGATAAGTAAAATTATGGCTTTTAAGTAATCAGGCAAAATTCAACAACTGCATTGTATTATATATGCAATGTACCAAAGTAAAAAGCAGCATAATTTGCTTGATTGTTCAAAGAAATAGCACATCCAGCTTTATGTTACTTTTTCAGTTGCACAAAAAATTTGGATTGGATTTTGTATATGAGAATGGTAAAAAACATAAGAAACAAATTCTGTCATATTCATAACAAAAATTAAAAATATACAGGAACCCTATGTGAGTATCAACCAGCAATCAAAGAGAAATACCCTAACCAATTGCCTGTCATGCAACCAATGAATAAATTTCAAGCACAGCAGAATGGGAAACATAAGTTTTTCTAATTCCAATTTTAAGAACCCAATTCACAAAGATAATAAAGCAATTACTTCTCTATGGATGAGAAAAATGAAAACAAGGACTGGACTTTTGTAGCTAAAGACACAGTAAATAGAAAAGGTTCCACACTTTCCTATCCAAGAGAAATTGACTCACAAGACAACTCCAAAATGAAACCAACTCAAAACTACAAAGCTCAAACAAAATCAAGCAAAGAAATAGCCACAAGAACAGTTGATAACATGAACAGATAAAGAATTAGTACCCCAAAATGTAAATTCTGAGGAAAGCAGCAGAGTCAAGGCCAGCATGGTTGATAATCTCAGCCTCAGTCATTCTCAAGGCCTGAGGCATCCAATTCAAGAAAGTGAAGTAAGTCCAGCAATTGAGGTTGACAAACTTGCCCACAAAGTTGCCAGAACCTCTTCTGGGGCTGGTCCTCTGGCCACTGAGGTACCATTTGGGAAAGTAGACCCTGTCATTCACAGGCTGAATTCTCAGAAAAGCAAAGGCCAGAAGAAAAGTTAAAGCACCAACTATATTGATGAATGCAGAGACCCCAATATCCCCAAGAGTTGCCATTCAAGAACAGAACCCAGAAAACCCAGAAACACCAAAGTAGAGGAGGAAGAGAGAGACTAAAAGGTCAAGTAACAGCAATGGGTTGGAATTAGGAAGTCAGAAAAGAAAGGAAGGAAAAGAAGGAAAAGAATATATCTTTTTACGGGTCATATTTTAATGGGGAGGAAAAGTGGGATTGCCATGGCATTGTGATCTGTACTGTGTTGTAAGTTTATGTAAAAAACAAATGGAAGTTTCTCAAGTTCTGTTATTGGTTCTTTGTTTCCATATGGTCAGTGGGTTTTGTTTGGTTCCATGTGCCAAGCCGTGATCTTTGTTTGGCAGATTGTAGAGTTGAGTTAGAAAACTGTGAGCTGGTTGTTGCTTCTCTTCTATATATGTTCATATCTTGTGGTTAGGTTTTAGATTCATTGTGCTAATTATTTTCGATTATTTATTTGGGGTGTGATTATGGTGCTAATTATTTCTTAATTTAAATAGAAAATTGTCAATGTTATTGTATTTATAGGGGGAAGATGAAAGTGAAGGATGTCATTGTGATTTGTCTCTATCAGTTTCCCCATCTTTTGCTGGAAAGCTGGATGTCTCATAAACTCATAATGGGGTTTGCTTTAGTTACGGCTACTAATCAGGTTGTTAAGCTTTGTTTAATCATATTTTTGGACCAATTGGAAGAAAGGAACATAATTTATGGTTAAGGTAATCAAGCCTGGCTAAAAAGGAATGATTGGGAAGGTTTTCCACTGTTAATGGGAGGAATTGCCAGTGTAGGGACTATGACATTCAATATGGTTTGAGAAGATGGCGTGAAGCAATTGAAGCTTACCATTTGAGTCAAAATCGTTGGAACCCATTTCGGATTAGGGCACTAATTTGGTTATTACTTATTGGTAACTTATTGGTATCAATGACCAAATTTTGTTATTACTGATTAGTATCAATGACCTAGGTGTGTTCACTATGGTATGAGTGAACATAATCCTAGGTATGGTGTGAATTTTTTGAACTTTGAATTGTGAAGTCATATTCCTTACACAATCGTTGAGTTATACTGTCGGAGTCATGTTCATCTACTCATACGATTTGTTATACACTATTGGTAAAGAATAGTACAAAAATTCAAATAGAGAAAGGAACAAATAGAGTTATACTGATTAGTATCTAAGAAGGAATTGATATAGACAAGTCATTATATTAGTTTTGGAGAACCTTGCCAATGTACGTATTTTTCTTATCAATGAATGCACATAATTTTCATATATATGAATGTACGTATTGTTCACACAAACAAGATGAGGAAATGCAATGGCTCATTGTGTGGGAAAGGCAAGAAGGGATAAGAGCCGCGAAAATGAGAATATAAACATAAAAGTGAAAAAGGACAACGAATGGTGAATCGTTATTGGCATTGAGTGTGCGCAACAGATGACTTCTCTGCAAATCATGACGGCATATATGGGCCACTGTACTTGCTTCGTCAGAAGTGCTCCTCTCCAGCAAGTAAGATGCATACAACAACATATGCGTGCGCAACTAGAATACTCTACTTTTACATATCCAATACTTTTACAATAAACTAAGTTTCTAAACGAGGAAATGTGAATCTGGATGCCTTCTGAAGCTGAAAAACAGGGATTCTACCTCAAAACCACAGCAGCATTCCTCAGAGCCAGATATCTTTGAACATATTCATTGGGAAGGGATCTTATTTGCTTGAAGATTTCTGCGTTGGCATAGCGGAGGTTGGTTCTCGGATCGTAGTAAGGTGCCTGCATCGTGCAGATAAGCATTATTCAATACTGTGAAGATGAAACGTCAAAGACGAGTATAAACATCCAGCCATGGAGGAATCACTCAATTTGCCATTTCATCGAAACTATCCTCGGAGCTAATTCATCAATAGATATTGCAGAGAGGAAACATAAAAAGAGAGCATAAAAATGACTTGTTCGAACTCAACTCATCCCAGTTTGACCAGCAATATATATAGATGAGCACAACTACACAAGTACATGTACTGGGGGTGGGTTCTTAATACATGCAAGGATCCTGCTTGATTTGAGGAAGATTATATCTTCTAAATAATTTTAAAAAAATAAAAAATACAGTATCATTTTTTGGACTATATTCATAGTTCTAAGACTCAAACAAGTCAACTGTCAATGGTTTACAAGGAAGACTATATGTAACTTGCATGTGAACCTCATAAGATAAGGTGAGACACAATCACTTGGCTAAATGATTATCTGCATAAAGCATATCCTACTTTTTTATTTTTCAAAAGTAAAGCTAAGCAGCCCTTTTACTTGTAAAATATCAAAGGAAAAGTGGTTCCTGCCATGGCCCAGCAATGTTCCCATTTGATACCACAGCTAATTGGCCTCATAATATCAAAATTGTCATCACCATGTAAGAGACACTATCTGTTTCTTCTCTACTTTCAAGATTGGTATTTCATCAATTCTCATTGAACTTGAGCTATTTAATCTCAACAACAGACCATAATATCTCCTGAGACATGTTAGCCTAAAATCCCTATATAACCCGTCTCCGTTATATGACCAAAATTCAGTATTACTTAATCATATTCAAATCAGTTCCCAAGTTTGGAAAACCTACAACTCAAAGTTCTCAGCACAGCAACACCTTGTCTGAAATTCATTCTAAATTTTGTAATAAATAACCCATTTAATGATGCTAACTACTATGGGGATGTAAACCCAAATTAACTGGAAATATTCATTCTATAAGAACTATATTAGTTGCTGTCAGGTTCCTCAAAGATTGAACTTTTATACAGAAATAACTTCTTAGGTTTCAGAGTTTTCTTTAAAAAGGCTAGGCAAGCATGAAAATGGAAGACATCATTAGAGGTACAGAAATTCATTGGTTCACTTACAACCACATAGCTATAGAGAATGAAAGGATATGGTTCTCTGGAAATCATAGTTGATGAAATGAAGGGAGAGGGTACTCTGGAGAACTTAGAGAATGAAATGAAAATCAAATGAAACTCAGAATAAACAGATTTAAAATACCTCATATCCTGTTATATCACAAATTCTCTTGCATGGATGCATAGATGGTGGTGACTCTATATTAACATCTGCAAATAACGGGACATAAGAAAGAAAGAAGAACTTGTTACTTGAACAAAGTAACGAAACAAAATATAAAAATTTAGAAACACTGAACAAATGAGCACACTGCTTGCCACTGAAAGCTTAAACTAACCAATTTAAACATAATTCTCAGTTACAAGACAAGCAATTCAGATACCAAATAGTCACACTAACGAGCACATCACTTTACATCAATCTTAAATAGAAGGGAAAACCATCTTGAGCACTACGATTCTCAGTTCATCTAACAGTTAATTTGAAGTCAACTATAACTCACAACTGCATTAACTTATCTAAAAGGAATCAAGTCATCCCCTACTAAAGAGAACCAATTTCATCAAACTTAGCAAAAAGGATCCACAATCTCAAGCACTAAGTGGGTAAAAAAATGAAACTTTGGTATTAAGCATAACTTACAATTGGGCTCATCAGGAGGGTAATTCTGGTAATTCTCGGCCTGAATGATCTGTTTGAGGTGTTTCCATCTCCCTCTGGGTTGGCCTTTGGGGTACTTCTCATTTATCTGAACCCTCTTGAAGCTCAGCTTATTCGGCAACACCAGCTCCGCTTGAATCACTTCTCGCTCCATATTAACTACAGGACCCAATTTCAATTTCAATTCCAAAACACATAGTAGCAGCAAAATCATCACCCCTAAACCCACAAGTACCGGAATTTAATTGGGAATAAGGAAATAAGATGAATTTAGAAAAAAGTGTAATGAATTCAAAACTTACAGAGAAGAGTTTGTTAGGGTTTGTCCGTAGCGACGGTGGAAGGGTTTGATTCTGTTTCCAGTTGGTTGGTTTAGTAAGGAGCAGACACACACTGGTGATTTATATAGTTAGTTACATACCGCTACGGCCTACGTGGTAATATTATTTTGTGGCATTAAGGATTTACAGTGGTGTGGCAATATTATTGTGTTATCTCGGACAAAATTAATATGCATGTTGATGCGGATTCACAAGAATGTTGTGAGCTGAGATTATATATAATTGAAACATACATGACTTCTTTCAAGAGATGTAAGTTATAATGTCTCTTTAGCAAAATACTAATTCATGAGAAAGATGAAGTATTAGAGAGGTTAAGGTTATGTTGGAATTATTTTATATATCAACTAAGATATTGGTGAAAATTAAAAGTAGAGTGACAGTTGGTGCTATGCATTTTAGTATTATGGGTAACATAGACTTGTCTGCAAGTAAATGATTGGGAAGCGCAGTTCTATGTCCATTCTCAGACTTCTCATTCTCTTGTTGTGATTCGAAATTTTGGATCATAATCTGTTTCCTAGGCCGAATTTCATCTTTGTCTCGAAATATGACACCAACTTGTTTCTGCCCCAAAACCTGAAACACAAAAGCAACCAAATACTCAAAAAGCCAAGAAATTTAAATTGAGACTTGAGTCCTGAGTTTGTATACCCAAACAAAAAATCATTAAATGGAGACTAAATACCACTAAATTAGAAAATAGAATTTACCTCTTTATTAGAAAATAGAACTTTACTCTTGGATATTTTAACTTGAGTCATGTTTTGATAGATTTGTGTTAGAGAAGAGTGTCTTCTGAAACTTGCCATTTCAATTTCTTGCAGGGAGAGGGACTTAAAAATTAGTGTTTCAAATGTTGTTTGTTGGATGTAAACAATAGGTGTTTTCATAAAACTTAGAGGTTTAAAGAAAGTTTCTGGAATACACATGCGTAAGTGCACGCCTAATGCTGCACTTTAACATAAGGGCATAATAGGTATTTCAACTTAAGGTGGTAAATGAGTTTTAACTTTAACCAACTAAAGGGCAATAATGTAACTTCAAAACCTTAGAATTCCTGCCGACAACTCGTTTGTCGGAAAAGAACAAAAAAAAAACACCCTAATTATCTGCTCTGGGCACCTAGCAATTTACTCTGGGCACCCAAGGTGCATCTTCTCCAATCGGCCTGTCAACGCCTTTGTCGTCTACTTCTTCAGCGTCGTCGCATTCCTTCATCATCCCCAAATCGATGTCGTTCCTGGTGCATCAATTCAGTCCCGGGTCGGAATCTAATCCGAATCGATGGCGCCCTCTGTCACCACCGCCTCTCCAGCTCAGCATCAACTCCGCGAAGCATCCGGGCGCCGCCCCAGCCCATTAAGATCGGACCTCAATTCGGGTTCCCTCTCAAGTCAATCCTGCTGACGGCAGCTCAGCTTAGTCTCTCCGACGCCCAAGTTGAAATTCTTGTGTGGGCACCTGGTAGTGAATTGGCTCCGTCCCGGGAGTCAGCTTAGTCTCTCCGAGACTCCGACGCCCAAGTTGAAATTCTTGTGTGGGCATGTGCCCACCCTGGTCGTGAATTGGCTCCGCCCTTGGATATATAGCTGACTAATGAATCATATTCATATTCCACTAACCTCATCTGCCATGCTTAAGACAAAACCCATCAATCCAAGAACAAAGTTTGGCAAGAACTATGAACCATTTCAAACATAACCAGATCAGATTCAATATGGAAAGAACCCAAACCCGCCTCCAACTCCCTCCTCCCTGTCGCCATCCCCACAGTCACCCTTGCGCTCCCCACACCTCCACCGCCCAACGCCTCCGCTACGGCGGAGATCACCGAGGGTTTGGATTCGAAGCGGCCGTGCACGATTTGACCCTATAAGATTTGACATATACACCCTGAGAAGTAATTATAACCAACAACTTTAACCGTTAACAGAAGTTAAATAAAAATTTACCTATATGTCCTTCGAAAACAATCTGTGTGGCTGGAAACGAGCCACGTGTACACTGCCGAGAGAGCCGTCAAAACACACGGGCGTATTCCCCTTCCGAGGTTTAAAGACATATACTTTGTAATAATAAAAAATTTATCACCGGTTTTCATTATATTTAAATGAATCGTAATAATTTTGAAATAATATTTCCATCATAACAAATACAAAACGGATCGAAAAATTGCAAAACCCATACCCGTATGCGAGAACCCCAAATCACAATAGTCCTCCCACCAAATGAACCAGAAGTAGCAGAAAAAGCTCAGTAAAACCCTTCTGATTTCTGACGACGATGCAGCGACTCTGCTCCAAGCTTCGCTCTTTACCTTTCTCAAAATCTCTTCCATCTTTCTCCTCCTCCTCTTCTTCTTCGCTGCTCCGATCTTCTCCTCGCCTCCACCGCTCTCTCCATTTCGCTTCGAATAGCACCCATTCATGGACCTCCAGTAGGCCCGTCTTCAATGTTAACTCACCGAACCAACCTTCACTGCTCCTCGGCTCTCTTCGCTCTTCGATATTTCCAATCTCTGTAAGTTTTAAGTGGTTCTATCTTCTTCTAAGGTCTGTTTTGTATTGCCCGCCAGGTTACTGAGAAAATGCTTGAGAGAATTCAATGTCATAATTCCAATGGAAAGTATAGAACTTTCGTATTGTATTTTATCTGCCTTACTTGGTTTCTCGGTATTCTTTCTTAGTTGTAGCTGTTCACCCTATTTCTGGATTTGATAAAAAGAACAAGAAAAAGAAAAATATTTATTTGAAAGCTAATGCAAACTGATAATATGTATGGGAGGTGTTATATGTTGGGAAGATGAGTAACTTATTACCTTGGCGAAAACATTTGCTTTCAAAAAGGTGCTAGAGACTCCTGTATAGCACTAGGAAATCAAACTGTTGCTTGAAATTTTTCTCAAGTCTTCTTAAGAAATACAATGCAGTATATTAGAGTTTAAGAGTTTGTTTGAGAGATTACAAATACAATTTGTATTCTATGACTTCTATCTTTCTAGGTTGGAGTGCTTATTGTGGGAGGAGTTTTGATTATTGTATCCTGGGAGATGTTTGTCATTCATCCTTTTAAGTATCAATGAGGATGCAATTTTACCTTGGGATTGACGGTGATCAGTAATGATCGAGTGTCCTAAAGATGAAATTGCCTCCTCACTGGTGCTTGAAGAATGATTCACAAACGTCTCCCAAGATACAAGGATCGTGACTTCTTTTAGAGGAAGCACTTCAATCTAGAAGATAATATGAACTCAGATTGTGTCTGTACTCTCAAACTAGCTCTTAAACTCTAGAATGATATATAGGTTAATTAAAGATTTCCTGAATGAATGGGAATACTGGGATTGATCCTTTGATTAATAGGAGTGAGATTCCTGTTTACATGTCTGATTTGAAGGCAACTGATGCATTGTTTTATAATGAAAAATTGCCTTAGTTCAGTAGGTGTCCTTCATCAGATCAGTTAGCAAGAAAATCTGGCATGTTTACAAGTCCCACATGTTTGACTGTTATACTATCATATGCTATTAAATCTCAATAATTTTTATTTAATCAAAATTTTAACTATCAAACATCAGATTTTTAACTGAACAAATGAGGTTGTGATGTGCAATTGCATATGGTGTTTTTAAGTACATTTTGATGATGAATAGTATTATGTGTGTGTGAAGATGGTTCAATTGCGGCATGTTTCGTCAAGAGAGCGTAAGAAGAGGAGAAAGCCAATGACACCGGTTATTTCCAAGATAAAGAAATATAAAATCAAGGGTTACTCGTAAGTTTGTGCCATTTCAGTCATCTTATTATGTAATTTTTTGGATGGTATTGAAGTTCCGTTTGGTAATTGGGTTTGAAAGTTCTTGATCAGGTCGTACAAGTCCCGATTCAGGTTATTGAATGATGGCACTATTCGACGCTGGAGGGAGGGGAAGCGACACAATGCACATTTGAAGGTATGTCATGCATTTTGATTTTTCACTGCTTGGATTCGATATCCAGAGTTGGTCTATCTTAATCTAGCAAGTTGTTAGACTTCGGTTCATATTCATCTTAACTTGATGCTTTACTATCTGTGCCGGATGATGTGTTTTAGTACAGAAAATTGATTCAAACTAGAATTCATCTTCACTAGGTTTTTTGCTTATTTATTTTTAATTTAAATTCACTTTCTTCCCTTTTGTTTGTTCCCAAGTTAGGAAAACTAAGTTTCCGTGAAATGGTATAGTTCAGCTACTTGTAGGTGGCTTTTGTATACATAAGTAGCCAATTTCTTGGGTCTGTCTATATAATTTAATGTTAGAGATCTGCATTGATGTATGTGTAATAGAAAACATAAACATGTTGATTGCTTGATGAGAAGTAAGATCAGAACTATCATGTATATTCACCCAATCCAACTAGTTCGCATCAAAGTTGTTAATTCGTGGAAGTGCTTCTAGTGTAATAGTTTCTTGGAGACTTGTGCATTTAGAAAAGTCAAGTAACAACTCTTTTAACTTTTCAGCTATCTATTTCCTTTTCAGTTTAGTTTAGGGCACGTCTTCTTACTGGTCTCAACTTTTCAAATACATTTGGTTGTTATTTTTATCAATTATACATTGCTGGGAGCCTATTTTGGTGTCTAACAATTTCTCAGTACTACGATATAGCATCAATCATTTGTCTAGGCCCAGGTAATCTCATCTGCATGGTACGGCTATAGGGACTATATTTGGACCCCCATATAGTTCTTGTTAGGTAGGAAAGCAGTGGGGCTCTCTCTTTCTTACACTGGATATGTGGCAGTTGAGCCATCTTGTTTGTTGCTCAATAATGTCTTCTCTAGTTTCTTTTTCAGTGTTTGATGTGGATCATTTGTCTCCCCATTGCCCTATAGCCTTATCCATAAGTTTAAGGCTGTTTGGAGAAGCTAATTTCTGTTAGGTGATTCTAGCTGCATAATTTTAACTTAATGTTAAAGGCACAAGATATGTGGTCATACTGTGATAGTAAGAAGGCAAAACTTTTATTGAGCTGTCTTGTGCCATCAAGGTTTTGATTTGGAGAGATGAACTAGAGTATTTTTGACAAACAAAGTATGGGCTTAAGTGTCTACTGAGTTTTGCGATACTGCTTCTGTTCTACTTTGGCGGACCTGAAAGTATTTCTTTAGTAGTTCCTTGTTTGGAAAGGGGAATTGATGGCTAGCGAGTTGTAGATGTATTCACTGGTGGTCATCTTGATGTTTCTATTTTTGATTGATTTTTTGTTGTTAACAATTGATAGTTCATGCATGATTTGCTAACTTTTTGTATTGCAAAATTAAACATATAAATTCATGCATTCACGAAATTTAACATGTGATGCAGTCAAAGATATCCAAGCGTAGACTGAGACAACCTGCTCTTGTTCATCCTGCTTATGCCACAGTGATGAAGAAGCTTGGTTTTTGTGCTTGAAGCTTTGGAATCTCATTTAGGTACTGCCGGTTCGTGGAGTGAAGAGGGAACCATGTTTGCCTTTGAAATTGTGTTCCTACTCTCGTTTACATTTCTGAGTTCCTTTCAGCGCTAGATTAAACTGTTGGTACACGCATTTGAGGTGGGGCTGATGAAATAATTCGCTATTCTCTTCTTGAATTTGTATTTTAGGGACAAGTAGTTCCTCAGCGATTCATTAGGAGAATTTTGTTTTAATGTATTAATGGTTCTCATTCTGACTCGTTGGATTACTCTGAGATCAAAGCATTATACTAAGAACAGGCAAAAGAAATTGTCTTTTTGACATTCTACTCTTAATCAACAGAACAAATAGATCCGACTTATTCCCAAATAAAAAATGTATTCACGGGCCAATATCAAAAGTTTAGGATATACATATTTTTGCAATCTTATTTTGCCTATGGCCCTTACACTGGTTGTTGTACCTCATGAGCAGTATCGAGGCCAGTAACAGGTGATGCCTGATGGTCATACTTGTCCCTTCTAACATGCCCTGCAGCTTTGGCTCCTCCAAAGTCACTGATGTTCCCGAAAATCAGAATCAGCATTCCACAGATGGTAGTACAAAATGACAGGCCAAAAGAAGTCGTTACATTTCCGGGAAACGAAGATGCAATTGCAAACCCTACACACATGCCAAGACCTCTCGTCCATGAGAACCATGTAGAGAATGCACCTTCTTTCCCAGATGGAGCACAGTCCATCAACAGAACTCGCCCGTAAGCATGTAACACCCCGGTAGATGTGCTTTGAAGAAAGGCAAAGAACAAAACATGGTGTTGCTGCCAAGATGAGCCCCGGAAATAAAATCCAAAACCGGAAGTTGCAGCGGATAAAAAGAAGCCCAGAAGTTGCATTTTCACCGCGTCACCTTTTATAACTTGTTGCAAGGGATGTAACAATGGGAGGGAAATCAGAGGGGAGATAAAATACGTTAGCCAGAAGAAGAGCAGAGACTTTGGTTTATAGCATAGTTCTCCAACTAGGTAGAGCACTCCTCCAGTGAAAAGGCACATAGTTGTTAGTGACGAGACAAAAATCCCAGCTAGGGTTCCAAGTGCATGAGGAAACTTGAAAATCGAAAGGGCGTGACGGGAGCTTGATGACACTGGTGCACTGATACAAGGCCTATTAGTGACGAGAAAATGGAATACCCCACAAAGCCATTTAATGCCACTGAAGATTGAGACGATCCAAAGGCTCAACACCTCCTCCTTTTCTTTAAGCATACGGTAAGTAAATGAGGAGATGACTGCTGAGCCTAAGGAGCCGGCGGCAGCTGCGTAGAGGGAGAGCCAAGAGTTGACTGCTCTTCTAGATGGGAACTGGGACTTGTGAAGGGTTGGCCCGGTGAACCCTCGAACCATTAGGCCAAGGTGGCGAGTGTGGCAGGCGGTGGCGATGAGGCTAGAAGCTACTATGGCTGCAATGTATGGTGGGAAGATCCATATGTTTTTAAATGAACCAGCTGGAAGGCAGAAAATTGACCCCATGGCTATGGAGGCTATGGCAATGATCGGTTGGCTGTAGCCATGGTCAAGGATGATGGGAATAAAAGCAAGGAATGGAGAAGCTAGAGCAACACCTATCGCCCAAGAAATTGAAGTCCACTCTAAGGGAGAGTATCTGGAAAGTATTGTCCTTTTTGTGAGTCGAAGGTACCTGCAATATGTTGACAAACCACATCAAGATTGATCAAACTGCTTGAACATGATATATATTACACCGATTTCAAAAAGAAAAAAGAAAAGAAAAAAGGAATGGGTGCCTTGTTCTGTCGGAGCATATAATTGAAATATATAAACTTGTGGGAGATCAATATATGCGCCAATTATTAAGAGAGCAGATGTCGATCAGGTGCGAAACTTACAGGTTTATTTCCTTGTGAGTGCAAGTGGCGCCGCTCTTGGCGCTCAAGGCATCCCAACTCTCCGGCAGGTTTATAATTTGGGAGAGGATGAGCGGGAAGACGATAGGAACTAGAACAGTTAGAACAAAGTGAGAGCAGAGCTCATAGAAATACCAACTCAAAACCTCCACCTTCTTAGGCTTCTCTTCAACCCCTGCATACGCTTTGTAAGCTTCCCTAGCCCTCTGAATTTTCACGGAGGCACCATGCACATCATGAGTAGTATACGAAGCAATATCATCCTCCTCTACCGCTCGCCTCGGCTCCGGGATCAGCTCTCTGTCTTGCGCAGTGCTGCTACTTCCAGCTTCAGGACTAGTAGAGGTCACTACTTCAGCCATTATACCCTTTCGATTATTACACAACGAGAATGAGTAGTTGGTGGGTGAGGGACTTGAGGAAGGTGAAGGAGACTTGTATATAAACAGAGGTGGTAGACATTCTCAACCAGCTGTGTGCGAAGGTACCAAGGCCTTGACAAGCCTCGGAATGTTCAGATGTACATGTATACCACAATAAGAGAGTATAATTTTGGCATTATGCTCCAACTCTCACTGTCTTTTGTCGTTTTTTACACACAACAAGGTGGCTGTGTAGTATTTACCGTGCTATATTGATTGGTAGTTCTTGTTTGTTTCACTCGATTTTGACAGTCTAATCTTAAAAGGAAGACCATATGTCTAGGACAAAATTTGTAAAGCCCTACCCAAAGTCCAACACCCGCAGTCTGAGCCGAGTCGAGCTTTTTCAAAAATGAGGACCGACCCGAGCCCGATCAAGTCGGACCGAGCCGAGATGTCGGGCTTTTTCGGGCCCAGAGATCCGAGGACCGAGGTGACTCACCGAGGAGGGAGGGACGGGCGAGGAGGAGACCTAGAACGGCCCGGGGGTGACTGTGACGGGGGGAAGAGTGCGACTGTGCGTCTGTGCCGGACTGTGCGGGTGTGCACAGGGGGCTCTGCGGATCGGAGAAGATCGGAGAGTCGAGCAGGTGAAGGAGACGAGGAGCTCGGGAGTGAAGGCGCAGAGGCGGTGGTGCGGTGGCTGGAGCAGCGGAGACCGGGAGGGGGGGGAGGGGGGTGTGTCAAGCTTGTAAAAATCATAGACGTGAGACATGTGACTCCACCCAATTAACACAGTTGAATAAAGCAGCAGTTCCTCCATATCATGCATTAGTTGAGCTGCTGACATCTTCAATGTCAGTATTTCCATGTTTAGAAATTGAAAGCGAGCAAAAATCAATGTGTGGGGTTGAAGAAAAGGGGCTGAAACTTTGTTTCGAGCCGGGTTGGGCTTTCTGTAAAAAAAAAAAGAAGGGCCCGAGTTCGGACCGAAATCTATACTTTCTGTCGGGCCAGTCTTTAAAAAAATTAAGCTCGGCTTAGATCGACATTTTTTCGGGTTTTCAGACAGAGATTTCGGTCCTTCAGGCCCAAACGCCCAGCCCTACATATGTGTGTGCTATTATACGATTAAAGATACAACTACAAAGCACAGACTCTTTATGTATGTGTGAGAAATGAATATTTCATTGAATGGAGAAGCCAATTATATTGTCTGCAAATGTGAGGGAAAAAAAATACTAACAATATATAGCATGTATTAACTCGATCAAACTAGAAACAGCGAGAAGAGACTGATAACTCGTTAATCTATTGAACATAATACACATTAATAGTACTTGACAAGTGTTGATACCCGAAAAATCGCGTAATTTGTTACTATGCTGCCATGCGACAAAGACCACGCATAGTCACGTAACTATATAAAATCCTATAGTTTTATAAGGATTTTATATTCATTACTCGGCTATAGCACGCCAAGCAAACACACTTTTAATGTGAGCCCAAGCCACATGCACGCGTTCTTGGGGCTTGCAGTTTTGGGTGTGGTGTGGAAGGTTACGGAAACGCACATGCTCATTCGTCGATTTAATATCGTCGGTGATTTCGGTCTTGGGCCCGAAATCCAAGCCCAACGAATTGGATCGATGAATGAAATGGTGAACATGCATGAGAATTGGGCCAGCCATTCTTTTCCCTTTAAAACCCGAGCCCAAAAGCACAAAGCCCATAAGGAAGCCCAATTTCCTTCTCTCCTCCCTAACAGCTCTTCTTCTTCCCGTTTCCTGCATCTCACCCCTTTTACCCAGCAGCTTGGTTCCTTCCTCCATGGATGACACAAACCTCTCCCCTGCAACACTCTTCGTCTGTCTAGGGAATCAACCCAAGCAAGCCATCTTTTCCTAAATCCCACCTCTCAAGCAAGCTTCCTTTCCGGATTTCGGGGCATGATTCATGCATTGAGGCAAAATGGTTTTACCCAGAAACATGGGTGCTTTGAGTCTCTTCCCAAAAGCCTCAACTCTGCGCCTATAAAAAGGGGCCAGCAACCAGCCTGCAACTATCATGCAACGACCCAGCACCTACCCAGCAACAATCCAACAACACTCCCTTCATCCCCTTCAAGCCTTCAAGCATTCATGCCATTCAAGCAAAATCCTCAAATTCCTTTCTCAAACCCTAGAAACCCCTTGTAAGCAGCCTCTTATCATCTCAAACCTCCATGCCTTCAAGCCTCATGCCCAGAAAACCATATGTCCAGAACAACTGTCTTCAAGCCCCGCAGCTCTTCCCAAAAACAGAAACCCAGAAAACCAACCCCGCAGTTCTCATCACCGCAGTGTGTTTCTAGCTCCCACACCATGCTCATGCTGTCAAGCTCCTTTCGATTTCAAGTTGGTCTGAATTACGAATAAAATCCTCCCATTAATCATGCTTTCGGGTTGATTTTGGCCTAGTCATGCTTAATCAAAAGAACCCCCTCAACAACAAGATAAATTCCTTACCTCTTGTAACTACTGTAATAGTCATATTACGCCACCGTTATTTAAATTATGAAACTATCTTATTTCTTAATTATTCATAACTTACAAATTGCTCATTTTTTGTTATATTAGAACCAATCTCAGGAGATCATATGCTAACATTCGAGGTTTGGTACCCACGATCGGTTTCAATTTCCTAAAACAGAGAGTCTTCAGTATACGACGTGTACATACACGATCCATTGTGAATAGTTAAAATTTATGACTTTAACATAGATACACTGTGGTCGACAAAACATATAAATACTTAGGATTATATTGTATAATATACACAGCCGTGCATATAATAATTTATGCTCTTACAGTTGTTTTCTTATTCACGATGTTCTATCAACACGCAACAATGCGATGTCTTTCCTACATCAAGTCCATCCTAACCTTCTCACATCTAGTTGGCAAGAAAATTTTAATGCGATTTTTTTTTTTTTAATGAATTAAATTGGTCACACTTTTTGAAGTGCGCTCTCATTGAAACCAAGGGCTTTTCTCTTGATTCGTTAGCTACATGTAGCATGTATGCCTGTGAATTGGCACATCATTTTCACAAACAACACCCTGTTCTACGCACATCCGTTCAAAACTACTCATGAACCAAGTGTGGTTTGTAGGGATCCGATCAGCGTCATCTCCGGCCGACTTTGCCAACTGCACTGGTAGTTGTTTGCTGTTGCAAGTCGCAAGTCATCCTATGTAAATATCAACAAAAAGTAGACCAGATATCAACAAAAAGTAGGGGCTTGTAAAACTAAAACGTTCTTAAAAAACCAAACTCTTTGTAAAGAAAGACTAAAGACATTAAAACCCTTGACTGGGGTTTAAGCTAATCTCTGATACAACCAAAACACCCACCCATGGCTTCGAGAGTCCTACTCTCAAGAACACCCCTCAAGAATTTCAACACTCTCTACCATTCCTCTCAATTCCTCAGAAGCCTCTGCTCTCTTGTTTCCCCAGACTTGTATTCCCGCAATGGTCAACCTGGGTATTCCAGGAGCTTGGTCTCAAATGCGACCTTGGGTCTCGATACCCGTGTCCCGGCGACCATTATCACCGGCTTTCTCGGCTCCGGCAAGGTGGGCTTTTGCTTTCTCTGCTTCTCGTTCTCTTTTTTTCAATCTGGGTTTTGAATTTTGATCAGTTTTTTTTTTTTTTTCATGATGATGTGCAGACTACATTACTCAATCATATACTAACTTCTCAACATGGGAAGCGGATTGCGGTCATCGAAAATGAGGTATTTCAACACCCATTAAGACTTGCTGACTTGTTTTAAGAATGTTTTTGTGGAATGATACTTTTTTGAATGATTGTTTCCTGGTTGGATGAGTTTGTTGTTTTTACTGTAAATGCAGTTTGGTGAGGTGGATATTGATGGGTCATTGGTTGCTAGTCATTCGTCGTCGAATGAAGACATTGTCATGGTTAATAATGGTTGCCTGTGCTGTACCGTCCGGGGTGATCTAGTCAAAATGATCTTGCAATTGGTGAAGGACAAACGTGACAAATTTGATCATCTTGTCATTGAAACCACAGGTGTGTTAGATTTACACTTGTTTTGCTTGGAGTTCTCATATTTCACTGTGGTGGTGCTGTAAATTTTGAGTCTTGTGAAACTGTTTAACCACAAGTTAAAGGGAGTTCTATTAGATGATTGATACTAAGATTCCGTTAGAAGGAAAATAAGACAACAAAGAGGAAGGACCCTAATGGGGTTTATTTTACTAGACTGAGACTCAAACCTAGTATTGAATGTCCCGAATCACTTGAACTAAAGCTCTTGGGGAGGCCATATTTGTCTTTCATTGTAGGTGCTAGTTTCTGTTTAAAATAACTGGGGTGATAGTATGCGCAGCTTGACATGTTGACATCTTTATGCAGGCCTTGCTAAGCCATCTCCTGTTATAGAAACCTTTTGTACGGATGAGCTAGTTTCACGACATGTGAAACTGGATGGAGTTGTTACTTTGGTGGATTGCAAGCATGCAATGCAACATCTGAATGAAGTTAAACCAAGATTTGTGGTGAATGAGGCAGTAGAGCAAGTTGCATATGCTGATCGTATTATATTGAACAAGGTGAGGTTTTATATCTTGCCTTACCCTAAAATGCTATCCTTTTGCCCTTTCCACCTTTATCTTTTTGATTCTTTCAACTATTGTCTCTTGCAAGACAATCACTTCTGCCGAATACAAAAGGTAAATCTCAACTATGTTTTCAAAAGCTTTTTAATTTCTCTCAATTGTGTTGACAGATAGACTTGGTGACTGAGACGGAGTTAGAGACAGTGACCAAAAAAATCAAGGTATTTTGTTCAGTGGTGATTATTGCACTTGATTTGCTAGTTTGAATGAAGAATACAAGACAGTATAATAGAGATAGAGAGAAGAAGATATTTAGATGGCAGGTCGATTGAAACAAGAATTTCTATTCCTAGGTCGAACAAAGTTTGCACTAAATGAAGCAGTGTGGGGCAATGGAGGGGAAATGTGAGCTAAAGGTCCATTAGTGAAAATAATGTCTAATGATGATTTGCTAACATTTCACATTTAAGGGTCCTCATGCGCTTCAGAGTGAAAGAGATCTAAAGTGCTAGTAGAACCTTATGGCATCTGAGTGCAAACTGCAAATAGTAAACTTTTAAAGTAAACATGCATAAACTTTTAAAGTAAACATGCAAGAGTATGCTCTTCCATATTTGCAACTGGGACTGTTCTACTAGTGCAGAAAATACATATGGGAAAGTGGGTTAATCACTTAGCATGGGAAAATTGCTACTGAACTTGGGAACTAGATTTAGTAACATTTTGGTTTCTATTAGTATTGATTCTGAATTTTATTGCTTCTCTTGGACTTTATGAAAATTCTCTTTAAAATAGAACAAGAAACTGATTTTACAAATTTTTACTTGGCGGACTGATGCTAGCATATTAATGGGATGGCGCGAATCAAGCTAGCTAAATTTGGATCTGTGGACATGGACTTTGTTCTGGGTGTGGGAGGTTATGATCTCGAAAGGTGATGGTCTGATATGTTTCCGCCTGCATTCTTGCCTCAAAATTTGTTCATACATTTCTTTTGAACTCCTTTTTGGTGTAATTTTCACTTCTCAGTTCTTGGCACAGTGGAGAGATTGGTTCTGCTTATAATACATTACATATTACATAGTATGAGTGTATGTATACGTGTGCTCATCTTTCTAACATTCTTAACGCCTTGTTGTGCAGGATTGATACTGAAGTTCAAGTCAACAGTTCCTGTTCATCCTCACATCACCATGAAGCTGGACATGGTACCTATTTCTTTCTTTGTGATTTTCTCCAATATATTCTTTATCTTAAAATCTTTTGCATCCTGGTGTCCTTCCGGCTCTCCGCACTTCTCTGGGTTTGCAATACAAGTTATGATTTTACGAGAAAAACAGATCTTATAAATTTACTGAGACAAACAAAGCAAGTTGGTCTCCAACCTAATTTTACAACAAACTGAATGATTGCTTAGTGTAACATTAGAACTGGAATAAATTAAAAATCATTGAAGCTACATGGAGTTTACATGGATTTGATTACTTGAAACTTTATTGTGTTGATTGCCTTTTCTGGATCTTTACTCCATTATGTTATTACTTCTTCTGGAGAGTTTTTTCTCTCATTAGTTTCTTAATTGTTCATCTACCCTGATTTTCTCTGTAGTGTCTCTTATGTTCCATATAAATCCAAGTTTCTGACTTTGCTTTGGCATTACAGAACATGACAATCATCATCACGACCATGTACACGATTCTACTGTCTCAAGTGTCAGTATTGTTGTGGAGGGAACCCTTGATCTTGATGAGGTAGATAAATATGTTCTTGTTATACAATTTTTTATTGGCTTATATCCCATATGTGTGTACTGTAGTTTGAAAATTTAAGCTCATCTTTGAAGCTAATTAGGCTGTCAGTCTTACCCAGTATCAAGGTCAGTAGATGGCATACAGATTAGGAAATATACTTGTTCAACGAATTTTTTATGATAAGACTCTAGAGCAAAACAGCCTTTCTTGTATAAATCATCACTATTGAGAAATAGTAGTTACCCATTTAGGATAGCTTTCCCAATATGAGAATAGCATTTCTACTCAGATTTGTTGCCCTTTATATATAATCCTGTGGGATGTCCTTGGTGTCTTCTCCCACTTCCACCTTTTTAGGTGAAGAAATTGGCACTTCTAACCCAAAACCGAGTGGTAATAGGAGGATCTCCAGACCTGTTATTGCTATGCAAGGCCTTTACATTCCTGATTTGGAATATTTTTGCATATTTGTATTCTCTGTGGAGAAGTAGAGACTATGTACCTACCTACCGAAGTACGTAGTTAAGCGAGATAAGCACATGTTGGTCAAACTATCTAATCATCCTTTCAAATAATAAGTTGAGAACAAAACTGTTTGAATTGGGAAAGATGAGTATGCACAAAGGCAGTTTGGTTGGTTCATCTACAATTTCAGAACTAGTCTATGAATTAAATGGATACATTGGGAAGACATTTGATTTCCATCTGTGGGTAATGGTTAAATAGTTGAAAGGTATCAATTGTCACTTGCACAGAACATATTTTGTTTAAGAAATATATACAAAATATGCATATTCTAAGGAGACTAAGAGCGCATCCCCGGTTCTCTTTTGAACTGTTTCTTTCTAATATCCCAGTGGCATTGCTAGAATTTTGACTTATTTATTGTTTCCACTTGGAACAGGTAGACGACTGGTTGGAAAGACTGATTGAAGAAAAGGGGGAGGACTTGTACAGGATGAAGGGTGTTTTATGTGTCAACGGTTCTGATCAACGTTATGTTTTCCAGGTTCTCATTCTGCATATGTTTCTATCCTGTAACCTGATGAAACATGCTCCATTGATTTAACTTGTATGTCTGACCTTCCTCAATGCTCCAGGGAGTGCACTCTACGTTGGATGGCTGCCCGGGAGCCACATGGGGACCAGATGAGAAGAGGATTAACAAGCTGGTGTTCATAGGAAGGAATCTGGATGAAACTAGTCTTAGAAAAGGCTTCAGAGGTTGTCTAGCATGATCAAAAGTTAACACAGTCCCAATTGGTCTGATAGTTTATGAACCTATCGGATCACCTATTGAGTCAGCTGTGAAAACTCTTAGGACTCTTACAATGCCGAGTGTGATTCGCAACTAGTTGCTAATTAGGTAGTTAAGAATGGATCTTTTCCCTTGTTTGGTAAGTCCATACATGTGATTATAAACCATCTCTCACTCCCATCTATATGAACTCAAATATGATGGCTTTGTCTCATCAACCCAGTAATGTCTTTGTGAATGCCCCCCTCTGGTTAACCGTTTCCAATAGCCTAATGGTTGCTTGGAATTAATGTTCTTTGTTGATTTCATCTCTACCTTGCCAAATTAAGGTTTCTTTTATATGACAAATCTGGGTGGCAACGAAAACTGAATATTGACATTTCTGATGGTGCATCCGAGTCTAGGAAGTTTTTAGGCCATCTATCCCTGGAAGTAGTATATTCGACAATGATGGACTTGGTTGGCTTGTGTAGTGGAGGTGGTAACTGATGACCAACCATAGTGTTCTTTATATCAATTTTGCGAGTGATATGTCAAAATAATCAATACATGTCATTTGTAAAAGAAGGTCGAACTGCACAAGGCATCATGGCAGGCATGTTGCATTGGTAGGCTGCCTATAGATAGTGCCTCAGATATTAGTGAGAAACAATATTGACCTAGATCAACTGCTACTAACTCAACCATGGACTGTCACATCAGTAATGGAGCTGTTATATATATTGTCTTGCGATCAGTCGGGTTTCAATTCTATAAACACAAATCTGGGGCGAACTGGGATGGGATGATGATGCCGGTGAGCATTGGTCGTGTAAAAATATTGAATTTGTAACACATTTTAAGGAACATCATAAACCAGATGCATTATAAACTTTTTTTTTTTTTTTTTCCTTTTTAATTTTCTAGCTAAAAGCATAGTTTGATCTCAGAAATTATTGGATGTATCAAACTCATTTACCTAGCAGGGTTTGATCCTGCCGGTTTATGACTTGGGTTTCTCCAAACGATGCTGCAGTTGATCATCATGCATGCAGATTAGGTGACATGATGCCTCCGATCGATCCAAAGCCAAGTAGATAGTATCAGTAGCATTATCTATACATAGAACTTAGCTAGATATTACATAAACAAGCATGAAAGAGTAAACAATAATTCAGTAGCTAGCTTGATTTTTCATGCTATATATATATATATATATATATATATATATATATATGTTAAGTTAAGGATGCAAGTGAATTATGTTATCTGAAACCAATCGCTGGATGTATTATTGATTCTATCCACATTTATGTATCCACGCGTTACTCTATATAGTTCTTGTGTGTTATATTCCTGCTTATGTGTTTAACGCAACAATGATATACATTTGGCGTGTGAGAGCATATTCAGAGTGGATACAAGAACTATAAATTTTGATATGCTGATAGCTCAGTTGGAAGATCAGTAACCATACGTACGTACTATGAGGCACTTCCATTAATTACCTCGATCAATTTTATCAGTTTTATTTATGTTACCAAGTGACTGGATGCAAGTTTCTTTGTAGTGACAATTTTATATCTTTTAGCATAACCGATAATTTCGTTAACTCTACCCCATTGATATTTTTTAAGCAATATCTCCTTGTGTAAACGTAGGTTTCAGAATCCGTTTGTATTAGAGAATAGGTTAAGTTGCTATACTATAGCTTTTAAATTAAGTGAGGTTCTATATTGTAATGTATTTAGAGTTGCGTCACTCATGACTCCAACACTATGATCAATTTGGAACAAGACTACTCATTGCTCGTTATATATTTGTTCAACTAAACTAAACTAAACTAATCGAATCGACTAGTAGATGCATCAATTTCCTTAGTTGGAATATATATATACCCCTTCCTGCCCTCCTTCAATATCCACCGGCAAACCCCCTCCTCATAATTGATGCAAAACCATGATCACCCTCACAGCTAGATTCTTAAACAAATCCAATGTCAACCAAATCTAGCAAGAGAAGAAGAAACCCTAGGCCCCTAGCTTGCCCCTTCTCATGCACTGGACTAGAGGACAGGGAACACATTATTCGTCCAGGACAAACACCACCCTCCTTGGGCAGTGAGAATATTCTCCAGTCCCGTCGCATGCGGCGGTCGCGCAACGTGTCTCCTTCTGCACATGCATGTCCGATCGATATGCCCTAAAGCCCCGCCATTTTTTCTCCATTACGATTATTACTCGCACTGCAACTCTCCTCGTCTCGTCTCCTCTCTTCGTCGAAGAGAGAAAAAGAAACAAGGCAATGGATCGAGGAGGACGAAGCAGGAGAAGACTTTCGAATCTTCCACGCTGGCATGGCTGTCTCCTTCCCCACGTGTTGCTTCTCCTTTCTCTTCAGATTCGTCGCCGACCTTTCCTCTCCAATTGTTCTCTCTCTCGACCCTTATTTTGGTTATTAATATATAAATTCTACAGCGAGCTGAAAACAACGCATTCTTTCTTGTTTCTTGTTCACTTCTCTCTCTGTCTCTTTCTTTCTCTCTCTTCCCTAAACTTATTCCTTCTCCGGCGGTCTCTGGTTCCCTGTGAAGAGTTCGAATTGAAGCAGTGCAACTTGGGAGTTTGTGATATATGGAGATGAGCTACAACTACGGCGGCGCAGAGGAGAGCTGTCCGTACGAGAATGGGGTGATGATGACGAGAGACCCGAAGCCGAGGTTGAGGTGGACGCCGGATCTTCACGATAGATTTGTCGACGCCGTTACCAAGCTCGGTGGCCCTGACAGTAAGTCCTCCTTCCTCTATAAGATCACCTAGCTAGCTAGCTGTTTTGCTTGTTTAGACTTTGGTTATTTCTTGGATTTAAAACTGGGTTTTCTTTCTCTAATAGAAGTTGACATTTCAACTATACAATGTAGAACTATTAAAAATAAGGAGAATGGTTTTCTTTTTAAATTTATTTGATATGTTATGTAGTTAGATCAGCAAATAGGAAAAGTTGTTCAGCCGATGAATGAAGCTCATTTGATAACATAACTTGGTCACTTAGCTTGTTGCATAGACTATAATCACTATATTGCTTTAGTAAGTGGTTAGACTGCAACTTGTGAAGCTTTGAAAGTTTGTAAATAATGTATTCTTATTTGATTTTTGAAAGAATTCTACTGAAATTAGTAATATTCCTCAGTATAGCAATCGTATATATGAACATGCAAATTATAAACGTCATTAGGCAGCAGGTATATGGGTAATTTATTTCTGATCCGCTTAATTTAATTTTGAAGAGGGTTTCTGTTTTCAGAGGCCACTCCCAAGTCTGTCTTGAGGCTAATGGGGTTGAAGGGATTGACATTGTACCATTTGAAAAGCCATTTGCAGGTATATTACCCTTGCCGCCTACTTTCTTTTTCTCGTTTCTAATATCCCTTCCCAAGTCGGTATTTGCTTATTATTTGATGCATTAGCATGGTTAGCTAAACAAGTCAATATTGCAGAAGTATAGACTTGGACAGCAGTCTCGGAAGCAAAACGACCAAGGCAGAGAGAACAATGGTGAGCTCTTTATAAATCTCGAAACATGTTAAATTCCATAGCAAATGACCAACTCATTTGGACAATCATTCCACAAAACTAGTTAACATTATTTAAGAGATAAAGTTTGGCAAAAACAACATTTCTGATGAGAACTCATGAAATGCCCATTTATCTTATTGTTCTTCTGTCATGTTTAATCTATATCTTTGTTTCACTCTATTCTTTTTCGGCTTTGGAACTCTTACACTAAGTTTTCCTTTTACACATTTAGGGGATTCATTTGTACATTTCAGTAACCACCATTCCACAGGCAAACCCTCGAGAGGTAACTCAGAACAAGGGTACGTACGTATGTGGTACTTACTACAATTACTTACTCTTTGGTTTTTAGAGTGTCCAACTATTTTTCTTGAATATTACTGTCAACTGATGTGCTTACTTTATATAGATATATGAGCCAGAGTTAAAATGTTAGAACAGATTAGAGCTAGAGTTAAACTAAAATTGTTGCCCTTTGTCTAGAGTCTAGACAGCATTTTCCCTGGTATAGAATCTGTGCATTTAGTGGAAATAAGACGGTGTTTTAGTAACCCAAATACCAATAACAGTTTTTTTCCTTTTTACTTTCATCTTCTTATTATGCTAAGCATGAAGATGGCTACCAATGTCAAACTAAATTTAGTCCCTCATCAATGTTCTTAAATTGAAATTGTGTGATTTATCATCTTAAAATCCTCAACCTGGATACTGATTAATAGTAAAACTGAAAACAGAACAATTCCACTTTCGGAGGCAATCAAGTGTCAGATTGAAGTACAGAACAGATTGCAAGAGCAACTCGAGGTATGATGTGTTGCCATTAGCCAAACAGTTCACTAGCTTATATGTTTCCTGGATCAATAATTAATGATCAATGCTAATCACAATCCTAGTTTATCATCCTGGTCTCTTTTAATTTCATGAGTGTTTTAAAACACATGAATGTTATTGCAGAATTTCGTTGGGAATGTGAATAATAGTCGTCAAATAAAACTACTTGACTGCATTCTGTGTACCCATATCTAATTTTGCCACATTTCTTTAGGTTCAAAAGACGTTGCAAATGAGAATAGAAGCCCAAGGGAAGTACTTGCAAGCTATATTAGAGAAAGCTCAAAAGGGTCTCTCTGTTGACATGAAGGGGCCGATTACAGCAGAGGCAACTAGAGCACAATTGTCAGACTTCAATTTGGCTCTATCAAACTTCATGGAGAATATGAGTGAAGAAGAGAGAAGAGTAAGCATGATGGAGATGAATGAGGCTTATAAGAAGAGCAATGGTTCAACCTTCCAGGTTTATGAAGATGGGAATATTGGAGAAGAAAATAAAGATCCAAAGCTCAAGGTTGAGAGAGGTTCCATACATTTTGACTTGAATACTAAAGGTAGTTATGATTATGTTGGTACAAATGGGACTGAATTCGAACCAAGATGCTTTAGGTTACAAGATAGTGCACTTTGATGGCAGGCGTGTAACACTGTTGCTGCGTATATATATTCTGTCCAAAAATACAGGGTGCTTATATTTTGTTAACAAAAAAAAAAAAAAGGCAAAAGGGAAAATGGAGCAGTTGTTGTCACTCAATTGTGGTTGTACTTTACGGTTTTTATCTGAGATCTTACTAGCCATTTTGAAGAGAGTATAGTGTACCAACATCAGAGCACAGATTCAGCATATATAAAGAGACATTTTCGTTTCCGTTACATAGAGATCACACACATTTTGAGTGTAAACCTTTTCGTTCAAGTTAAATTAGAACTTTATGTCGTTACCAATATATACAATAATACTATGAATTGTTTCGAAAGCCTTCTGGAGTACAATAATATTATGCCTCCATGTCCTGGATTTGGTGAAGGTTGTTTTGAAATATAATGTACTTTGGTTTTGACCTCATGAATTGGCATTTTGATCATCTTCATGAGCCTTCTATGATTTAGCTCGTCCTTCAATTTCTCACCACTAGGCTAGTCTCAAGACTTTGGGAATTGATAATGGTCAGTTCGCACAGCACGGCCATCTTCCCTTGTGTTATTGATGTAATTTGTGACCGGCGGAGCCGCCTCTTTAAAGTGGCCATCTCCCTTCCCGAACGTTATTCCATCCTCTTAATGCATGCATACTGAACTACATATATCATTTTCCCTCACAGAAGGGATATGCAAATATGGCACATCAAACAGGTTGCCTATCATATTTTCTTCCATTCGACTGTTAGTTAGTCTGCATAAACAGTCGAATGGAAATCATTAAGTATGAAGCAAACGTTGAGAAAAAAAAACATCTGACATTCAAATGATTCAATCAAGGGCTATTTCAGTACGTCAACTGATAAAATCATTAATTCACAAATATAACAAGTGCAGGATGACCACAGTGCCGAAAACAAGTTCATAGATTAAATGAAACTACTTAATGGTTCATAAGTATCTAAAACCCAATGACCTGAAAGTAAATGGATAGGAACTGTAAAGCCAGGTTCGTCAGAAACACACTGAAGTTTTGTTTATTTTGGAAGTTGAGCCCTGTTCTCCCAAACACCCTCCTGCTTCAATTAATCTGCATCCATTTCTTCCAATGCTGCTCTTGCCGCTGCCTTTGCTTCCTCTAGAAGCACATCTGGAACCTTCTGATGCTGACGGTTCGATTCATCGCATACCCAGCTCATTTCCAATTCAAAGTCCTTGTCCTTTGCCTCATCATGTATTCCATAAATGATCTTGGCTACTTCAATAACACCTTGCCTGCAAGTCAATTCTGAAAGCTTCAACTTTTCAATCTCCGTTTTAGCAGCCTGCCTTCCCTTCCCAATTGCTGCACCAAAATATCTGTAAGAAACACCAGAAGGTTCAACCATGTACAGTTGTGGCCCATCTCTGTCATAACCTCCAAGAATGACCCCACATCCAAAAGGTCTGAGCCACCAATATAGTGTGCACAGATGCACATAACTGGCAACACGTTCAGCAAGTTCCTTGATAGGAATCTGATCACCATAGACATTTTCATAGTTGGTAGCTTCAGACTTTGTCCTGGCAACAATCTGCCTTCCATCAGCTGCTAATCCTGCCACTGCCATGCCAGAGTGGCGATCAACAGAATGAATTCTTCTGTTAGAACCAGGCAGCATCATCTTTGATGCAATGAGCTTCTCCACACCCATAACAACTCCATCCTTGCATTTGATCCCAATAACAGTCCCAGAGTTGTCAACGGCTTTGGTAGCATACTCAATCTGGAATACACGGCCATCAGGAGAAAATGTGGTGACTGAGAGATCGTAGCCTGTTCCTATGCTACTCATCTTCTTATTCTTCTGGGTTTTCTTCTCCTACAAAGCTATAGATAAGGAGACTGTCAAATGTCAACACCTAAAAAAAACAATAATAGGAACTTCCATATTATATCTATTTGGTTCGGTTAGAGAAAGAAGAGCAAGTTAAGCCCACAGAGGAAAAAAAGAAAAACTATTGTTTTCCGGATTGCTAACCTGAGACTATGCATATAGCGTACCAAATTTTATCTTTGATAAAGTCAAATCAATTATATGGATTTTCGGTTGAACCACAAGGTAATCTTCTGCTGCTTAAGTAACTTTTAAGGTAACCTCAGCTAATCAGGGAACTTTAGGCTTATCCCAAAGACAAATCAACACAAACAAAGATAGTTTACTATTTAAAAAATTCATCAAAAGCCAAACAGATTAGGGAAAAGCAACTTTAAGAATTCTTAGAAATCATATGGAAAGACACGAGAGCTAAAATTTTGTAGGTAGTCTTAGACTCTTAGTAATATGATACACTGGTTTCCAGTCTAAAGAAAGCTACATCTTTTGGATAAGCTAACATATAATTGGGGCAGGTTTGTCATTGTATCTCCAAAGAGCTTTTGGTTTTCAAACAACAAGTAGATGGCCAACTGGCTTACATCAGGGGTTCTAGTTCACTAAAAGATCACAAATAAAGCTTAAATTCTAGATACTCAAACCTAGACCCAATTTCAGGATTTACTCTTCAACATTCCCTTAATATAGCTTCGAATACAGATAGTAAAGTCAATCAACTATAACACGACAAGATGAAACGACACCACTGGATCAAAGTGATCAATCACATCTCTTATCACTCTACATTCTTCCAATGGAATAACTTAGCGTACAGATCAAAAAGTCAATCAATTACACCATGACATGATGAAAGACTACTTTTAAAGAACATAATAATTGCAGAAAACACAAAAATCAGTTCAGATTGTATTTAACCCGAATGCAGATGTCAAATTCTACTTGAAGAAACTGAAACCTAATAGGAAACTGATCAAATGTCTTTTTGACCTAAATGTGAAAGTGACAAAGCCAATATAAAAAAGCCTATATATAGCAAAGGACCCACACAAAAAATTAGGTAAAGGGCATCCATCGATACAAAAAGTGCTCGCCAGATGATAAAAGGCTTTGCTTGGTATCTTGCTCAGTTGGGCTTGGGAATGTAGAATCAAACAATGAATGCTACTATTAAAGTTTCTGCCTCTAACAAATATGATCAGGGGTTAAATAACCCTTGTTTGCCTAGGCTTTCCCCGGCTTTCTAATAAGATATTGCAGCTTAAAGTTCTCTCTAGATTTGTCGATGGAACCTAACCGCGAGTCAGATACCTGTAAACCTAGTGGTGTAATGCTAGTCTTCTGTAACCCCGTCGATCAACAATTTAGCACAAGCACAGGCCTAAATCTAACAAATTCACCTTTCTACAGAAAAAACCGAACCCGGCAGTGGCCGACACAACCATATACACATAAACAACATGAATTAGGGCCATCATTCATTCGAAATTAAGGCTGCATCTATTGACCTATCATGAGATTACTCCAAGCAAACAACGACACATACATAAGAAGCTACTGCAATAAATCTCAATCGTCGATGATACACAAACTAGTCCTCACTAAAATCAGCACCAAAAGCGAGACCAGACTACACACTATAACCTTTTTCAAACAGAGATCGAGCACTACACTAATCACAAAAACGACAAAAAAGAATCGAAACAAAACCGAGACAGAAATCAAACAAACTGGAACTATGAATCGATCGAAAACCAAAGAAATTAAGATAGATTAGCTTTAATTCATATGTTAGGGTTTTGGAAAATTGATGCGGAGAGGGAATGAGAGATCGGAAATCGTACCGGAGGCGGCGGTGGGGTCCCTTGGAAGATGGCGAGGCGTCGTAGAGAGGAAGAAAACTAGTGAGAGAGTGAATTGGGGAAGAAGTGAGAGCTTCCGGTCTTTGGTTTTAGTAGAGTTGGGCATATTGCAATTTGACCCCTTTATGTACAAATACTTTTCACATATACCCTTGGCTTATTGTTTAAGAAAACCTTTTGTTCTCTTTTTCAATAAGAAAATAAAATAAACTATATATAATTCAAATGAAGAGAATAATAGACCTCAACATTGTTAGGAAGTTTTAGAAATACTATCGTTACAACCCTAGCGCCGCTCCCTGGCTGCTGTAGTACGTGCCATGTGCCGTCGTGTATGGTAGCATCATGCTGTAAGGAAACATCCTCCTTTGGAATTGTAGGGGCATCTGCAACGGTGAAACTCAAAAAGCACTGTTGGATCTGGTTCGCGGACACAAGCCAAACCTAGTTTTTCTCTCTGAAACCCTAGCACCTGTGGAGGTAACTCACAAGCTTTGTTGTAATATCGCTTTCGTAGGCTCCATATGTGTATAACCAACAGTTGATTCAAAGATCATTCTCTAGAATGACGACTCGTGTGTACAACAAAGATCATTCTCTGCGCACCATATCGATGTGGAGGTTGGGCTGCCAAGAGAGCAGTCGGTATGGCGATTTACAGGGATTTATGGTCTTGCTGCGAGGGGGGATAGGGCACAAACTTGGAACCTTATTCGTTCTTTGGCAGCAGCAGACTGTGCTATTCCTAGTTGATGGCCAGAGACTTCAATGAGATCCTCTCAAATGCTGACAAATCGGGTGGACCGGCGAGAACTTCTAGTGCTATACAAGCCTTCCAACAAGTCATGACGGATGCCGGACTGATCGATATGGGTTTTGTGGGAAGTCGCTACTCTTGGAGCAATAAGTTTACAAAGGAGCGTCTTGATCGAGCATTCTAATATGTGTCATGGCGGGATCTGTTTCCATTTAGCAGGGTAATCACTCTGGACCCTAATGAATTTGATCGTTGTCTGCTATGTATTGAAGTGAGCCCTGAACAACGTACTAGGAACCAAAGCAGCAAAATCTTTTGTTTTGAGGAAGCCTGGCATGAAAAGCCGGGATGCTTATCAATCATCCAAAGTGAATGGACCAAGCATCAATCAAGTAATCACATGCAGCAAGTTGCAAGGAAAATTGAAGCCACGGGGAAACAGCTGCAATATTGGAGCGAGAATGAATTAAAAAAACCAAAGATTGAAATGCGATTCAGAGAAAGCTCTCTGACATTATGAAGCTCCCTCATTCTCCTGAGCAATATGAGATTCAAAGAGAGCTTCATGTTAAATATAGTCATATGTTATCAGAATAGGAGAAATACTGGAAATTGAGCAATATGAGATTCAAAGATGGAAATGGTCAGTGGCTCACAAACCCTCAAGACATTAAACATCTTACGGAGCAGTATTTCACAGATATTTTACCTCTGAAGGGACCAATCTTGGGGCCATTGCGCAAGTGATTGAAGCCACCCCAACATGAGTTACTGAAGACATGAATGCAACACTCTTCCAACCCTGTGTGGATGATGAAATTCGGGTTGCCCTGTTCTAAATGCACCCCTTGAAAAGCCCCGGTCCGGACAGCATCACTACCAGATCCGAGAGAATAGCCGACGAAAAAAATTTCGTCGACTATGCCGAATTTTCGTCGGCTATTCCTTCTGTCGACGAAATATTCGTCGGCTATAATTCGTCGGAAAAACACCGTCGGTAATACCAATGGCCGACGAAAATAACGAAATCGTCGGCTATATTCGAGTATGGCCGACGACTTTACCGACGAAAATTAATTTCGTCGACCAAACCTGGGCAAAATATCCGACGAAATTCGTCGGATATTTTCGAGTATGGCCGACGATTTTGGCAACTATAGCCGACGAAGAAAATCAATTTCGTCGGCTATTTGTTCTTAAAGATAGCCGACTATTTTGTCTATTTCGTCGGTTATTCCGTCAGAATATATTAATATTTTAAGTTCGTCAGAATATATCAATATTTTAAGAGGCATAGCCGACGAAATAATGTTATTTTCGTCGGTAATAAAAGTTATAGCCGACGAAATAAGGTCAATTTCGTCGGCTATTCTTAAATTTTGGGGAAAAAAAAATTAAATTATGCTTTGGTTCAACTGAATATGCAATCTTCCAGGAGGAGGATGCCGCCGGAGGAGGAGGAGGAGGGGAAGGAGGAGGAGGATGCCGGAGGAGGAGGAGAAGGAGGAGGAGGACGCCGGCGCCGATTTGAGGAGGAGGAGAGTGGAGGAGGAGGAGGATGCCGATTTGAGGAGGAGGAGGATGCCGGAGGAGGAGAGAAAAAAGGCGAGCTGAAAGATTTAAACCAGAGAGAATAGCCGACGATTTAAAAGATTTCGTCGGCTATACTTTGGAAGATCAACAGCCGTCGGATCTGAGCCATCCAACGGCAGACAATAAAAAGGCGCGGATCGCAAGAGTTTAGCCGACGAAATATAATTTTCGTCGGCTAAACTTAGAGAATAGCCGACGATTTACAATATTTCATCAGCTATTCTATGAACATCGTCGGCTATACTTTGAAAACATATTAAACTGCCATTTTGAGGCCTTAAACGAACACGAAAGCCCGAAAAGGCCCACACATCGTGGCAAAGCCACGAGTTTGATTCCTGGCGTCGTTCCCTTTCCGGAATGGTATCACAATCGTCATTCGGACGCCGGACGCCAAATCTGCAGTAAACCGGGTTTTGACTTGCAACGGTCAATCTGCTCTTCAACGCCAAATCTGGCCTCACCTTCAACAGATAATAGTTTCAAATCAATGAGACGCAACTAATCATATAAAAATTTTACAAAATTGATTTAACGAACGTCAGGCTACCCATAGGAAAACGAAAGTAAAAAACAGTTAACCGTAACATTCGGCACACGGATATTATCGGAATCTTGTCATTTTTCAACCGTAGACGTATTTCATTATTTCGGTCATATCTTATTTCACAATATTTTTGCATTTGAAGAGTCTACGTATAGTAACTATTTGAAACTATACATTCACTTAAACACTTAGTAAACAAGTTAAGGAACATTAGTGCATATGTTCTGATTTTGAATCTAAAAGTTTAGAAAATCTATTCCAACCGTCAGATATCACCATTTAGATTAAATACATGTATGGAAAAAAATCCAACTACATCTGACAAAGTTAAAGGCTCGATCGGAACGGTCAACCGGGTCAGTCAAACCTCTAAACGCTTAGAAATGGTAATTGGACTGTCTAAATAACTTTTTTTGGCCTGACCTTCAACAGATAATAGTTTCAAATCGATGAGACGCAACTAATCGTATAAAATACCCACATATTTTTCACTATTTCTCCCGTTTTTTTTCGTTTTTTTTTAAATGAGCAGCTGCTGTCTAGATATGAAAATATATAGACTTATAGTCGACGAAAATGCCAATTTCGTCGGCCAAACTTTCAAAAGTTTTCGTCGGCTAAAGTTTCAGAGAAAGGCCGACGAAAATTTAAATCGTCGACTAAAATATGAATTTTTTTTTTTTTACCAACGAAAAAAAAAATCGTCGGCCATTCTAGGGGAATAGCCGACGATTTTTTTTTTTAGCGACGAAAATTTTATGTCGTCGGCCGTTTTTTTTATTTCGTCGGGAAAAGCCTTTTTTCTGGTAGTGCATGTCAGCTTTCTTCTTTCAAAAATATTGGCACATTGTGGGAGTAGATGTTTGTCAAGCAATCCACAGCTTCCTTCAACATGGAGAAACATAGGACGGTGCTAATCATACTTTCTTATGTTTGATTCCCAAAATAAAATCTCCGAAGCTTGCAGCACACTTTCGGCCGATTACTTTATGTAATGTGCTATCAAGAATTGCTTCGAAGGTTGTTGCAAATAGACTGAAGAGGTGTATGGCTGATATTATTTCTCCACTACAAAGTGCATATGTGCCAGGAAGACTAATCTCAGACAATACCATTATAGCCACGGAGGTATCACACTTCATGCATCAACTCCGACACCAAACATCAGGTTTCTTTTCTCTTAAACTTGACATTAGCAAGGCGTATGATCGTCTAGAATGGCCGTATTTAAATGCTATGTTGCACAAGTTAGGTTTCTCTGAAGAATGGATTCAGCTGATTATGCGCTGCATTACCTCTGTTTCATATGCTATATTATTACAGGGAACACCATCAGACCCTATTATCCCCTCTAGGGGTATCATATAAGGAGATCATTTGTCCCCGTATATTTTCATCTTATGTGCAAAAGGGTTATCAGCACTTGTCTCTCAAGCGAGTGAGTCTGGAGCTATTGAAGGATTGAAGATGAGTCTGCAAGCCCCTACGCTCCACCATCTCTTTTTTGCTGATGACAGCTTTCTATTTGGCACAACGACTGAACCGGAATGTCTGAGATACTAGGAAATTCTAGATGTCTATGAGTAAGCATCAGGACAGAAAGTGAATCTAGCCAAAAGCGGTGTGGTGTTTAGTAGGAATGTCAACCTGGAGTAACAAAATCGACTAGCTTCGTGGCTAGCAGTTGAAAGGAAAGAGGAGCATGATAAGTATCTGGACGTTCCCCTTCGGGTAGGCAAGTCCAAATCACCAATTTTTGCATACATAAAGGAAAAGCTCTCCACTAAATTACTTGGCTGGAAATCTAAATTACTCAGTTGTGATGTAAAGAGATTCTTATCAAAGCAGTAGCACAGATGATGCCATTATACGCCATGAATTGTTACTTGTTGTCAAGAGATTCTTATCAAAGTAATAGCAGTGTGGTGTTATTTCATATAGAACTACTGCGACATCAAGAAATGGCACGCCAAACCAAAGTATTCCCTGGATGAAAGCAATGGTGATAAATAAGATTCAAGCAATTATCCATAAAGATCATTCTACCACTCTTCTAGTTAGTGGAGAAAAGATATTAGTCTCAACTTATGACCATCATTCTCTAGAAAATTGTGATTTTTACAAAGCCTTAGAAATGCAAGAGATAGTTGGAATGGTGGCGACCACCACGTGGATAGAAAAATTAGAGGAGGAGCAAAAGTATAAAATGCCCTATGACTCAGACATAGAAGCTGAAGACGAAGGTGAATGCTCGGACCGAGACTACTCCTTCTGTGATGAGGAGCTGCATAATAACATCAACAAGATGGAATGTTAAGTTCCCCGACGCATCGAGACAAGGCAACTTTATGTAAAGTTTGAAATAAGTGGTTGCCGACGCATTACGACAAGTTTCTTTTGAAAATTAAGAAATAAGTGGAAGGCAGCTGGCTTTCAAAAAGAAGAAGAGGTTTAAATCTTATCATGAATAAGATTCCTCAGGTCCCTTTTCCTTAAGAAAATTGAATTGAAGTTTGGAGTCCGGTCTCTATAAAAGAGGAAGGAAGTCTCTAAGAAGAGCCATTCGAGAAAGGAGCAAGAAGAGACATCTGATATTAAAGTCTTAGTGAGTCTTAGTTTCAAAAAATATTTTGTGAGCCAGTGAGTGAGTGTGCGCTACTATATCCTAGCATCTGGTGTGGAGTGCTTATATTTTCAAGTAAGTATGTATTTCAATTCCAGTTATGAGTAGCTAAACAGCCTTTAGTTGTTCACCCAAGAGTGAGGTTCTAGCTTATGTATCTGTATTTATGTCTAAATAAATAATTTTCATCTGGTGTTCTCCCAAATCTGTCAAAAATTTTAGTTCTAAAATTTTGTTTTAAGAAAGTTTAGACTCTTTGTTTATTTGCTTTACTAAAACCTAAGAGCATTTGCACCAGCGAGCAGGAGGAGGAGAGGTGCTCCAGCAGGAGGTGGGACTGCCCAGGTTTGCTCGAGCAAACCCAATTTGGAGCTCACACCAGCGGCAATGGAGGAAGGTTATGCTCGCCCAATCAACCGGAAAATTTTGCTTGCCCCTCCGCTTGAGCAAAATTTGCCTGATCTGTTGCTCGACCGCTTGGCGGAGCCCACAGCACGTGGGTGACGTCAGCGAGGGTTTTTTTTTCTTTCTATCAGCCAGTATAAGAGTAAAAAACAATTACGGGCCAATGAATGGCTGACACGTGGATTACTGGCTGGGCCATTCAAACTCCAACGGTTTATAGATCTGGGTCTTCCATTTGAATCAGAAATTTCGATCAAACGGTCAGAATTCATAAGCAACTGCTACTATTTGATCAGAACGGAAACAAACCCTAAAAATAGTAAAAAAATCCCAAAAATTACAAAACTCTCCCAAAAATTTGCCTATAAATATTACTTCAATTTTTGATAAACTCACACCAATTTGTGCACACCAAATTTCACATCTTCCTCCATCTTCTCTCTCATTTCGTTTACATTTTTTTTTCCAAAACAATGGGCTCCCATTGGCTTCCTTCCAAAGATTTACAAATGTGTATCTCTTTTGTCCGTCATAGCGTTGATGAATATGACGGTAACAAACAAAAGAGGGACAAATTGTGGGAGACATGCAATTCATGCCGATTATATGTAAAATCGGAAGCTAGCACTAGGTGAGAAATCTCCAAAGGAGTCGAGGACCCGAATCGCGCTCGCTTCTCACTACAATAAGTTCAAGGTAATTTTCCAAAAATGGGGCGAATGTTCGGCGGCGGCACTGCAACGTATAGTTAGCGGCACTTCGTTAATGGACGAAGTAAGTTTACATTGTTTTATCATATATTATAATTTTTATTCAATTATATATCTAATTAAATTATGTAATTTATATATCTAATTTGTTTAAATATGTAGCATTGTTTACATTATTTATTTTAATATATATAATTTGGTTACATTATTTATTTTATCCAATTTTTTTATATTATGTAATTAAATATGTACATTATATAAGCTTTTCATTAGGAAAGACAAGCTCAATCATGTTACTATAATGCCAAGAAGAAAAAGTTTACATACTTTGAATGTTGGGAAGTGGTTAAAGATCATCCGTCTTTCGTTGCGGTGCTACCTATTACTCCATCTCTATATGCAAGTACTTACCACGCTACTCCTTCCGCAACCGAATCATCTCCAACCATCAATTGAAACCTGAAAGCAACACGGCAGCTTCCTCGAGTCCGCCTAGACGATTGGAAACTGAGGCGGCAAAGGAAGCTAGACGCCAAAAGAAACAGGGTAAGACTCTTATTGAGCAACAAGTTGAGGTTTTGCATACCATTGCAAGTGACCAAGCATCATGACAAGCCAAGAAACTAGCGCATAATGAAAGTGAGCTTAATTATTATGCGGAGTACATAGACATTCAAAAGCAGAAGGAAGCAATGGAGGAAGAAGAGTTACGATTGAAAAAACAAGAGAATGACACAAAGATCATGACAATGGATTTGAAGGCTATGACCCCAATCTCGAAAATGTATTTTACCAATAGGAAATTAGAAATCCTTAATGAAGGAGGAGCTAGTTAAGATCAACCTACCGATGAAACATATTCGGATTGTTATCACCCAAGTCACCCAAGTCGCGTGCTATTTCTATGATAGTTATAGTATTGTACTAAATTTAAATTTTATGTAATTTAAATTTTCGAGAAATAAAAATGTAATTTATTTATTAAGATGAAATTGAAATACATATTAAATTAAAACACATACTTAAATTAAATACAAGCTTAATAATTAAACACAAACGGAATGAAAATACATAATAAAACATATTTAGAGTATTTCACTATTTTCCACCCTCCAAATGTGTTTCACCAAGTCTCTCTAGAGCTCTCTATGGATGTAAACGGATTCGAGATCGGCAACACAGTCATGAAACCGTTGTATATTGGCTCCATCTCTACTGATTGGCTCAAAACGAATTCGCTTTCCTTGTACATCGAGGAACGCCTCGATGGGTTTTGCAAGTCTTCTTCTTCCTCATCCTCCACATACTCTTCCTCAACAATCATGTTATGCAATATAATGTAAACAAACATGATGGTAGTCATTATCGATTTGTGGTGCATTGTACAACTATGACGTATAATTGCCCATCGAGATTGCAAGATGCCAAAGGCCCTCTCAACATGTTTTTTGTATGTTTCCTGTTTTTTTTTAGAAAAGCTTATCTTGCGGCATCTGGGATTGGGAATTGTTTTGATAAATATAGAGTACCTTGGATATATTCCGTCAGCCAGATAATAAGCTGTCGAGTACCTCTGTCCGTGTACTTTGTAGACGGCACTTAGGCCTCTTCCGGCAAGGATCCCTGAGAATACATTCGATAAGTGGAGCACTTTAATGTCATTTTTAGCTCCAGTACATCCAAAGAAATTATGCCATATCCACGTATCATATGAGGCAACTACCTCCAGAATAACCGTTGAGTGACCCTTTCGCCCCGAATATGCCCCTTGATAGGCGGTTGGGCAGTTCTTCCACTCCCAGTACATGCATTCGATGCTTCCAATCATACCGGGAAAGCCTTGGCGTTCGCCTTTAGTTAGTAGTCGCGTGAGGTCTGCCGGTGTTGGACTGCCGAGGTATCTTGGACTATAGAGGTGAACCACTTGCCTGCAAAACTCCTTCATACATTGGAGGGCAGTCGATTCCCCCATCCTTGTAATTTCAGTACATTGATCCGCGGCTTACCCGTACGCCAGCATTCGTAGAGCCCCAGTCATCTTTTGTTGGGGAAGTACCCCTAGCAAACTAGTGGCGTCTTCTCTTTGGTGCCAAGATTGGTCGTGGTTGCAGAGGTCTATCATGATAATGTTGCATCGGTCTCTGCTCATCCTGTACCTCCGGCGAAAGTCTTGCGCGTTGAAGTTTAGATATCCTCTGACGTGGCTTATTCGGTTTTTTACCGCGACGTGAACCGCTTGGTCGTGTTGGTTCATCGTCGTGTTGTGCTTACGCCATGACCACCTGATTGACAAATGATTGCTCCATATGGTCATCTTCTTCTTGTTGCCGTTGTCTCTGCCTGAAAAAATTATAGAAGCTGAAAGGATTCATTGGTGCAGATGAACAAAGAAATGTTGCTAAGTGTTTAGATTGATGGGTGAGTTATGTGCTCGGATTCTTCACAATTGTGTGAGTAGAGGATGAGTGATATTAGACGTTTTATAGCCAATTGGTCGAAAATATCAACGGAAATCTAGTCTAATTATTATATCGATAATGACACGTGGCAGTGACACGTATCAATTCTCTATTAGTCAAACATCTTATCTGAAATCTTGTATAATATCGAATCGATAACGACACGTGGCACGTTATTATTAGTTGTAAATATATCCGGTAAAAAAAATTTAATCATTTCACAACAAGACAAAATTGAATTGCTAAAGCAAATTGTGAATGGGTGTGTGCAAAAATCGAAGTGTTAGAGAAAAATATGAAATTGAATTTCCTGGAGCAAAATTTGCTTCTGGCCCCACCTATTGCTTGAGCAAACCTAATTTATAGGTGCAGATGCTCTAAGTTACTTTCCGTAACTAAGATAGCAGTGATTCCGCTAGATTAGTAACTACTTAGACAGAAAGTCGTTAGGTGAAATTAGCACGTTGAAGGCTAGTTCTTAAGTTTGGCAAGTAATCAAGTTTTAGTAAGTAAGTAAGTAAGCAAGTTAAAAAAATAAAAAATAATACAAAAATAAAAAAAATAAAAAAATTCAGAATTAATGGAGGAGGGTATTCTGGGAAATCTAGAAAAAAGGGTGGGGATTGCAAAAAAAGGTGTGGGGATTTTCAATTCCCTAATAATTTTGTGTATGTGTTTATATTATATGTGCATTGGGTTGAAGAGGAAAAAAATTTAAGAAGAGAAGTGGATATTGAAGAGAACAAATCAAAGGTCCAAAACCAACATCAAAACTCATTGAAAAAAAAAAAAGAAGAGGAATCCAGAACAGGAAGAGGAGTTAAATGAGAATAAACTAATTTCTTTGATGGGTAGTGATAGGGGGCCTTAATAAGGTCTAAGAATTTTGGCCTTAATCCTAGGTGGCGTGCCACCTCATCAAGACACATCATCAATATCAAAAACATTGTTATGTCATATTAGGGTTAAAATACAATCTTGTCCTTTGAAATCCAATGGCTCTATATTATTTTGTTATTTTTCAAAAATAAAAATAATTTTAAGAAAAGAAAAATATTTTTCAAGCCAATTTTTTTTATTACACTTGTTTTTAAATTTAAACATCAAATATAATTTTTTAAATTATAATTATTCAAAAATATAAATTTAAGTGAATATACATACATATATATATACACACACACATATATACATACACACACACACATATACTATTTCCAAAAAAAAAATTTCAACACACTATATCAATGTCCAAATAAACTTCATATATATATATATATAAAATTCATCTAAAAAATTCGATAGAAATTTATTTTATCTACTTTTATTTTTCTAAAATTCGATAGATATGTATATATGTATATATATATATAATTCGATACAAATTTATTTTATCTACTTTTATTTTTCTAAAATTCGATAGATATGTATATATATATATATATATATATAATTGTAAATCTAAATTTTGATTAAGAGTCAAAAAAAATTTAACATTGAATTTGATTCACAAAGATAGAATGTTTTAATGTCAAAATATCGTAATTGTGTCAAGAAATAAATTTCATGTAGTCAACCCAAAAAAGGTAACAAAATCATCTAAAATAAAACATAATTTGGTTGTAATTGTTGCCCAATTTACAATGACTATTAATTAGGTAGTTATGAGTAAATTATATTTCGTAATTATTGCTTTTTTTTAGTCATCGTAATTACTGCTTTGTATTAAGACAACATTCAAATATTCCCCATATATTTATATTACCATCTGTAATTAGGTTAATCATAAAAGTCAAAACTTAGATTAAATTCACAAAATGGAAAGAAAATATTATACCTTTAATACTTTATACGGGTAAATATTTTGATTGAGTTTCTTGCTAATAAATTAGATTTTATGAAGGGTTGAAAAATGACAATAATCTAGAGCCATTGGATTTGAAAGGACAAGATTGTATTTTAACCTTAATATGACATAACAATGTTTTTAATATTGATGATGTGTCTTGATAAGGTGGCACGCCACCTACGATTAAGGCCAAAATTCTTAGGCCTTAATAAGGCCCCAAAACATTTTCCTTTCTTTGATATTATTGGCATCAATGTTGATTCTAAAGAGTCGGTTACTATTGAAGATATATTACTATATGTTGAACTGAAGGATTGCAGCCACAGCGAGATATGTGAAATGACTTTCGCTGTGAACGTATTATTAGATAAGTATAGGAGAACTGTTAAGATAGATTTACAGACGCAATTAGAGAGGACTGGCAAAGCTGATCCGTTAAATATTTATTACGTACTGTTTGGTATTCCTAATAAACTACATCATCCATCCTCCCTCTCCTTGAAGTCAGGCTTATTTGATATTTGTATTGAATCTATCTTTTCAGTTTATTTACCCAAATGTACAATTGTTTCATCACTTCAACGCTGTGAATTATAATGGAGATGTTTGTCCGCTTAAATTTACTGGAGTTTGGGAGTTGTAGTTTGTAGCAGACGATTGTAATGAGATGAAACAATTGTAATATCCATATGGTAATCTTGCCTCCTACTGATAAAGGCGATTTGTATCTGAAGTATTATATCAGGTTGTAGTGTAGAACTTATGTTTATTTGGACTTCATTTTAACACTTAAGTCCTTGAAAGTCAATCATTTTAATTGTAGCTGCTCTTCAAGTCCTTGCAGTGTGAGTTGATATTTGACTTCAATCACTACAATGCTTTAGCTCATAATTTTTTTTTGTCAAGCGTTGAGATGCACCGATAGAATGGATGTCCTAAGATTATTGAGTGAGTGCTTTGAGCATTTTATAATTCATCCAGATTGTCAAATGAGTGCTTTTGGCATTGTTGATGGTTTCAAAGCCCAAGCTTGTCATTGTAAATACGAAAACACTAAACTAGAAAGTTAACATCACGGGCAGCAATAGCCAAGTAAAAATGACATTGATATAATAGAAGATAGGGCTGGGTTCGGTAGAAAACCGACCCCATTTTCCTCAAACCACCTACCGACCGAAGTCTATCGGTAACTCTGAATCTGCTACCACTGCCGAGCCAACTTCGCCACTGTACCGACAAGTCGGTTACCGAACTTTTCGGTCGGTATCGGTTGGTTCCGCCGTTTCAGCCGAAGGTTGAAGCCGTTTGAAATGCAACGGTGAAATAGGAAATAAACTTAGATTTTTAGTTCAAATTTTTCGTAAAAGGTCCAGATCTGGGAAATCAATGAGAAACATAGTAAAAAGTGGAAGAAAGAACTGGGAATTCATGGTTTGGGTGCTGTAAACAATATTCAATTGATTAGATAGATGAGGGAGGAGTATTGGATCTGAAAGAATGACCAAGTTTGTTCTACATTTGATGAAAGAGAAGAAGGATCTGATGTCGAGCCGAAGAAAGGACTGACACCAACAAAATTTTGGGGAGACCAGTGGTTTGTTGTATGAACAAGGATCTGTTTCAATGAATAAGGATCTGGGAAGTTAAAATGAAAGAGGAGGAAAAGTGTGGGTGCAGTCGGTGCACTACTGTATGATTAAAGGAGAAAAGTCTCGTTTTTCATTGCAAAGATAGAATAAGTAAATTATTTGCATATTTCTTTGCAAAGGGAGCTCGTGGTGCAGTGGTTTCTTGCATTGTCATGCCACCATGAGGTTAGAGTTTCGACTCTTACCACAAGCAAGATTTTTATTTAATGGAATTCGGTACGGTACGGTATTACCATATTATACGTAATTTCATACCATTACCGTACCGTATATATGTTATTGGTTCGGCTCTACCGTACCGACAGGTTCGGTTACCGAACCATCAGCTACCGACACGTGTCGGTTCGGTTGGTATGTAACTGGTTGGTTTCGTTCGGTTGAAAAATGCCACCCCTAATAGAAGATATATCCATTTCATACGTGGCGTATTGCAATCTAAAAAATTGTCGCATATCTCAACAAATGATCCGGCTCTTCTAAAATGAGCAAGTTGTGAAGTTAGTAAATTTCACAAAATCTCAATCCTCGATTTAATCTAATAGTTCAAATATATCCACATTAATTATTTAGAAAATGTTGAAAATTTATCTTCCGCATTAATCCGAATTTCTCTTTTTTTCTCATTCAACCTTCATCTTTGTTCTTGCTTCTGTTAAGCTATGCTTCCATGAATTTCCAAGCAAAGTGCGCGAACTCATGGTACATTTGTGCTTTTGTCCTTCAAACTCCACATATATATATGATTATTGCCATTCATGAACTATTGCGATTACTTTATCTGATTTTCGAACCAAAAATTATGAAAAATTGGAGAGATCGATGCCTACAATTCAATGACCGATAGGAAAACGAAATGGAAACCATAGCCATCATCTCTAGAAATCATTATAGAAGGCAAATGAACGACGTCAAACCCCAGAATAATGAAGAGATTGATGGCAAAGGAACAAACAAAAGCTCTTATGAATGAAAGAAAGTGGAGATTTTCTATTTAAAGCTTAAAACAAGGTACTTAACATCAATCTAAAATTATAAATTCATATATGAAGGACTCGCTTGATCCTGGATTCACGAAGACAGGAAATAATATTTTATTTATTGCCCAACATTGTGGTAGTGAGAGCACCATGCACACTTACGTTTTTAATTATTTCCGAACTATTACTCACACATAAATTTTCAAGAATTCATCCATGGGGGTGTAGTTCACTTCGGGATATAGCTTTGAAGCTTCTTCTGCATTTTCTCCAATTTCAAAGTGTGTCATACAACCTTCATAATACATGTCATGGAAATGTCCTGCTCCTACTTGATTTGCATAGTCCATATCTGAATTAACATAAATATTACTTAATTAATGATTAGTCCATATCTGAAAAACATAAATATTACTTACTGATTAGACTTTCATGATGGCTAACATATATAATGCTAATTTACATGGCTAATTAAGAGATGTTAAAACGTGTTGGTACACTGGCATTAGAGCATAAAATTAGCCTAGCTAGTTTGCTAGCTAGAACTTTACGTACTTGAAAAAATATTTCAGTACCTTTCATAGAGGCAAGGAAGTCTTCTTTAGAAAGGGTAACCTTTTCTAGTGTCTTTCCAATAAGGCTTTCCCAGATCTCCACCAATTGTCTTTGCGAGACTATGCACTTCGGCGGACGAAGGTGCAGTGTTTTGTTCAATGTTCGCAGATCATCAATCGTTTTTATTGCGTAAGTTGCAATGTCATCCTCATCCATAAGTATCACTAGAGTCGTATATGCACAACAAAATCAACAAGAGTATTCATATGTCAATCATATATAAATCGAGCTAGAGTACGTGAATAAGATTTTACCAAGCTAATTAGGTTCTAAATATTGCGTACCTTTGCGGCTGCCATCTCCATACATGAGCACCTTATCCCTTGGAGGAAGGAGTGTACCCATTTGGCAAAGGTTGGCTGCATGATAAGCGGCAAAGCCAATACCACATACATATGTGAAGGGGATGTTGGCATCTTCTATTGCTTTTCTCACTTTCATTTTGTCATCAAAGGGAACTCTTCCCGGTTCAAGAGCATTTTCCATACGTGCTACATCCATACCGAACTCCGATGGCAAGAAACGCTACAGAAAATATATTAAAAAAATAAACAGAAGCACACAAGGTAATTAGTTCCTTTCAATGAGTACAGTCATTTCATTATGTAGCATGCATATTCATCATCATGTGCGTGTTTGCTCACAAATTGTATTTACTTAAATGATTGAGATCGACCATATCTTATATTGTGCATGTGATAGTTTTTTGGTTGCAAAATGTATGAGACTCAGATCTCAAACATAAGAGCATCTCTAATAGCTCTTATATAAATTTTCAATTATAAAAGAGAAAAATACAAAATCTTTAAAATTAAAAGGACTCAACTTCAACAGCTCTTCTATTTTATTATACAAAAGTAAATGTTTTCATATATAATTTAATGAATTTATACAATTATATATATATATATATATATATATATATAGTCCCTATCCAGAGCGGGGCCCCGCTCTGAAATTAAAGAGCGGGGTTCCTTATTTGACCAACTTTCTGATCAAATTTCTACATCTTCACCGTTAAGTATTTAGGTATATGCCTGTAGATCATTTCTGTAAAATTTCATCAAAATTGATAATCGTTAAGGTATCAAAATGATAAAAAAAAACAATGAACATACTAAATTTGTTCAGTATGAACCACTTGTGTTAATTACGACTGGTAATGTTCAAACAATTATCAAATTTGATGAAATTTTGCAGAGATGATCTACACACATATACCTGAATACTGAACGATGGAGATATAAAAATTTGATCAGAAAGTTAGTCAAATAAGGAACTCTGCTCTTTAATTTCAGAGTGGAGCCTCGCTCTATATATATATATATATATATATATATATATATATATATATATATATTTGACTCAAATAAAATTATATGCTTTTCTTTATCCACTTCTTTCCTTTTTAAGGAGAGAGAATGAAATCCAAAAGACAAGTAATAAAATTCAGAGATTTGTTAATGAAATATACAAGAAATTCTATACATTTAGAGATTCTCATTCTCTTTTCCTATTTTTTGTAAATTAGGGTGTTTTTCATTTAAATAGAAATTATTCACATTTTATTCTTAAAAATTCTGATCATAGAACTAGATTTATATGCGAAAAATAAAAAAAAAGGCTACTATGTCCCTGCAGTTTTCACTGTGTTAATTATTGTAGGGATGCTCTCTAGAACTTTCGATCCGGTTTATTTTGTACCTTTCGAGATTCTACAGGATCAAAACTATATATTCATAGTCTAAAAGAAGGAAAATGTATGTGATTAAGAGAACAATCAATTTAATTACCTAATATACGTACAGAGAAATCTGATTGAGAAAACAAACCTTCATTTATTAATTACCTTAACATTTCCAGCTTCTTTAATGGCTTCAACAAGCTTGAGCTGCAGCATAATGTTGTGACTCCGAATATGTGTCCCCGACATGGTGCATATGACGACATCAACTAGCTTGACAGCGTCGACGAGGCTCTGGAAATCCGAAAATGAACCCTCGACGAGGTGAGCCCCTTGCTTTTTAAATGACAAGAGCATTTGTAACTTCTCGACGTCGAGGCCGATCTCCGGTGCCGGCCTTTGCAGAACATAAGTCGGGTGGCCGGCTGCTAGGCTTGCCGTCACAATCCTTCTCCCCATGTAACCAGTTCCTCCAACCACCAGAACCTTGCTCTTTGCACTCTCCATTTTCTATGTTTTTAGCTTCCAATATTTTGCTACATTAGCAGAACCTTATTAGATACACTAGTGTGTGTATATATATATATATATATATATATATATATATATCTCGAGATCGATGCAAATCCTAAGCCAAGTTGGTTGGTGTTCTATTATCTATATATATTTTTAGTTGTTAAGTGGAGTGGTTGGTGATGTAGCTTTGGTTTCCGTGCCAACAGGATTAGAGATGAAATCCAAAAGCCATACGCAGTTCATGTTTTAACATAATCAAATCCGTCTGAAGTTGCTCCTCTCTGGTGAGGACCAGTTGTTTCACTTCCACCCATAATCTGATAATTTCGTTAGTGATATCTACAATTTTGGTCCATAAATACAGTAGTTCTTTTAAGTAGAACGAGTTTATCAGATTTTTATTTATTCAATCCTTTCCTATATGTGCATGTAATAATGTTTTTATCTATCTCATATTGTATTGTCAATACACTTATATCCCCTAACTTCATTGCGGGATGAGTTCCAATTGCAAAGTTAGGTGAAAAGTACAAGCCCTATGATTTAGCCATTTAGGTGACCTAATTCATCTCACAACCATTTCTTTATTTTTATAAGTTTTATGGATCGTCTACTAGGATGATCAAATCTTAGAGAATGCATGCCTCATTGAAAGGAGAAACTCTACATATATATACTAGAACAAATTATTATCTGGACTTAAAAAATTACAAAGAGGCCATGCATGGTTGAGCTTCCAATTCAGCAGTGTATTTTGCTGGCATAAGTGCATGTCTCCCCATTACAAGGAATAAGACATAGGGTGATGATACTTGAATATAGTGCACTAAATCTATTCCATACAGTGACATGTTTGCATTGTTAATAAAACATGAAAATTGGAAATTAAGGGTGTAAAATAGGTTCAATATAGTTCAAACATGCATCCACCCTGATGCTCAGCACGTACAATCGATCAGTTAAATCAATAGCTCCCCACCTGGTCATTCCATTAATATCAAAGACATAGATCGATATCCCAGTAGAACAACCGACAGTCGATGAGCAACGTACCATGAATTAACTTATAACACTATAGTCTCGCAACAAAATAATAACCACAGTGGCATCTGCAAATGGCTAGGAGGACTTTAATTAACTTGTTTACGTAATGTAGTGGAGAATTAAAGCCCTAGCCTCTGTATGAACAACTGACATTTACATGAATTTTTGCCCTAAAAATATTTATCTAATTATAATAAACATATATTTTAGGGACATTATTAAAATTATTTCTTGTTTCAAGTAAATTGAAAGGATACCAATACCATCAAGAATGATGTGGAAATTAATGGATTCAAGCACACAATTAATGGATGAACTTGTTACACGATTATTATGTACGTATTTGTGCAAATTGTCACTTTAGATTTGTATTGCATTGAACGCGCGCACGCACACACATGTGTATATATATATTTCATTCTCACGCATAAATCTTCAAGTATTCATCCATGCGGGTGTATTTCAATTCTGGATAAAGCTTCGAAGCTTCTTCTCCTTCCTCCCCAATTTTGAAGTTTGTCAAAGAGCCTTCATAGAAAATATGATAGAAATGTCCTACTCCGATTTGACCTGCGAAGTCCATACCTAAAAAACATATATACATAGATATATATATTACTCAAAGAGTCAAAGATTAGAGAGAGAATAATATGTATAAATATGAATGTCCAAAATAAAATCAAATACGAAAATTATCACTTGTGGCAGCTTGTTAATCTTCATATCATAAGGTTGATATAGACATCAACAACTTTCTAGCTTCCTTGCAATCAGTTTAGTACTCTTACCTTTCATAGAGGCAAGGAAGTCTTCTTTACAAATAGAAATTTTTTCTAATTTCTTTCCAACAAGATTTTCCCAAATCTGCACCAATTCTCTTTGAGTGAGCAGGTTATCCGGTGGTAGAAGGTACAATGTTTTGTTCAAAGTCCGCGGATCATCTATTGTATTGATTGTATAGGTTGCGATGTCATCTTCGCGCGTCCATAATAGATACTGTGTACATGCACAACAATATTAAGAAATTCGAACAAATAGATACTGTTTACATGCACCCCAATAAATAATTCAAAATCAACAATATGTTGAAGGAAAAACGTATTATGTGCCTTCGTCAATGTAACGGACGATAGATAATTATGTAGTCATTATTGTCATTAATGTATTTCCTATTACCGTTGTAATACTCACCCTATATAAAGGGGATTATCAATGAAATGAGTAGACCAATTCCGATTATTCTACAACACGTTATCAGCACTTTGCCTAACCTAGAGTTTTTAGCCAAAGAAAAAAAATCTGCCGGAAAACAAAGAAAAAAAAAAAAACACAGAAAAATCACAAACCCTAGAATTTTCTTTTCTGCCGGAACACTGCCGGAAAACACAGAAAAAAAAAACCCTTTTGTTTCTTCTCTGGGCACCCATGTCTGCCTATCCCACCGGCCGTCCTCCGATCCCACATCGACGCCGTCCAGCCTCACCGCCGCACCGCGAGCCCAGCCTCACCGCCGCACGACCCAGATTTGCTCGATTCAAGGACCAAGCCCCGGTGCTCCGACGTCCTGCCCGAACCAATCCCCAAATCGAACCCAGATCGGCGTCTGACGGCTCCGGCTCGCCTCGACTCCAACGACTCTGGCTCGTCTCGACTCCGACCCCGGCTCGCTCAATCTTCCTGTGCTCGATCGACGCCGCGCTGCACTCCCCGTCGCTCCAATCGGCTCACCTCCGATCGGCTGCAGTTTCGCCCGATCTGAAATTCTGCTCGACCTCGCCCCGGATCGGATCGCCTCGCCCCGATCGCCTCGCCCCGATCGTCCACAGCTCGGACGACCCCCGATCGGACCCCTGCGCTGCAGAGACGACTCCGGCTTGCCCTCCGCTCCGCGCCACTGCCGCGACGCCTCCGCCGCTCCTGCCTTCAGATCGGACCCGAACTTTGCCGACAAAGCTTCGTCGGCAGAAGCTTGATCTCGACCCGGATTTGGACCTGATCCGACCCGGCCCAGCCCCTTGGGCCTGACCCAACCCGAAAAAAAAGAAGAAAAAAAAAAAGGATTTTTTTTTTTTGGGGGTAAAATACAAAGGTAATTTTTGAAATTACCGCACAGTAATTTATATTTACTGTATAACTATTTACTATATATCTATTTACTGTTTTTCGAATTTAATAGTAAATATGAAATTTTTTTTAATTTATATAGTAAATGTGAAATATATATGATTGAAGTGACTAATCATATGAATATTGTTTGTTTTTATGTGACTTATCAATTACGATGCGGCGATTAATATGTGACGACTATTTGGAGTCGGAGATCGAGCAATCGCTTAATATGCAGTTTATTTGGCAAACTAACAAGTAAGATCTAATTAACGTTATCATTTTCATTAAATCGTTAATGATATAATGCTCAAACTTATCTTATTATATTATGACATATATTTATGAAAATTTGAGCATCATTATATGTCTATTTTATTATGTTAAATAATTGTTTTTATTTAACATGTTATTTAATTTGAGCATTGCTATGATAATGCAAATCTCATGAGCAATACAATATAAAAATGGACAAACCAATTATTGTGATAAAGCATATTCACGAAGTAAGAAAAATATGACCATTACAAATTTTGGTCTTGAGATCCAATTTTAATTTCTTGAAAAAAAATTTCATCATGGATATCTTCTTGATTATATAAAAAGCAATGATAATGAAATTTCATTAGCTTTACATGCAATGAATATGGAAACATCAAAAATTTTATTGTGATAACGAAATTTCACAAAGCATTTGATTTCCATAAAGTATATTGGTTTATTTTAGTTGTCGTGAATGTCATAGACCGCGAAACTAATATATTTTATTCTTCCTATATTTTACAGATGGTTTAACCATCACAGTTCGACTTTGACACATTGGGCTCTGAAGAACTTGAGTTCCAAATTCCCCTATTGAGCCAACAAAGGCTTGAACATGGTATATTTATACGAACTGCTTTATGTAAATAGCTAAATATATAATTTCAATATCTTGAATGACAACGTAAGGTCTGAAAAGAAATTCCCTGGAACAAATTATGCAAAGTAATGCAACAACCCTAAAACAAAGGGCAATGACGATGTAAGGTCTGAGAAAACAAAGGGTAATGACGATGTAAAGTCTGGAAAAAAAAAAAAAATTATTATTTCTTGGAACAAATTGGGCAAAGTAATGCAACGACCCTAAAACAAAGGGTAATTACCATGGACGTAAAATTCATATAATCATCCAAAAGTAAGTGGAAACAATGTAACATTTAAAAGATGACATAGGGGACATGTCATGTGCAGCGAAGCACTCTGTCATTGTTGTAATTCAATGAACTATTGATACGTACATTATACGCTAGCAAAGAATTAGCTACGACTTTTAATAAAAATGAAGAATCATATAAATACGCGGATTTTGGAAAAGTATCTTCAATATCCAACAAGAACATCGAAAATGAATTTACAACTGAAGACATAACATATGGGAAGAATATGTCAAATGACACATCTCATTGCAGCTATTAAAAGAGCAAAAAGGATCTGGCTCAATCCAAGATAGACTTTGATTAGTCTACTTTTAAACTTACAAGATATCCTTATAAAGGCCATTATGCCTAAATACGACTTTTGGTCCTAAATTAGACTTTTGGTCTTAAAATTTCTCTCTCTAAATTGGACAAGACTAAATGTAATCGTTGGCATGTTAATTTTTTGAATCTTCTCTAAAGGAATTGAGATTATTCAAATTTTATTCATAATACACATGATTCAATTTTCTACATCTAACTTTGCAAAGTATTGCATAAAGTAAAGCAACATATCATAATATAGGCATGAAACAAAGAACCGTGTGTAAAGAAACGCACAATGTAATCCCTAAAATAATAGTACTGAAGAACAGTAACACTATATCAATAGTATATGATAATGATTAGTATATCAAAGAAAGTGATAATGATCAGTATATATTTTCCTTTGGGATTCATAATACACCTGCCTAATTGGGATTACAATACCTTTTCATTACAATCCCCATCGATTTACTCTAAAGAACTTGAGTTACGTTTCGATGTATATATTGAGCATATGTCAAATTGACAATTTATGCGATAAAAGAAAATTGAATTTTGTTTTCCACATTATAAAGAAATTTACGCCACGATTTTTCATGTGAAAAAGATACAAGTGAGAATTCATTTGAGCTCCTTTGCATTACCTCTAAATGACTGCGAATGTAAACGAGTATTAGAGAAGATTATATGTCAACTTAGTAGGTTCTAAGTAACCGCTAATTAAATCCAACGTCATAAGAAAATGATCTTTTGGAATTCTGACATAGATTGGCTTTGATATGGTGATCCATACATTAAAGAAACTACTATGGACACCCATATTTTTGGATAAATAGAAGCAAACACCAGAAGAATATGGTTCACACACGAATCTGAGGACGATCAATGAACATTTTATCCTCAAATATTGTCATATAGGGTTGAAGACGTATGTTCAATTCCTAAATTTCGCCGCTCCCCCAATGTGGCATTATAATATATTTGATGCACAAGCATATGCATTTATACCTTATTATGCTTCTCCTATCCGTCATGATTTTATGGATAAAAGTACATCATTCAAAGCCTATTCGTTAAAGCAATTATGATTGAGATCATCATATGCAAAGGACACATGAGTTTCTCATTATGTTGTTATATTGAATCAAAAGAGGATTCAGTGGATCGATTCAACCAACTTGCGGACACCATAGATATTTTATGGTGTTGGTTGTTGTGTCGACACACTGGTCACGTGTCATGACACCATCCACAATTAAAATTTACGCTGCTTATGCTAGAAAGTCAAAGCACTTAGGCCGGGTTAATTTCCGTAGGTGTGATGATTTTATGGCTTATTATATGGGATTTGTAATGGACATCATATTCCTATATATAAAAACCCAATTGGTCTCACGGAAAACGACTACAGTAATAGTCTTAATATTTGTAAAGCACACCAATACTTCCGTTTTGGGTTATGCAATTTTTGCATGCAGCGTTACTTTTTCATCTATGGCCATCATCATTGAACCAATTTACACCATAGCTAGTGACTATGTGTGAGGATTTTAAAGGATTTCAAACGAACTTATAATCCTTGAGCTCTTTTGGATTGACACGGATCTACAATCCTTGAGCTCCATTAAATGTTTTTATGTGCCAAAATTGCGCCGCCACAGCGCATAATGATGGGTCCATTGAGATGAATAAATATTTATGCTGGATATGAACTTCCAGCTATAGTCCGCTATGTCGAAACCTTGACAGGCGATCTCTTCACCGCTAGATTTGCGGAGTGTCACTTTGATGAGACAGTCTTCCCGTCGTTAGGGGGAGATAAGAACAAGCATGTTCAAGTGGAACGACAGGAATTGTCGTGGTTTGTCCCCACTGTGTCTCATCTCGATCCCCAAAAATCACACAAAGTAAGGTGTGTAGATATCTTATACATTAAAGTGACGAGATCACATAAACCTGCTGCAAATATACTTGCAAGGATTGTGTTTTATCAAAAGGACATGGTACCACCCAAGAGGAATTGGGTATTGCACTGCCACCATGGATGGTGGCATGGTGACGCCATAAGTGGCATAAATGGTGTCACAGGCCGTGGCTCTCCAAGGAAGAGGGGGAGGCCACCTTAGGTTCGATACATACTTGTGTAAAGGAAGAAAACAAGTTTGGCACAACCTGATCTATTGATCAGTGATACTCAAATCCGTCTCATGAGAATATTTATGGATTGTGGTTATCATTGGGGGACGCCTCAAATGTTAGAACCAATCCTTAAAGTATAGAGATCTCTACAAACACATTACACTAGTGTACATGAGGACGTGGAATAATGAGTCTACTATCGAACCATACTTCGTTGAAAAATGTCAACTTAGTAAATTGGCCTAATGGAAAGAAGCGATCCAGTATAAACAAAGAGATAGGTATTTGGGCAGGTGACGCCGACACCGCAAATGTAAACCCTATCAAATATATCTTTGTTAGAATGCGTAATGAGAATAAGAGTATGCAAACTCACCTTATGGCGCAAGGTCTCTCAAAAACGCACTGGAATCGACTACGAGGAGATATTCTCTCGTAATGGACTACGATGAGACAATCTCTCGTAATGGATGTCATTGTACTCCACTACCTTGTCAGTTTGGTAGTTTCCGAAAAACTGAACATGCAGCTTATGAAAAGTGATCAAAACATATATCTCTATGGGGATCTAAATTAAGAGATATACATGAGGATCCTAAACGGACTTCATCCACCCAAATCAAGTGACTCTAGATCACATGAGTACGTTTGCAAAAGAAATTGAAACGTTCACTAAAGTGACTACTTGATTGGATAGAGATTGGTGAATTATGCCCTTGCGTGCTCATTATGGATATATATGAACTCTAAATGAAATAAGAGAAACTCAGTGTATTATCCTAAGTTGAATGAAAAAGATTTTGGGAATACACAGTCTTGAAATGGAACTCAAGGACTGTAATGATGGTGACCATACATCAATCGGCTTAGGCACTCTAAAGAATAAAGTGAGGCCTACATATACTCCCATGATCAGTCGAAGTCTTTACTATAGATCCGTTTTCATCTAAAGGAAGATGACGAAGAAGTATTGGGAAATGAAATTCCTATACAAGTGCAATAACGCATGATTGTACTTAAACATAATATGTAAGACTCGACCTCTCATTCGATGTAAATTTGTAAAGCTATGTCTAGCTATGCGCCTACGCAACGCAAACCGTTCTTTCATTAAAGATATGAAAGATTTGGGCTGATTCAATCTCTACATAGAATGTGACATGATAAAGAAATTATCCACGTCATAGCTAACTATGCGTAAAGAAAAACGCATTAAAGGTGAGATAAGAAAATCTGTTATTACAGATCAATTTCTAATCTCTTAATGGTTCACCCATACTCTAGACGAAGTTATGACTATTTTGTTATATGAAGGTCATACCATGAGTGAACCTGATGTTCAATATGATCCTATGTATTCGGCTCATGAACAACCTTATCCTCAAGATCAAAGTAAATCAAGTTGGATCTGAGGACGATGTGGCAAGATTTAGTTACTAAATCATTGCTCAAAGTCACATTTGGAAAAACATGTGAAAATGCATAAGTATGCTAATAAGACTGAAGCTCCCTTGATCAAATGAAAGAATCAGGGAGAAACCCATGATTAATGTAAAAATCAGGGGGAGGTGCAGACATCAGGGGGAGTCTAGCACATACATGTTGTTTTCAAATGTATTAGGTGCGTTGTGCTCTTTTTCTCCTTAGACCAAAGTTTTATTTTCTCCCATTGGGTTTTTGTTACTTGGCAAGGTTTGTTGACAGTAGCCAGAGAGGCTACACCAGGGCCCACAGACCCGCAGCAAGCGCACCAGAGCCCGGACCACGACCCAGGATCGGACCACCAGCACCAGGCCTCGGGCCCCAGCGGTCTATCCTGCCTCCAGGGATCCTGGGACCAGGGGCGCCCGCCTGCCAAAGAGGGCACCAGAATATCCAAACAGAAGGGAACCAGTCCCACATCGAAGGGTAAGGCCAGCCCTCACCCTCGACCACCTATATATGGGCCTCAACTACCACCATAAATAGGTAACTTGTCTCCCTCCCTGCTTACATACGTGCCCAAGTTATATATATTCCAACTATACTAACTTAAGCATCGGAGAGGTGAAGGCCGGCCCGCCCGGTATTCCCCTTAGTAAGCAGGATTGCAGGAGATCGAGTCGGATTCATCAAGTATCTACCAAGACCCCCGGGTTTAGGCAGAAACAATTGGCGCCGTCTGTGGGAACTCGTTCAAAAAGTCAGTGTCGCTGTGCCGGAAAGCAGGGCCCTGGGGACCCTTTAAAGAGATCGCTAAAACCACAGTCCGGAAGCCATGGAAAGAAGAAAGATAGAGACGAACACGGAAGGATCGAAAGGACGAATTCAGTTCCCCGACCGGGCCCCGCACGCAGGGGCCGAGGTCGGTGCGAGGTTCGTTCTTTCCCCCGACCGCAAAGGAAGTCCGGAAGCGCGAATTCAGTTCCCCGGCCCGGCCCGTAGCATAAAGGCCGAGGTCGGTGCGAGGTTCGCACTTCCTCTTATTCAGAACAAGGCTCACGATCGTCAAGTCTCAGAGAATCCCGACCCAGTGGGAGCGGGGGAAATAAGAAAGATGAAGGCAGAAATTGAGCGATTGCGAAAGGAGGGCGATCAGGATCGGTTAAAAGCAGAGGCCCGAAGTCGGGAACTGAAGGCGGTAACCACCGCACTGTTAGCGACCCTGGAACGAGAAGGCCAGCTGGGTACTCCTCGGGCGGCCTCGCACACGGCGAGCAAGGCTAGCGAATTCCCGCATCTCGAGATAGGGCTGCCTACGGGCAGGAGGAAGACCGTCCATATGCCCATACCCCTCTTCTCAGAGGCTCTGAAAGATTCCGGCCCAGTCAAGCTCCCGTACCGCGCAGATCAGGCCTCAGATGAGCGGGATAGCTCCACCGCGCGAACGATCGAGGCACTTTCCGCTTCGGTATCGGACATAAAAAGCCGCATGGAGACCAGCGAGCGGAAGGCGGGACGACCGCAGGACGGCGCGCGGTTTACCGAGCGCACTGGACCCTTCCCACGCCGGATCCGGGAAACGGGGGGATCTGGCGACCAAAGGCCTCTGAAGTTAACATACTCAGGAACAAGCTGCCCGTACCGGCACTTGGATAGCTTCAGGTCGAAGACAAGCGCTAGGGCCTATTCGGATGCCGTGAGCTGCAACATGTTCCGAGAAACGCTCGTAGGGGAGGCACTGGGTTGGTTCTACGAGCTACCGATGGACTCGGTCGAAACTTTCGCACAGTTGGCCGATAGGTTTGTCGGCCGGTTCGTCCTTAAAGCCACGACAGCCCAGCCATCGACGGTCCTCTTCGATTGCATGCAGGCTAGCCACGAACCATTACGCGCCTTCGTTAACCGGTGGCAGGTCGCCACGTCCGGGGTAAGAAACTTGGATAAGAGGATTGCGGGGATGGCCTTCAAGCAAGGATTAAGAGCTGGGGAACTTTCATACGACTTACAAGCGCAGGGGCCGCTGGCGTACGACGAGCTGATGACCGTGGCCGTTAGGCATGCTCAGGCAGAACAAGAGACATATGGGAACAAGGCGCCCAAGCGGATCTCAGATGGCATACCGCCATCCACTCACGGAGGCAAAGCCGGGCGGCTACATATCAGCCGGGTACCTGTAGCCGCCAGGGGGATAGAAGCGCGAAAGGAGTGGCAACCCCGGCGAAGCAGCGACAATGATCCCCGACCAGGAAGAGGACCACCTTTTGGGCGCCCAGCTCGGATCCAGGTAGCTGTGTCAGCAGAGCGGACACCACGGGCCCCGGTTCCATCGCCAGCAAGAAGACCCTATGAACCGGACCTTCGGACCCCAGATCGGAAACCGCAGAAGACGGTCGTACAAGACCAAGCCCGCCCCGACAGCCCCAGGGCGGACCGACCGCGAGCTCGGCCGATAGGGACCATATGCACGCGAACCCCCGGGTGGATCGAGGTACACGGGAGCATTAACATGATCCACGGTGGGGACCATATCGGTCAACTCACCCGGAGCTCAAAAAAGCGGTGCCTAAGATCAATCCGGGGGAGGGAGATTTACGCCTTCAGAGAACGAAGCGTCCAAGCCGCTAAAACCGGATGGAGTTCGGTCACCTTCTATGAGGATGAAGAGCCGGAGGATGTGATCCAACCGCACACCGACCCCTTCCTTATCACGGTCCAAATAGACCACTGGATAACCAGTCGTATGCTGATCGATACCGGAGCCTCTGTCAACGTAATGTTCCGAGACGCGTACCGGGGATTGCAAAGAGGGAGGAACAAGTTATCCCAGGATAACGAGCCGCTGATAAGCTTCTCCGGTGAGGTAGTCCAGCCTCTAGGATCCGATTACCTACCAATCATTTTCGGCAAGGGAGACAGAACGAAAACAGAGCATTTGGAATTCATCATCGTCGACTGCCTGTCGTCGTACAATGGTATAATCGGTCGGCCAGGGTTATGGAGGCTCAAAACGTTCATTGCCGGCCACATGCTGATGTTGAAAATGCCTTCACCAGCCGGAGTTATAACTATACGCGGGGACCAGAGAATCGCCCGTAAGTACTACGCAGAAGCCCTGACCCACGGGAGGAAGCGGGCCGAGGTCTTTACAGCCGCTCAGCAAGTACCAGCGCCGGATCTGAGTCTTGACCCCCGTGATGACATCGCTCCAGGTAGAGTCAGGCGGTTCACGTTCACCGAGAAACCAGAGCGACCTTCGGCCGTGGAGGAAACCGAAGCCGTCTGTATTTCCAAAGACCACCCGGACCGAAGCATAGTGATAGGGACACAACTCGACCCGGTCGTCAGGGAAGAACTCATCGCCTTTCTCCGGGCCCACAGTTCGGTTTTCGCATGGTCCTACGAAGACATGCCGGGCATATCCCCAGAGATAGCCGTTCACCGGCTAAACTCATTACCCAGCGTCCCCCCGACGAGGCAAAAGAGGAGGTCTTTCAGCCCGGCAAAGTATGAGGCGATTAGAGAAGAAGTGCAGAAACTCATGGGCATAGGTTTCATCCGGGAAGTCCAGTACCCGCGCTGGCTCGCCAACGTGGTCATGGTACCGAAGAAGGCAGCCGGTCAGTGGCGTATGTGCGTGGACTTCACTAATCTAAACCGGGCATGCCCAAAGGACAGCTTCCCGCTCCCTCGGATTGATCAGCTCATTGACTCCACATCCGGCTTCAAGCTGCTCAGCTTCATGGACGCCTACGCCGGGTACAACCAGATACGGATGCACCCGGATGATGAAGAACACACGTCATTCACAACCGACCGAGGCACCTACTGCTATAAGAGGATGCCGTACGGTCTAAAAAACGCCGGCGCCACCTACCAACGGATGGTGAACCAAATGCTGGAACAAGAGATGGGCAAAACCGTGGAAGTTTACGTTGATGACATGTTGGTCAAAAGCTTAACTGCGGGGGCCCACGTCCGGGATTTGGCCGTGGTCATCGGTAAAATGCTCAAATTCGGAATGCGCTTGAACCCAAAGAAGTGTCTTTTCGGGATTTCAGAGGGTCTTTTTCTAGGGCACATCATCAGCCAGCGAGGGATAGAAGCCAACCCGCTGAAGGTCCAGGCAATCCTTGATATGGAAACACCAGGAGAGAGAAACCAGGTCCAGATCTTGACCGGCCGGTTGGCCGCCCTGGCCAGATTCATCTCTCGTTTAACCGATAAGTGCGTCCCGTTCTTTAAACTGCTCAAGGCACAGCAAACCAAGAAGATACTCTGGGCTGCGGAGCATGAGGCAGCGTTCCAGTCCATCAAAGCATACCTGGCTGCAGTTCCTCTCCTATCCAAACCACTGCCGGGAGAAATGTTGTACCTTTACATAGCCGCATCCGCAGCCGCCGTCTCCGCCGCTCTCGTCAGAAAGGAGGGCACGCTCGAACTTCCGGTATACTACGCGGGAAAGGGACTTACAGGAGCCGAGGGCCGGTACCCCGATATAGAGAGATTGGCTCTAGCCTTGATTGTTAGCGCCAGGAAGCTCCGGCACTATTTCCAGGCTCATTCCATCACCTTATATACCAACCACCCCCTGCGGCAGATCCTGCAAAAGCCAGACACCAGCGGGAGGCTCGTGCGATGGGCAGTCGAATTAGGGGAATTCGACATCACCTATGCCCCACGAACAGCCATCAAGGGACAGGCTGCTGCGGACTTCATATGTGAGCTCACCCCAATGGCGGTAGAAGACCATCCCGCCCCGCTCGAGGACGCAGGGGCAGAACAAACCGCCAAGATCGAACCAGACCTGCCAACCGGCTGGAAACTTTACGTGGATGGCTCCGTAACCGCCAAACGGAGTGGGGCCGGGGTCCTGATAATCTCGCCCGACGGCCAATCGTACGAGTATGCACTACGGTTCCTTTTTACCACCTCCAATAACGCTGCCGAGTACGAGGCCCTCATAGCCGGTATGCAACTGGCCAAGGAGCTGGGAATCTCATCCATGGACATATACAGCGACTCTAGCTTGGTAGTCAACCAGATGAACGGGGTGTTCGAGGTTAAAGATCCTCAGCTATCCTCCTACCAGGCTTTGGCCAAAACACTGATCGGGTTCTTCCGCGGCACCAAGATCCAACATATTCCCCGGGATGCAAATAGGCATGCAGACGCCCTTGCGAGGCTAGCAACCGGAAACTACCCCCCAGAGTACCGGAGAGCTAAAATCGAGACCCTCCAAAAGCCAAGTATAAGCAAGACCATCTCCGAAATATTCGCGGTAGAGCAGGTACCACCGAGCTGGATGGACCCAATAGTCAAGTATCTGACCGATAAAACCAGCCCCCAGGATGCGGTGGAAGCCAGGAGGCTGCACCTCCGGTGTGCCCGGTATGGCCTCATTAACGGCCAATTGTACCGAAGGGGCCACAGCTTCCCCCAGCTGAGGTGTGTGACTAAGGAGGCAGGAGAAGCAATCATGCGAGAGATCCACGAAGGGGTATGCGGTAATCACTCCGGCGCAAGGTCATTATCCCACAAATCACTCCGAGCGGGATATTTCTGGCCCGATATGGCGGCAGCATCCAGGAAAATATCACGCGGCTGCCACAAATGCCACATGTACGCCTCGGTACCTCATGCCCCGGCAGTCGCATTATCAATCCTGTTGGCACCTTGGCCTTTCGCACAATGGGGATTAGACATCATCGGCCCTTTCCCCGTGGCAGTAGGACAATACAAGTACGCCATTGTGGCAGTGGATTACCAAACTAAATGGGTCGAGGCAGAACCGTTGATAAAAATCACTGAGGAACGGGTTAAGAAATTCCTGTGGAAAAACATCTACTGCAGGTTTGGGGTGCCGCAGACTATTATCACGGATAATGGGACGCAATTCAACAACGCAGATCTCATCCAGTACACAGCCTCCCTGGGGACCCGGATGCTATTTGCCTCGGTAGCACACCCGCAGACTAACGGCCAGGCAGAAGCGGTCAATAAGATTATCAAAACTCTTCTTAAAAAGAAGCTGGATGCCAAAAAGGGATGCTGGGCCGAGGAACTCCCCGCGGTATTATGGGCCATCCGGACAACAGCAGCAGAGGCAACAGGAGAGACCCCGTTCTGCTTGGCATTCGGGAGTGAAGCAGTGCTCCCTGTGGAGACTGAGATACCCAGCGGCAGGGTCGAGAATTACGACGCCGACACAAACGCCGACGGCTTACTACTCAATCTGGACCTCATCGAGGAGCGGCGCGACCGAGCGCACCTGCGAAACCAAACCTACAAGCAGCGGGTCGCCCGGTACTACGATAGAAGGGTCCGGGAAAGAAAGCTGCAAGTCGGCGACTGGGTCATGAGGAAGGTCCAGAAAAAGCCATTGGCCTTGCAGCCAACATGGGAGGGACCCTACCAGATCACCGCGGCCGTAGGCCCGGCAACATTCCACATCATAGACGCAACGGGCATCTATTCTACCAGGCCGTGGAATATCGAACACCTACGCTTTTATCCTAAATAGTAGCAATAGTAAAGGAACGAAAGTGTAGTTGGCAAGCATTGCAATGTGCAGTTATGACATTAAAGAGACTACACCAAATACAGGATATATGTACAGAACACACCCCTAGCTAGCACTCCCGGAACCCACAACCCCCGACCCGCCACCTTTTAGCTCCCGCTCCTGCTCCCTCATCATGGTCAGGGCTATGTCAGCCTCCATCCGCTCGGCGTCGAGCCACCCTTTCTCCCGCCACTCCAGATAGGCGTCACTTATACCCTCCGTACGAGCCTTTTCCAGCATCTCCTCAAAATCTGGCGACTCCCGAAACTCGTCAACGGCCTTATCGGCCACTCCAGCAAGTTCGGATTCCACCAGCCTCTCCCGTCCCCGAACGACCGCCGTCATTTGGGCCTGCAGCTCCAAAACCTTTGCCTCCAACTCAACAATCCTCCCATCACGGGCGGCAAGCAGTCGGCTGGCTTCCTCTCTCTCCCGCACGAGTTCCGCGCTCAGCCGGCCGCCTTCCTCCCTTTCCTTCGCAAGCTCGGCTTCCGCCACACCCACCTTAACATCCAGCTCCTCCACCCGCTTCTCCAGGATAGCGGCAGCCTCCATTCTGGGGCCGGCGACATAAAACCTCTGAGCCAGCTGCCAAAAAGAAAGCAAAAGGAGCATCAGCTCATGTCACATCACGGAAGAGGACTCACAGAAACACATTTACCTGTAGAGCCAGCCCCACGGGCTCCGTCATACTCTCACCCGGATTTTCAGTCCAGGGCCCCTCCCGGTCGAGCCCCAAGGTTTCGATTATACCAGCCACAAGCCTGCTAAATCCACCACCAGAGCTACGAACGGATTCCGGTCCCTGACTCCTGCGACCACCCGCCTCCACAGTCGGGACTATGGCTCGCCCCGTCGGCCCAGCTGAGCTTGACGCCCCCGCATCAAATACCCTCGCTCTCTTTGCCGGACTTTCACTGTAGCTGCTTCGACGGTTCTCGGGCAAAACCACCGATTCCCTCTCCCGCGAGGTACGCACTGCCATTTGCCGCGCCACAGGGTCTGGCCCCGGGAGGCCCTCCGCCCGCACTTCCCGAATACGGAGTGGAGAATTGTTCTCACCGCCCGGCCGCCTCCCATAATGCGCGTCCGAGAACACTAGCGGCACTGGCCTTGCATGCTCCGTACGCTTCTGGGTAGCCACGTCAAGAACGACTTTTGCGGCCTCCTCCCCTATCTCCATCAACCGCGCTGCTATCAGCTCCTCATCCGGCTCGATAGTCTCCTCAACTTTAAGCGCGGGCCGAGGACCGTTGGTAGGTTTTCTCCCCATCCCCAGCACCTCCAGCACATTCCACCGAGTGAAATTATAGGTGCTCCGGCTATCATGGTCCCAGCCATAAAACAAACGGAATAACCGTTGCTTCTCCAGGTCCTCCAATTCATAGGTCTGGTCCCCGATCGGTTGATATGCCCCGGGCACTTGATAACCCCTCCAGGTCCGCTGCCACTTACCACCGGCCAGCACCACCGACCTCCTCCAGCCATCCAAAACCGTCGCCGGCAGATGTGTAATGGCAGCACCATGCTCCCGCGTGGCAAAATTCACGCAACCACGGCACTGGCCCTTTCTGCAGTAAGAAATCCGGTACAGCGCCCGAAATTCATTCACTGTGGGCCAGTCCATATAACTCAAACAGAACAGGCACCCAAGCCCAAGCAACTGCCTCCACTGATTGCTCGGAAGCTGGGCTGGGGAAAGATTCAGTGAGCTCAGCATGTACTGGACAAATCCCGGCAACGGCAGCGATAGACCGTTGCGGAACTGGTCATCAAAAACGGCGACCCAGCCCGGCTCCGGATTACAGGCCAGCTCGCCAGGATGCAAGCCTCGAAGTTTAACGGAAGAGTTGATATCCCACCTCGACCGAAACTCCCTAATCTCCCTCTCGTCCATACTTCTGACTGCTTCGTCGCAGACAACCGTCCCATCACCATCCCGCAGCTCGTGCCTCCTAGGCCCACGAACGCCACTGCCATAATGCGCAGACCTCCCAGACGCCATTAAACCTCAAAACAAAAGTTCAGTTCTGCCGAAAGATGGAAGAGGAGAGCAGAAAGCAAAGTGCGGCAGGAAGAAAGCAGATGAGACGATAAATAGGGCAACAACAAAGGTCAGGCACCCCCAGCCGTCGATCCCCTCCATCTCAGTCCGCCCCCTGCCGACACGTGTCCACGGCATCAATAAAGGACCCCATGCCATCATAACTGATGGAACTGATGGGCTCCCCCTTCATTGCATGTCAGCCACATACCCCACCCACAAACAACAGTTAGTAAGCAAGGAGCACGCAACGAGGCGTCCCCTCTCCTCGCTCCACAAAGGTCAAACTTCGAATCAACCCGACACCATGACGTGTCACGGTTACTTACACCGGCTGAATGCCAGTTCACTGGAGGACTTACCCCGATATGGCAGCCCGCCCGATCGAGATCCGCCCAGCACTATGGCATTCCACCGGGCATGTGACATTCAACCAGCTCCAAAATATTCTACCGGATGTCATTCCCTACGCCTACGGGCAGGGGCGAGCCAGCAACAACGCGAGGCTTCAAAACGCATGGGCTTTATAAACCCGGGCGAGCTTACATCTAACCAATGTACTCTTGTCCAGCAGGATAAAAACCCTGCATCACACTGAACTGTGATACCCTTGGGGATACATGGCGAGACTCGTTATCTCAACGCCACTCCACTGGGCAGATTGTCTCTCTAACACAGAGCAAGTCTCCCCGCAGGCTAACAAACCTGCACATTACCTCAACGCTTAAACAACAAAAGCTGAGAAGAGCTAGCAAGTGTTAAAACAACGCCTCAGCGCGGCCATAACACCCTTCGGGCACCTGTTGGCCTATTCCACGCACCAACAGGCCTCCCCGAAGGCTAGTCTGCAAGTCTATCCGGGACTCGTTCCGATACGGCAGGACGCCCGTCGAGCTCCCGTGAACTCCGCCCCGCACCAATATGGTTCATCCGGGACTCGTTTCGATACTTTAGGAACGCCCATTCAAGATCCAGATACTCACCTCGGTCACGCCCAATCTTTAACGCGGACTTGGGGGACTGAGCACCGGTAGGTTGGTAACCCTGCGGGTCTGCAGGCCAAGAGCAAGACAGATCTTAAGTCCCCATTCAAGATTGCACTTGACCGGGAACTTGGGGGACTTGTTGACAGTAGCCAGAGAGGCTACACCAGGGCCCACAGACCCGCAGCAAGCGCACCAGAGCCCGGACCACGACCCAGGATCGGACCACCAGCACCAGGCCTCGGGCCCCAGCGGTCTATCCTGCCTCCAGGGATCCTGGGACCAGGGGCGCCCGCCTGCCAAAGAGGGCACCAGAATATCCAAACAGAAGGGAACCAGTCCCACATCGAAGGGTAAGGCCAGCCCTCACCCTCGACCACCTATATATGGGCCTCAACTACCACCATAAATAGGTAACTTGTCTCCCTCCCTGCTTACATACGTGCCCAAGTTATATATATTCCAACTATACTAACTTAAGCATCGGAGAGGTGAAGGCCGGCCCGCCCGGTATTCCCCTTAGTAAGCAGGATTGCAGGAGATCGAGTCGGATTCATCAAGTATCTACCAAGACCCCCGGGTTTAGGCAGAAACAAGGTTTTTAATGAGGCAACACCACATGCACCATGTTACCCCTGACTCGGCACAAGGGGGAGTGTTGAAGGAAAAACGTATTATGTGCCTTCGTCAATGTAACGGACGATAGATAATTATGTAGTCATTATTGTCATTAATGTATTTCCTATTACCGTTGTAATACTCACCCTATATAAAGGGGATTATCAATGAAATGAGTAGACCAATTCCGATTATTCTACAACACAATAAGATTTTTTTCTTCCTATTGTAATAGTTTTTATATATATATATATATATATATATATATATATATATAACATGAAACGTTACCTTTAGTGTTGCCATCTCCATAAATAAGGACTTTTATGTTTTGGGGGAACAAGTGTTCCCATTTGTGATAGGTTACCAGCAAAATAACCAGCAAAGGCAGCACCACATACATAAGCGAAGGGAATGTTAGCGTCTTCTATAGCTTTTCTCACTCTCATTTTCTCATCAAATGTTACTCTTCCTGGTTCAAGTGCATGTCCCATACGCGCCGGGTTCAGGAAGACAGAAAAATTTGACTGATCATGATCGACTAAATTTTATACATATGTGATTCTTAATTAATTATGTACATTAACTGGATAAAACAAAGCTCAGCACGTCAATTACCTTAACATTTCCAGCTTGTTTAATGGCTTCTACTAGTTTGAGCTGTAGCAAAAGATTGTAGCTGCGGAAATGCACACCCGACATGGTGCAAATGACAACGTCGACTTGTTTGACGGCCTCGACAAGGCTTTGGATATCAGAAAACGAACCCTCCACAAGATGAGCCCCTTGTTTCTTGAACGACAAGAGCATTTGCAATTTCTCAATGTCGAAGCCGATCTCCGTCGCCGGCCTTTGAAGGACATAAGTCGGGTAGCCTTGTGCTAGGCTTGCATTAACAATCCTCCTCCCAACATACCCAGTACCACCTACAACAAGAACCTTAAGATTTCTCTTTGCATTTGCCGTGTATTCTTGCCCAGCTCTCTGATTATGTGTTTCAATTGTCTTGCGTTATTGCGCATAGACTTCATTCCTTTATAAAGAAAAACAAATTAGTTGGTGATCGATCAATGTTTATTAATTTTCCTTTTCAGACACAACTTGCATTGCGACAAGCAAGGTACTTGCTAAGGTTTTCAATTTGTAGTAAAACTCACTCTAAAAGTTGACAGGGTTGGTGCCCTAGACATAACAGCAAAGAAAGACTGAAGATCTATATGTTTTATATTATATATTCGACTTCATTATTCTAATGGGTTGGTGCTCCATGGCTATGAGCAGAACACGTATAGCAAACTATTAGCAGCTAATTCAAGTTATTGATTTATCTCCGATCAGCTCGTTATAACCGTAAAGTGCCTTATCTGTTATGTGAGTTTTCAGTGTCATATCGAATTGTAGACTTTTAAGATTTAACTTATATTTTAGCTGTAGATTCTTGACTTGAACAAACCAGCTGACACTTTGTAGCGCAAAATAGACAGCCTTGGCCGCAAGGGGCTACAACCATGCACTCGCTACACTTTAAAGTTCTCACTTCCTGGGTTTTTATCTCCTCCTCCTTTTCCGCTTATTAAGATTTGGATGTAAGAGTACTGTAAGACTAATAATTAGTTCCTCCTAAGTTTGCATCATGGGCTCCAGCCAGTTATCCCTTTAACGACAAGTTTTTTTTTTTTCTTAAGCAACTTTACTAACGTACCACAAGTTTCAATCTCAAAAAAAAAACTACAGTAGGATCGAGGAAGTGATTTGGAGGAGAAGATCGATGTTGAAACAAATTAGAAGGAGCAATTAGTTGTAACGTGATAAGAGCACATCACATTAATATATAAATGTTGTAAGCCCACGTAGCGGATACGTCAATATTACTTGTGGTTACTTGTAAACCACGCCTTGATATACTGAGTTGCTCAGCGAAGAAGGTTGTTGCAACGATAACCAAAGTGAAACCAAGTGAAACTAGCTTAGCTTGCTGCAAACAAAAACAACGTTCATGCAATGGTCCAGAGATAATGAATTAATAAAACAAGATTAGGATTTCTGAAATAATGAATTACTAAAGAAAAATCAGTTTCTAGCCAGAGACGGGTCTATCCCTTTGCTCAGGCAACCTGAAAAATTTCAATCACTATCAAAACCTCTACATCAATGACATTATGAACTTTCACATTTCTTGCAAAAGCCCCCATGAAGAACTCCTCATGATTTCTATAGATACCACTAAAACCCGCGGTAACAGATTCACAAAAAGAACTATTAGTATTGACTTTTACCCAATTATTAGGTGGAGGATCCCATCGGACACGAGTGAATTTCAAGGCCTTAAGACGCAACGAAGAGAGACTACGCACCTGTTCTTTCACAAGAAGGAAAAGAAATTAAAGTAGACTCTCTCAGGGTAATAAAAAAGGAATGCTTGAATATCTGTAAATCAAAAGCTGCGCGCCTCTTCAAATCTGATCTTGTTTCTATAAGTCCATATGCACCACAAAACATTACAGAAAGCAAAACTCCATACCTCTGTCTTACTATATGACAAACTGTCTAACAACTCTTGAGAGATTAGATGCAAAAGAGGTGTACCTGAAGGCAAAGAAACTCTAAACCAAGAAGTTAGCCATTGCTAGAAGGCATTGATTATGAGGCAGCCAAAGAAAAGATGAATCAGAGTCTCGCCGCTCAAGCTACAAAAAGAGCATCTAGAACACAATGAAATCCCACGTCTCTGTAAAGCATCATCAGTCAATATCCTGCCATGAATGACTTTCAAAGCCACCAGACTTTTTCTCGGCTGAATGGCTTTATGGCAAATCCATTTACTCCACTTAAGTGCAGGACGCTGAAGGGAAAAAAAGGAGAATGCAGCCTTTGTAGTGAGATGACCAGAATGAGTATCATACCAAATAACCTGATTCGAGACAGTATCCAAAGACAGCTGCACAATACTTATCCGACCAGCAATATTTGGAAAAACAAAAAAGTAATCAAAGGAGACAACGCCCATTGTTTATTTTTAATAACACCACTAATTTTAATCGGCATGAGAGATCTCGACACAAATTATATAACCGACGATAATTAGGTAAATAGATTAATCAGATCAGTTTCGAATATTTCAGAAGGAGTGTTTGTTATGGACGCAGCTGAAAAAACATGACCAGCAAATAGGGATCGGAGGTCCCCTTGTATCTCATCATTTCCATTATTTGCGAGTTGCTAGTAATTACCAAATAACGTCTCCTCACAACTAGCTTTCCTATTTTATTTTAGAAGAAGATAAATTACAACCGAAAACCCTAAAGGACACCCATGCATGGAAAACTGATCGATAAGAGATTCAAAGTAGAACAAACAAAAAAGAGGGAGCCAACCTATCCCAAAATGCAGATTTTCGTTGAGGAATCACCAAGAGTAGTCACTGATGATTGAAAGAATATCATGAGAATGATGGAAATGAATTCAGACTGAGTCTTCCTTTAGTTAGTGATCGATCCTTGTCACTACAAATAGAAATACTGACAATTTATGAAGTAACGTCTTCCCACTAGTTTAACAATGATAATGTATTTGTGCTAGTTGTTATTTTAGATGTAAATTGCAGAGAACACATATATTTGATTCTCATGCATAAACTTTCAAGTATTCATCCAAGCGGGTATATTTCAATTCTGGATAAAGCTTCGAAGCTTCTTCTCCTTCCTCCCCAATTTCGAAGTTTGTCAAAGAGCCTTCATAGAAAATATGATAGAAATGCCCCACTCCGACCTGGCCGGCATAATCCATACCTGAAACACATACTTATATTATATCGAGAGAGAGAGAGAGTACATGCAATATATACACAGGCATGTTAATACACAAACCAAAACGAGGATTAATATTGCTTGTGACAGTAAAGCCAGACAAGTTACATAAGTGTGAGTGTTCCAAAATCTTCATAATATATACCATATATGTTGACATTCACAGAAACAATTCTAGCTTCCCTGCAGTCAGTTTAGTACTCACTACCAGAAAAGGCGTCATAGCCGACGACGCCATCTCGTCGGCCGTTTCCATTAATTCGTCGGCTATAGTCATAGCCGACGAAGTATCGTCGGCTATTATCTCGTCGGGATTGCTCCGTCGGCTATAGTATAGCCGACGACACACGGGGTAAGTCGTCGGCTTATGAAACACCAGGTATAGCCGACGAAAAAAGCGTCGTCGGCTATACTTCGAACATTGCCGACGAGAAGATCGTCGGCTTTAACAATTACGTAACTGCCCCTAACCCGAAGTATAGCCGACGACACTGTCGTCGGCTATCCGTCCGTTATAGCCGACGACACTATCGTCGGCCATACCAATCGCCGGTACCAGGAACGGCTTTTTTTGCCGGAAGCCGGGAGGGTATAGCCGACGACATATGTCATCTTCGTCGGCTATAACCGTTATAGCCGACGAAATTTGGTAAAAATCGTCGGCTATAGCACTTATAGCCGACGAAATAATGCCAATATCGTCGGCTATAACCCCTAAATATTTAAAAAAATTAAAAAATTTAACTCGGGCCCAATTTCTCTTCGTCTTCGGGGGCTGCAGAAAATGCACAAACAAACATCCAAATATCCAACAAATATCCACATCAATCCATGCCTAATATCCTACATACTGTACAAATTAACCCACTATATCTACTCATCATCACCCCCTAAACGCGTAGCGTCGTCGACCGGATCGTTCGAGTTCCGGTGGCTATGGCTGTCCTGATCGGCTGGCGTACTCCGATGCGGGGGGGGAGTGGGGACGACGAACTGGGGCATCTGTGGCGGAGGCGGGGGCTGGAGTCCAGCCTGCTGGGCCTCCCAAGACTGCTGCATCCATCGGTACATCTCCGCCACAGATGCGTCTCTGGCCTGCTGCGCCGAAGCCTCCGCGGCCCTCGCCAACTCCGCCTGCTGGAGCGCCTCCACCGCCCTCGCCAACTCCGCCTGAGTCCTCTGCAGCTGCGTCTGCAAGTCTCCTCTCGTCGAAGCCGCACGCTGCGTGCTGGGATTGGCCGGCGTGAACTTGAGAACCCCATCTCCCGCCGCGCTTAGGCCTCTCTGGTAGAAGTAGTTGTTCCCCGTCCCTACCGCCGCGTGCATGATCTGAGAGGCCAAGCGCGGCTCAAGGGTGTCGATCGTGGAGGCAAACTCCGCGATCGCCTCGTCGGACGCCCCGTCTCCCAGAGTGTCTCGCGCGATCCCGAAGGTGATCGCGTCGGTCTCCGCATCTATTTCCGCCTAATTGACAAGAAAATATAATAAACGAATTAAAAAATATATATATAAATTAATTTCATGAAACACTTTTATTGAAGATGGACGAATACTTACCACTTGGTCGGGACGCCCCGGATACATCTGCGCATGAATCCACGACAACGGCCTCAGCGGTCGGTCCCTCCTCGCCATCTCTGCCCACTGCCTCCAGGAGCGGGCGCCGCCGTGGTGGGGGTGCTCGTTCCTCCTGCGGTTGTCGCTGTTCGTCCGCGAGATTTTCTGTATTATAACAACAAACATATAAACGCAAATATAAATTAGTAACTAAATTAAAATATTAGGAACTAACCAAAATAAAATTAATAACTAATTTAGTTACTAACTAATTTAATTTAATTAGTAACTACTTAACTAACTAATTTAATTAGTAACTACTTAACTAACTAATTTAATTTAGTAACTAACTAACTTACTAACTATCTAATTTTATTTAATTTAATTTAATTTAATTTAGTAACGAACTAACTAACTATGTAACTAACCAACTGACTTAATTTAATAACTAATAACTAACTAACTAACTAATTAATTGAATTAAGTAACTACATAATTTAATTATTAAATAACATTAAAAAGTTATATACTACCAGGCTAAATTTTCTTACCGAGACCCTGTCGCTCCCGAAGTAGGCTACCAGCCATAGCCACTCGTACTCCCTGTACCGGAACTCGTGGGGGGTTGCAGCTCGCCCCAAGCGCTGCTCCACATGGTACGTCCTGTAGTGCGTGGACAGCTCGTTCTTCCACTCGGAGTACCTATATTAACAGAACACAACTGTTAGATATATTCGTACACTGCCAATAAATATATTTATACAAAAAAAAGCAAAACACATAACTTGTTCTTCAGCTGCTCGTCTCTCCACCAGTCCAAGGTAGGATGGACTCTAAACCATTGCTGCAACATTATAAATTAATTAGAAAATATTTTTATATAGTTATAAGGACTGAATTCATAATTGTTTATTTTCTATAATAAAAATCATATTTAACTCACCGACAGTGCATTGTACACTCGCGCCTTGATCTCATCGGGCACAGAGCCCCAGTCGGGCCACAACAGTGGGACCCTGTCCCGCACGAGCATGCCCGTCGCGTTGATGTACTTGGTGGTGGTGTCTCTCCGCTCAATCGGGCGTCCATCCTCACCGGGACCGGGCAGGATCTCTCTGATCCCACCGGCCAGCTCCCTCTCCAGGGTCGACATGTTCGCTGGCCCTCTGGTCCGTCTCGTCCCCGCGGGTTTATTGACGAGGACGCCTGTTTCATAATTAAAATGAATACATAGTTAAATAATTATGTAAACTAACTAATTAAATAATTAATTAAACAATCTAAATAATTAATTAAACTAACCAATTACCTGCGTCGTTGTACTGCTTGTCCTTCTCACGAACGGCCCACAGGCCGCGGCAGTCCTCTGAGTCGAAAGGACTGTAGAAGTAGGCCTCCTCCCAGGGAATCTCGTGGGGCCGGTCGTGCCTCCAAATCTGCCTCCCCCTAGCGTCGTACTCAGGGATGGCAGGGAGGAACTGGACCATGTACATCCCCGATGGCGGAGACATACGGGGCGTGGACCCTGAGGGGCCTGCTCCCCCTGACGGTGGGCCCCGTAGCTGTGGATGATGTCGCTGTGGGGGGACAGGGAGCATCTCTGGAGGGTCCAGATCGGCGCGCGGTGGGGTCGGCTGCCGATCCTGGAACAGTGCTGAAGTGCACTGGGGTCTGGTGGCTCTGCGTCCTCCTCCGACACTCGAGTCAGGGCCCGCTCCCGTCGACTCATACGAGGAGCCCCCACGTGGATCGCTCGGGGTCAATCCCATCAACGTCTCCTCTCGTCGACTCAAAGGCCGGCCTAGGCCCCGACGACCGCTGGATCCGCTCCCCCCACGGCTGGATCCTGCCTGAGCGTCGGGGTCGCTCTCGGTCCGTCTGCCAAGCCATCGGTCTACAAAGCGCCGGTTTCCTGCACAATTAGTATATAAATTCCATAAATTGCACAAAAATTCCACAAAATAAAATTAAAAACATCATTCAATGTATATATACCTAATTATATATATACGTACCTAAATATATTTATACCTAATTATATATATATATTCCGAAATATAACACAAAATTCCTTAAATTTCACAAAAAAATAAAAAACTTTTTTAAATATATATACACCTAATTATATATATACATAACTATATTTATACCTAATTATATATATATATATATATTCCGAAAAATATATATATATATATATCGTCATAAAAATGAAAAAAAATATTTATACCTAATTATATATAAATTAGTATATAAATTAGTATACTAGTATATAAATTCAACAAAATTCCACAATTAGTATATAAAAACCGTAAATTTAACAAAAAATCCACAAAATTAGTATATAAATTCCACAAAATTAACAAATTTAACAAAAAATCCACACAATTCCATAAATTTCACAAAAACCCTAAATTCCACAAAAAATTCACAAAAACCCTAAAATTCACAAAATTCGACAAAATTAATAAAAACCCTAAATGAGGCTCGATTGGGACTACCTGACATGGTGGTGCAGTCTGGACGAGGACCGGTGGTGCGGTACGGCGGCGACGGCGACGGCGGCAGGGGCGGCTGCGGCAGGGGCAGCTGCGGCTACGGGCGGCTGCAGCAGGGGCGGCAGGGGCGGGCAGGGGCGGCTGCGGCAGGGGCGGGTAGGGGCGGCTGCGGCAGGGGCGGGTAGGGCGGCTCGGGGCGGCTCCGGCAGCGGCTTTCGGGTCGGGGAGGGCTCGGGAAGGAGGGGGCCGGGGCGGGGAGGTATCGGGTGGGGCCGGGGAGGGTCGATCGGCGTCGGGGAGGCTCCGTCGTGGTCGGTCGGCGTCGGGGAGGGGTGGGGAACGATTGGGAAATTTGGGTTCTAAGCAGAAAATGAGGGAGAGGCGCCTAGGGCTCGGTTTAAATCGAAGGACTATAGCCGACGATTTAATTTTAATTCGTCGGCTATCGTCATAGCCGACGAAATTCGTCGGCTATACTCTTACGGGCCGGGCCAAAATCCGGGCCGGGCCGGAGTTGGGCTTTGCGGGCCGATTATAGCCGACGAAGTTAAGTGTCTCGTCGGCTATAATATGAATGTCGTCGGCTATACTATGAATCTCGTCGGCTATAATATGAATCTCGTCGGCTATACTATAAGCTCTCACCAGCCGTCAGATCTCGCCCATCCAACGGCGGACAATGAAACGGCGCGGATCGCAAGAGTTTAGCCGACGAAGTTAAGTATTTCGTCGGCTATTCCCTGGTCAACTTTTGGTCAAACCTCGAAACGCTTTAAAACGGAAATTGGCCCGTCTAAATGACGTTTTTTGGCCTGACCTTCAATAGAGAATAGTTTCAAATCAATGCGACGCAACTAACCGTATAAAAATTTTCCTCCAAAAATTTACCGACCGTCAGGCTACCCATAGGAAAACGGAAGTAAAAAACACCTAATCGCAACATTCGGCACACAGATTTTGTCGGAATCTTCCCATTTTTCAACCGTAGTCGTATTTCAATATTTCGGTCGTATCTTATTTCACGACACTTTTGCATTTGAACGGTCTACGTATAGCAACTATTTGAAACTATACATTCACTTAAACACTTAGTAAATAAGTTAAGGAATATTAGTGCATATGTTCCGATTTCGAATCTAAAAGTTTGGAAAATCTATTCCAACCGTCAGATATCACCGTTAAGATTAAATACATGTAGGAAAAAAAATCCAACTACATCTGACAACGTTAAAGGCTCGATCGGGACGGTCAAACTGCATGGTCAAACCTCGAAACGCTTTAAAACGGCAATTGGCCCGTCTAAATGACGTTTTTTTGCCTGACCTTCAACAGAGAATAGTTTCAAATCGATGCGACGCAACTAACCGTATAAAAATTTTCCTCCAAAAATTTACCGACCGTCAGGCTACCCATAGGAAAACGGAAGTAAAAAACACCTAATCGCAACATTCGGCACACAGATTTTGTCGGAATCTTCCCATTTTTCAACCGTAGTCGTATTTCAATATTTCGGTCGTATCTTATTTCACGACACTTTTGCATTTGAACGGTCTACGTATAGCAACTATTTGAAACTATACATTCACTTAAACACTTAGTAAATAAGTTAAGGAATATTAGTGCATATGTTCCGATTTCGAATCTAAAAGTTTGGAAAATCTATTCCAACCGTCAGATATCACCGTTAAGATTAAATACATGTAGGAAAAAAATCCAACTACATCTGACAACGTTAAAGGCTCGATCGGGACGGTCAAACTGCATGGTCAAACCTCGAAACGCTTTAAAACGGCAATTGGCCCGTCTAAATGACGTTTTTTGGCCTGACCTTCAACAGAGAATAGTTTCAAATCAATGCGACGCAACTAACCGTATAAAAATTTTCCTCCAAAAATTTACCGACCGTCAGGCTACCCATAGGAAAACGGAAGTAAAAAACACCTAATCGCAACATTCGGCACACAGATTTTGTCGGAATCTTCCCATTTTTCAACCGTAGTCGTATTTCAATATTTCGGTCGTATCTTATTTCACGACACTTTTGCATTTGAACGGTCTACGTATAGCAACTATTTGAAACTATACATTCACTTAAACACTTAGTAAATAAGTTAAGGAATATTAGTGCATATGTTCCGATTTCGAATCTAAAAGTTTGGAAAATCTATTCCAACCGTCAGATATCACCGTTAAGATTAAATACATGTAGGAAAAAAAATCCAACTACATCTGACAACGTTAAAGGCTCGATCGGGACGGTCAAACTGCATGGTCAAACCTCGAAACGCTTTAAAACGGCAATTGGCCCGTCTAAATGACGTTTTTTGGCCTGACCTTCAACAGAGAATAGTTTCAAATCGATGCGACGCAACTAACCGTATAAAAATTTTCCTCCAAAAATTTACCGACCGTCAGGCTACCCATAGGAAAACGGAAGTAAAAAACACCTAATCGCAACATTCGGCACACAGATTTTGTCGGAATCTTCCCATTTTTCAACCGTAGTCGTATTTCAATATTTCGGTCGTATCTTATTTCACGACACTTTTGTATTTGAACGGTCTACGTATGGTTTCGGTCAATATACTTTAGCCGACGACTTGCAAGTCGTCGGCTACAGTATGGGCATTATAGCCGACGAATTGCAAGTCGTCGGCTAAAGTATGGGCATTATAGCCGACGAATTATGGTCCATTTCGTCGGCTATAATTCTGATCTTTCTGAAAATTTGCCATTTAGGGCCTGAAAATTGCCTATTTCACCTGATAAATTCCTAAACATAACACAAACAATTAAATACAATTTCCCATAAACTCGGAAAACGGTAATTAAGGACAAAAATGTATTCATGCATGCACCATCGTACACAAATACATACATAAATAGTATACTAAGGATGATAATCAGAATCATCCTCATCACTTGAGTCAGACGTAGTATAGTAGTTAATATCTGGCAACCGGTGCTCGTACTCGTCGTCTGAGTCATCGTCTGCCTGATATAGACGATTCGGATTAACATCATACATGGGCACCTGACCCCTAGGAAGTCGAACCACTCTGCCCGGCGTCACATTATTATCGCGGATGGTGGAGGATTCCGGAATGTCGCCGGCGTCCGGCTCTTGGTATGCGGTCGCTTCTTGACACTCTGTGCTCACACCAAGTGTGGTAGCACTGTATATGTCTCGCTGAGACACATGGTTAACTACCTTCCACGTGCCTTTGTTCAAAGGATCGTCAAGATAAAAGACCTTTTTGGCCGCTGTGGCGAAAACAAAGGGGTCGTCTTCATACACACTAGTGGCGGTATTCACCGAAAGTATGCCGTACTGATCGATCCGTAAGCGGTGCGGCCTAGTATCAAACCATCGACACTTGAACAAGTGGACTTTCATGCGGTTCCCATAAATGAGTTCAACAACTGACTGTAGGACACCGTAAAAATCCACGCCCCCCTCTGCACCATCGACCATCACCCCACAATTCTGTGTTTTGCGTTCCCCGTCTCTAGCTTCACATATATACTTAACGCCGTTGACATCACACATTGGGCGGACTGTGGAAGATATCGGCTTCATCGACAACAGCCTCAATTCCTCTGAGTAATTTGTATGACCACCCCTCGCAGCCACTTGCATCAGCTGAAAAATATAACTCAAATCACTCGGTGTGTTTATGATTAAAGAATAGGGAACTGTAAAAGAAAGCCATCTAATATATATATTTATACACTTACCCATTGTGGAAAATAGTCTGCAAACGTCGTGTTGTGGTACTCGACATCACCGCGAACTTCCTTGCTGTGAAGATGGTGACGTTTCCAATATTGTACCTCCGGACAGTTTATTAGAACCCACCAGTGGGCAATCCCTACCTCATGGTCAGGCAACTTGTCCACACCCTTTTTCTTGAAGCTTCCGTATGGTACAACAGAGTTGGCGACGATAGATAGGTTGAACTCGGGGTCATCTCGACTTGGATGTTGTGGGGGGTCCTCCATCGCTCCCAAGTACAACTTGGCGTACGTTACACACTCATGCGCAATGTAAGCTTCAGCAATACACCCCTCAGGCGCAGATTTATTGTGCACATATTTCTTGTAGTCTCCAAGTTGTCTGCAAGGTTAACAAGTGCATGTTAAGAGCATGCAACTTTTATTTAAAAACATGTATAAATCAAATTTATGAATAACATGTACCTTTCGATGGGATACATCCAAGTGTAGTGTACGGGACCGGTAAGCAACAATTGTTGGGGAAGATGGATCATCAGGTGAGGCATGATGTCAAAGAAGTTTGGGGGAAATATCCTCTCGAACTTGCACAAGATAAAAACGATTTCCTCATGCATTCTCATGAGGTCTGATTTTCTAACTTCTCTAGCGCATAACTTCTGGAAGAATCTTGACAACGCCACCAACGGCTCAACCACTTCATCCTCCAAGTACGCTCGAATGAAAATAGGGAAGAGGCGTTGAAGCAGTACATGGCAGTCGTGACTCTTCAATCCGTACATCTTGTTGTCTCGGTAGTTAACACACTTGCTTATGTTACCCGCATAGCCATAAGGATACCTGCATAGCCATTAACAACAATTAGATTTCATGCATATATAGTCGTCCAACAACAGATGGATTCTTTAGGGAATACATGCCTAATTAATAAAAAGTTACCTGACATTACTCAGCCATCCAAAGATTTCATGTTTCTGGTCCCTGGTGACGGTGTAAGGAGCTTGGGGCATTTTGCTCCTGCCCTCTCTCAACCACAAATGGTCCCGCAGTCCCATATTTCTCAGATCAACGCGTGCCTTGGGGGTGTCTTTTGTTTTCTTCACCCAATTCAAAACTGTGCCAACCACGGCTTCACCCACGTTCTTCTCTATATGCATGACATCCAGGTAGTATCTGGTAGCCAACCTGGCCCAATAAGGAAGTTCCCATAAGATGCTCTTGTGTGACCAGAACCTATACCGATCCGGCCTCTCTGGAATCGTGCGCAACACATCGGGATGATTGCTAAGCGGACCAAAGTCATACTCATTCAACACTGCCAATATTTCCTCCCCTGTCCATTGCTCCGGTGCCCAGCCCCTTTCTTCAGTCCCATCAAAAGCCTGTGCATCGTCCCTAAATGGATGGTCATGCGGAAGCCAACGACGGTGACGCATCTGGACAATCTTACTGCAATGAGGACTGGAGCAATCAACAGTCATGCACTCTGAACAAGCCCTGTAACCCCTGGTGACGCTGCCCGACAACATACCCCTCCCAGGAAAGTCACTGATCGTGCCAACAAGCATGGCATGCATCCGGAACATCTCATTTTTGAACCGGTCGTAGACCAGGTGGCCGTTCAGACTCAAGTACCGAAGCTCCTCAATTACGGGTCTCAAATACACATCGAGACACTTTCCCGGATAACCTGGGCCTGGAATCAACAATGTGAGCATGTTATATTCCTTCTTCATGCACATCCACGGTGGAAAGTTGTACGGAATCAAAATAACTGGCCACACACTGTACTGAAGCTCTTTCTTGCCAAAAGGGTTGAAACCGTCGGATGATAGCCCTAGCCAAACATTTCGAACCTCTGATGCAAATTCGGGAAACTCCAACACGTTCTTCTTCCAAGCCTCTCCGTCGGCGGGATGTCTAAGGGTGTCATCGTCAGGCACATTCCTCTCAGCCCACCATCTCATAGCTTCGGCCGTGAAAGCACACATGAACAACCGCTCAAGCCTATCAATCAGCGGGAAGTACCGAAGTATCTTCACAGCTTTCTTGTTCCCTTTAGGAGTGAACTTATACCGCTCTGTATTGCATAATGGGCAGTATTCAAGATCTGCAAGTCCTTCCCCATAAAACAGAACGCAATCGTATCTGCATGCATGAATCTTGATGTAGGAAAGGCCGAGATCTTTAAGGATATGTCGCACCTTATGATGACTGGTAGGAAGCCGATGTCCGGGGGGCATCGCCCCACCCCATAGCCGAAGCCAATCATCAACCGATTTGACAGTGCCTTTGTTCTCCGTTTTGATCTTCATCACTCCCATGACAGATTCAAGGACAGTCTTACTGCATCCGGGGTACAACGGAGTCTGTTGCAATGCGATCAGGTTGTTGTACTTTTCCATACCACTTGTGTTGACCGGAGATCGGGGTAATGGCTCGAGTGGCTCAATATCAGGGAAACACTCCATCTCCGGAGGTGGGAGTTGCACATCTGGTGCTTCCTCAAAGACACCGCTCTCACGAGGAAACATATCGTTGATCCAGTTCGTTGTCGGATCATTGGAGGAACTCCCTCTCTCCGCAAATTGTCCATGATCATGACGACCCGCAAACTCTGGTTCACCGTGATAAATCCAATTAGTGTATAGGACCCAAAATCCATATCTAGCCAGGTGTTGCTCCACTGTCTCTATGGAAAACCGGTGTCGTGGGGTGGCACACTTGCACTTTTTACACGGACAATAATGAAGTGTAGTGTCTCCACAGTTAGCCATCACAAAATCCAGGAAACTCCTAACTCCATCATGATACGCCTCATCCCATCTTCCAAGGGTAATCCAACTCTTGTCCATCCTGTAAATTCAAGAAATAAATATAGCTATATATAGATATGTATATATGCACGTACTACGTACGTACGCACGTACTACGTACGTACGCACGTACTAATTAATTAAAAAATTCATCATTACACACACACACATATATATATATATATATACACATGCATCCCTAAATTAATTAAAACATCGTCAATCTCCCTAATTAATTAAACACAATGTATTTTTTATATATACCAACAATATATTTTTAATTACAATTAAATTAATTAATATATATATATATACATTTTTTCATCAAATTCATCTAAAATCACCTATAAATCAACAATCAATCACTAATCTTCAACAAAACTTCAATTCTATCTAACCAATACAACATATATATCAACCCATTAATAATCTCATCTCAACACACATATATATATATATATATATATATATCAAATTAATCACACATTTATTCTAATTAAACTCTAAATTAACACACCTCTGCATATAACCAACTAAATCAACACACACAGCAATATACGTACCTTTCAAGCTTATGGCCGAGGTTTTGGACGATTTCAGAGCGTTTTGGACGATTTCATCGACGAATGAGCTCCCTGATGCAGAAGGTCGATCTGATATAAGAGTTATAGCCGACGAATACCCTCCTCGTCGGCTATAACCAAAAACTGTTCGTCGGCTATAACTATTATAGCCGACGAATACCATTCTCGTCGGCTATAACCAAAAACGTTTCGTCGGCTATAGTTATAGCCGACGAGTTGTCGGCAGTCGTCGGCTATAATATTATAGCCGACGATGTGGCCGACGAAATAGTAGTTCGTCGGCTATAAGGGGTTATAGCCGACGAGGTACTATTTCGTCGGCCGTTTTTTCCCATATCGTCGGCTATAACCCCTTTTCTGGTAGTGACTCTTACCTTTCATAGAGGCAAGGAAGTCTTCTTTGGAAATGGATATTTTCTCCGGTTTCTTCCCAACGACATTTCCCAGATTCGCACCAACTGTTTTTGAGTGAGTAGGGTTTCAGGCGGAAGAAGGTACAATGTTTTGTTCAAAGTTCGTGGATCATCTATTGTCCTGATTGCATAGGTTGCGATATCATCTTCGTCCATAATAGATACTGTGTACATGCACAACAATATTAAGAAATTCGAACAAATACTTGAGAATCCCATACTACAAATAATATAATATGGCAAAGCCATTCATATTCAATCAAAAAGGCATACGTAGTTAAGGTGAGGAGGTAAATCTAAGAATCCCATACTAAAGGCATAAAAAAAATGTACAAAGGACTTGAGGACAATTAGATTTTCTTTGTAAATATAATTTGCATAACATGAATCCGTTACCTTTAGTGTTGCCATCTCCATAAATCAGAACTTTATCTTTTGGAGGAAATAAAGTTCCCATCTGTGACAGGTTCCCAGCAAAATAACCACCAAAGCAAGAACCACACACATAAGTGAAGGGGATTTTAGCCTCTTCTATTGCTTTTCTCACTCTCATTTTGTCGTCAAATGTTACTCTTCCCGGTTCAAGTGCATGTCCCATACGCGAAGGGTCCAAAACAAACTCCGATGGCAAGAAGCGCTACACACAGTGACAGTGGGAGAAAATAAATTACCGGCTCATGATGGCCTAAATTTACATATGTGATTATATATTCTTATGTGCATTAACTGGATAAAACGAAGCTCAGACACTTACCTTAAACATTTCCAGCTTGTTTAATGGCCTCTACAAGCTTGAGCTGTAACAAAAGAATGTGGCTGTGGAAATGCGCATCCGACATGGTGCAAATGACAACGTCAACTTGTTTCACGGCATCAGCAAGGCTTTGGATATCAGAAAACGAACCCTCCACGAGATGAGCGCCTAGCTTCTTGAACGACAAGAGCATTTGTAGTTTCTCAGTGTCAAGGCCAATCTCCGTCGCCGGCCTTTGAAGGACATAAGTCGGGTAGCCCTATGCTAGGCTTGCCGTAACAATCCTTCTCCCGATATACCCAGTACCACCTACCACTACAACCTTGAGGTTGCTCTTTGCATTTGCCATGTCCTGCGCGGCTCTCTGGTCATGCGTTTCAAAATTGTCTACCATTTTCGCATATCGATATCAATCTCTATATAAAGAGAGAAAATGCAGTTGGCGATCGATGTCCGTTATTTTTCCTTTTCAGAGGCAACATGGTTACAACTTACAACTTAAAGGCAAGCAAAATATAGAGGGTTTTGCAATTTGTAGTAAAAGTAATTCTAAAAGTTAAACGGTTAGTGCCCCAGTAGTAACAGTAAGAGAGACGTACTGAAGATTGATGTACTATATATATTCCACTTCATGGTTTGTAAGTAATGGGTTGGTCCCCCATGGCTATTCGCAAAACCAAACTATCAACTAATTCAAGGATTGACGTATCCAGCTCCTTATAACTGGAAAGTGACCTATCAATCTGTTTGGTGAGCTTCAACAAACCAGATTGCATTTTATAGCGAAAAATAGAGAGCCTAGGCCGCAAGTGGCGGCAACTACCGTCGGCAATTGAGTTAATTATCCCATTCTGGGTTGTTATCTCCTCCTCCTTTTTCTTCTGATTGATGCTAGTTTCTGCACATGATACTAAATTAGCTGAAACCTTGAATGATGATCAAACAAGAATTCCCTCCAGAAAAGTTACATGATAATTCCAGAGACTTCTTCATTAATAAACATGATCATATTGTAGCTAAATAATTCTAGCTTATAGTACGTAGAATTATACTTTAGATAATCTAATTAAGTGCATTAACTTTCAACAAAATATCTAAAAACGCTAAAATCTTATCTTTGGTGTGATGCAAACTTAGTAAATTAGAACCGGCCAGATAAAGCAAAGCACTACATTCGATCAGCAACATGCAATCCAATATTTCTTGATCCAGCAACTATTAGTGAGCCAACATGGTTTCTAATGACGTAACTATAGCAGCAACACATATACTTGACTTATTAAGCAATCCCGGGATATTAGCAAAAAAAAAAAGGAATCCCTCAGTAGAAGGGTCAAATATATATATATGGTGACAAATACTCTGCAAGTTGTAGAGACGTATTTTTCATTTTCATGCATAAATCTTCAAGTATTCATCCATGCGAGTGTATTTCACTTCTGGATAAAGCTTTGAAGCTTCTTCTCCTTCCTCCCCTATATTGAAGTTTGTCATAGAGCCTTCATGGAAAAACTGATAGTAATGCCCCACTCCGACCTGGCCTGCATAATCCATACCTGAAAAGCAAACATACAAATTATATTACTTAAAAGATTAGAAGGAATGTAATGCATACATCCCATACCAATTTTACATTTTAGCTGAACCTCTCTCCATGACAGTTTCCAGACCACGATACCTTTTTGTGATGGTGGAATTTAACTACTCAAGAATAAATAATGCATGTCGGAAATAAAAATCCAAGCTGAAAGATATATTGGTCGTTACTATATATATCGTCAAACAAGCTGTATAATCCTAACACTTTTGAATTATTAATAGCAACATATACCGATATTCACACAGACATTCAACCTGCCTAGCAATCACTACTCTTACCTTTCATAGAGGAAAAGAGTTCTTCTTTAGAAAGGAAGCTTTTCTCTAGTTTCTTTCCAATTAGATTTTCCCAAATCTCCACCAGTTGTGTTTGAGTGAGGAGGTTATCAGGTGGAAGAAGATACAATGTTTTGTTCAAAGTTCGCGGATCATCTATCGTCTTGATTGTATAGCTCCCGATGTCATCTTCATCCGTGATAGATACTGTACACATACACAGTAACAACAATTTCAGACGAATGTTTGGTAACATTACCTCCATGTGAATTAGAACTTTCTCGATTTAGTGTTAAATATTTGGAATTTAATTTCAATAATATATATTTTTAAAAAATATATTAAAATTTCTTAACCCATTTCAACTGATACACGTACGAGATTTCAATACATGACCTCAACCAATGTTCGTTACTCTAGTTAACCAGTAAGGTCACGACTCATTAATAATATAGTTTATTCACTTTATTGGGTCTTAAAGTATCAAATCTGGAAGAAAATGTAAATATAATTATTTCTTTTTGTGTTTAAAGAATTTAAATTAAAAATCAAACTAATTAAAATATATATATATATATATATATATATATAATGTAATTCACACTCGTCATTTTACATTCTCACACTTCATGTTCATGTTAATAAAAACAAAATTCTAAGAGTTTGAATTTCGTTACAAAAGAAACATCCAATATTCTAAAATTCATTCTCCTACATATAATATTATATTTCCTAAATGGATAACACTTAATCACAACAAACAATTTGTTTACTTAGATAAAGTAAAGACAATATGATTGTCTTGATTTTCCTTTTTTATAAATATAATATGCACAATACCAAACGTTACCTTTAGTGTTGCCATCTCCATAAATAACAACTTTATCCTTTGGAGGAAGGAGTGTTCCCATCTGCGAAAGGTTGCCGACAAAGTAACCAGCGAAGCCAGTTCCACACACATAAGTGAAGGGAATTTCAGCATCTTCTATTGCCTTTCTCACCGCCATTTTCTCATCAAATGTTACTCTTCCTGGTTCTAGTGCATCTCCCAGGCGTGCAGGGTCCAAACCAAACTCTGATGGCAAGAAGCGCTACATATCGAGAGGAAAATAAAAAACAACAAATACGTACGAGTCATGATCGATCGACTATCGAAAACTTATGACTTTGAGCTTCTGAACTGAAACTATTCTGCGCCCTTAATTAGTTGGTTCATAACCTTGTTGAAGGGAGAAGGGGTTGCTATGCTTGAGTGATATGTACAAGCATTAATAAGAGAAGAGTAATCTATCTGACTCGATTACATTAACATTTCCAGCTTGTTTGTGTTAACCATATAAGGGTAGTACAGACATTTGCTTGTAATCCCTAGTCTATAAATAGTTTAAGATGTATTGTTCTCCTTCAACAATTGAATATAAGATGTAGACATTCGAGCTTTTCTAGTGTTTTTTTATATTTTCTGTATTTCAATAATCCATGATTCCTTCTGTTCTCCACATCACATTCATCTGTGTTCCAACTTGATGCTTGTTACCCCCCATCAAGCTGAGGGAGGGTGTTAGGATTAATTAGTTAGAGTTAGTTAGTCTTCTGTTAATCAGCTTTCTAACAGACTGTATTAGCTCATAATGAGCTGTCAGGATTAGCCATGTGTCTGTGTGTGTGGCCTCTTTACTGAGTACATAACCTCTTTCTGTTATTGTAATAGTCAGTTAGTGAGAATCAATATAATCATCTCTTCTTTTCTCTCAAAAAGCTTGATCAGCTTTCATGGTATCAGAGCCTTGGTATCCGGTCTGGAGCCTTGGCCTCTGTGTTTAGTTGCTTCTGCGTTTATTGATTTCAGTAGTTCAGTCTCATCTTTCCCAATTCAAAACCCTAACCTCAGATGTAGATGCCCAGTCTTCCCAAATCAAAGCCTTAGATCAGAGAGGAACGGTGCAGTATGCCTCTTCTCTTTCCGGGCCTCTTCCTTTGATTTGGTTTGTTCTCATCCTTCGCTCTTCGACTCAGTTTTCGCCACCGATTTGGTTCGCGATTTCGTGCTTTGTGGGTTCCAAGAGAGTGGAGTTCAAAGATAGGGTGTCTAGAGATCTTCGTTGGTGGACGGCGGAATCTGGTACTCTTTGGTTCGCCGACGATTTAACGGCTTAGTGACTTCGCGACTCTCTTAGTTCACCAACGCTACAGTCATCTAATGTTGAAGACTCTGGTAATCTTCTTGTATCTTTGCTCCTTAGAAATCTCTTCATACAATGCAGTATGTTCAGCAAGGTTTTGATAGTATCTGTCAGATTTGGTAATTCCATCACTTAGATTCATGGATTCTCTCTGTGATTTGGCTATTGTGCCCAATATCGACAGTTTTCCGGTTTTCTCTTTTTATCAAAGTTTATGTTGAAGTCAAGAATGACAAAGAATTTTATATTTTGTTTTCGGACTGGTGAATTGGCATAGCAAGCTGGATTATAGTTTGGGTGTATGGGTTTATGTGTTAGTTCTGCCTATTTGAGAGATGGGTGTCCAAATTAAGTTGTTCTGTTACTCTAGTGATGGAGGAATTGGCAGGTTGCAGATGCAAATGAGGTGCCTATAATTGCAGTAGACTGTTATGATTTTGTGCATTCATTGCCTATAAGCTTCAGTTCGACATCTGCAGTAATATAGTTACATGATTCTGGGCTTCTATCGGAAGTAGAGTGGAGATGACTAAGTTACTGCTGCTATATCTTGTTATTGGGCTGCTGGTTTTTCTTAGAGTTTGGTAGCAGTATATGTGGTCACAAAATTTCAAAAGAATGATTGAGGCAGTGCGCAGTCATATGGAGCTTTCAATTTTTCAGTTTTCAAAAATTAAGAGATATATAAAAGTTTCAGGATTTTAGTTGGTTCCTTTGCTGCCCTGCGGCCATGGTTTCTCTCATCTCTGCTGCTTCAGTGCTCTGCTGCTACCAACACAGTCTTGTCATCTTGCTCTATGAATTGCACTCATTTTGCTATTAGGTTGTTGGGTTTTGTTTTTGGGATGTTATCTTTGTAATGCTCTACATCATGTAATTTGGTTGTAGTTTGGTTGATTGTCTCTTCCAACCATAATGCTTGGTAACAAGCATATGGTTGAGGGGGGGTGTTAACCATATGAGGGTAGTACAGACATTTGCTTGTAATCCCTAGCCTATAAATAGTTTAAGATGTATTGTTCTCCTTCAACAATTAAATATAAGATGTAGACATTCGAGTTTTTTCTAGTGTTTCTTTATATTTTCTGTATTTCAATAATCCATGATTCCTTTCAGTTTGATCGCTTTAACAAGCTTGAGCTGTAATAAAATGTTATGACTGCGGAAATGCACCCCTGACATGGTGCAAATGACAACGTCGACTTGTTTGACAGCATCGACAAGGCTTTGGACATCAGAAAACGATCCCTCCACGAGATGTGCTCCTTGCTTCTTAAACGACAAGAGCATCTGTACTTTCTCAATGTCGAAGCCGATCTCTGCCGCCGGCCTTTGAAGGACATTAGTCGGGTAGCCTTGTGCTAGGCTTGCCTTAACAATCCTCCTCCCAACATACCCAGTACCACCTACAACAAGAACCTTAAGATTTCTCTTTGCATTTGCCATGAATCCTTGCCCAGCTCTCTGATTATGTGTTTCAATTGTTTTGGGGTTTTGCGTTACTGGGTAGAATTCACTCCTATATAAAGAAAAACAATGTAGTTGGTGATCGATCGATGCCCATTAATTTTCCTTCTCAAACACAACTTGTCACAAGCAAGCTGTAAAATTCTCTAAAAGTCTAATATAATTGGTGCCGTAGACGGACTGATCGAAGATCTATATGTTATATATTGTAATAAGACTTTCAAGTATTATCTTAGAATAACGTAGAGTCTTGATTTTGAACAAACCAGTTGTACTTTATAAGTTTATACATCCGCGAAAAATAGACAACATGTAAAACAGTAACAAACGTGACTCGTGAATTAACTGTACTGATATTGTTTTAACTTAACCACCTTAAAGACTTTAAAGGTATTGAGTTTTAATTAAAAAATGTCTCGATACAATTAGTTAGTATTATCAACATACTTATAAGATATATTTTATTTGTCACTTTTCTAATGTGCACGTGGGATCTCTATTCTCCGACACAACTTTGCCCGTAAGCGGCGGCAACTACCGCCTGCAACTTTAAGACTTTAGAGTTCTTTTTTCTTGGGTTATTATATCCTTCTCCTTTTTCTTCTGATTAAGCGTTTGATGTGAGAGTGTAAGACTATTAGTTACGTACTCCTAGAGCCCTACTACGTACAGTTAGACATCACTAACATTATAATTCTAGCTAGCTAGTAATCTCTAGCTTGATGCAGAATACTAGCTTTTGAAGATCAATGTGCATAAATTTTCAATAAAATATCTAAAATACACTCAAACTCAAATTTGGTGTGGCAAGAAAACAATTGCAAGTCGATCGATCGAGCTTAACATAAACTAAGATATATAGTAAATCAAATGAAACCAGATAATATCCAAATTCAATGCAATAATAGATCGTAGAAAGAGCGAGCTGAAACCCAAAAATGTACCTTGTAAACCTCTTAATTCAGTTATAACTTGAGAAGGATGCGACTTGCATTTCTTACTAATTCGTTAATTAGAAGCTGACACAGTGCGTATAACCTAATTAATGTGAAAGAAACCGAGATTATGCGAGCAAAAGAGAAGTACTTTGGCTTTCGAGTTCCGTTGGAAACAAACTGAAAGTAAAAGAAAAAAAAAAATGAGATCGAAGATAACACAATCAAATTAAGGGACAAACGGATATCAGTAGTGTATATAACCTTGTATCTGTTCTTCAGTTCGTCTTTATGTAATGTGTGGTGTCTTGTTTGGCTTTTCAACTCTGAGCAAAGTACGACCAGAAAGAGTTGCTCTAGCCAGCGATGAAGGTTGTTGCTACAATAACCAAAGTAAAACCAAGAGAAACTATATTGGTGCAAAATTGAAAATCAAACAAGAAAACATGCAGTTGTCGAGAGATAAATTTGAGACACTCAAATCAGAAGAGAAATGAAGGGAATGCGTGATATACTCTCGAGTTTTCAGTCAGTTCCATATAGGTCGAAGGAAGAGATTACATGCTGGAGTTCGAGTTAGAATTAGATCACGCGCGCAGAAAGTAAATAATTAAAGAGTATTGTCATGAAATGTTGCAGTATATAAGAAAATGATCGAATGCATGGTAGTCCTTATGAGAACATATACTCATATAGTATGAAGAGAAAGCTGCAACCTGCAAGTTCATATATAATTGAAAAACGCGAGGGTGAGTGGGTGACACGGTATCTAACATATAATGTATGTAAATCAGTATACAAAGGAAAGCATAAGTAGCAACATGCCATGTTGTTAATGACGTTCAACAAACATAAAGCATTGTAGATGCCAAGTATGTATTTAAAAGTCCAAGATTCTTCAACAATATATGCACCTTGCACATGTAGAGAGGGAGTGATGCATGTGTTCTAAGTTTCTGAAAGTTCTCTATAAATGATTGCACCCAATTTTTTGGGTTCGAATCACCGACGTCATATGTGATTGATCATATGTGCATTAATTGGATATAACATAGCTCAGTTGATTACCTTAACATTTCCAGCTTGTTTAATGGCGTCTACAAGCTTGAGCTGTAACAAAAGACTCTGGCTGTGGAAATGTGCATCAGACATGGTGCAAATGGCAACGTCAACTTGTTTGAAAGCTTCAACAAGGCTTTGGAGTCTGTATATCAGAAAACAAACCCTCCATCATGAGATGAGCCCGTTGCTTCTTCAACCAGAAAACGAACCCTGGCCTCCACGAGATTTGCCCCTTGCTTCTTGAACGACAAAGGCATTTGTTGTTTCTCAGTGTCGAGGCCAATCTCCGTTGCTGGCCTTTGAAGGACATAAGTCGGGTAGCCTTGCCCTTGTGCTAGGCTTGAAGGACATGAGTGATGTTCCTCAATACACATTCAGTGATTTCGAACAATATTGTCACTTACGACATTTCGAAATCAGGGTTTGGGGGAGATATATAAAAATTAGTATTGATCGATCTGTGCATCTTTGATCATGTGCGCTGAATTATCTCTTTGAAAAGCCAGCCCTCTCGGGCCGTACAGCAAGGTAGTAAATGTTATTCTCAGTTGACTACATGGAACTATCAATCTAGCGTTCAAAGGAATCCTTTCTATCCTGTGAGTTCGAACCGGGAGTCCAAGTCCTGCTCTTTCCCAGTCTCCCTTTATAGTATATACAATGTCTGCTTTCTTCTCCTGGTTCTCCTTCTGTTGTGGATCCAAGAACCTTTAGATTTCTCTTTGGATTTTCCATGTCCTGCGCAGCTCTCTGGTCATGCGTTTCAATTGTCTTACGTTTATGCATAGACATGACGCCGTGCATCAATCACAATATAAAGAAAGAAAATGCAGTTGGTGATCGATATGTCCGTTAATTTTCCTTTTGAAAGACACCATGGTTACAACTTAAAAGCCAGCAAACTAGGGTTTTGCAATCTGTAGTAAAAGTAATTCTAGTTTTCGATCTAGAAGCTGTTAACTGGTTGATGCCCGAGATGTAACAGTAACAGAGACGTACAGAAAATTTATATTTTACATTCGATTTCATGGTTTGCACTTTGTGTAAGACTAAATTAGAAAAGTCATCATCTAAGCAATAAATATCAAACTAGAATTCATTAATTGGAGACACTACAAAAAATCTGAACAACAATCACATAATTGATACGTGGGCATAAGGGTTATTGAACACGTTTAAACATGGGCAAGGGGTGTTACCCACAGTGCAGCGACGATTAAACGGAACGTTGGTGTTACTGCCGTGGCGATTACTTAATTGAACCACGAAACCATGAGATTCGTGAGATAGCTGCATCTCTGCACTTGGGTCCCACTAGTCAAAGACTCAGAGTTATAGCAGAGCCATTACATCAATAATTATCAGTTTTGAATTATCTTCTAATTATCTTTAATTATATTCATACAATTAATGTTTTCCATTAATTTTTATTCCATCTTCATGCTTGGTGACTTGGAATTTCCATTGATCTTAAAGGAGATGTCTCAGTAGAGATGGCTGAGTCAAGTTTTATCTCACTTAATTCGTTCCTCCTACAATCATAATCAACATAACAATAAAATGTTAGCTAATATAACTAGTATCAGTTCAAATTGAGGTAGTGTTCATTTTATGAATCTCATTACCTGAAGAAGATCCAGCATGCAGAATTGAAATTTGTCTTCGATCGCCTGAAAGTTATAGATCAGGCCTTAGTTACCCAAAAATTCAGAAGCCAAATGGAATATTTAGGGGATAGTGTTAGCAAAATAATAGATCTAGATCAAGCCTTATATTTACCCAAAAAATCAAAAGCAAAGTTGAAGATTCAAAACGATTTCACCTGCAGAAATTTATCTATTTGATATCCTTAATTGGTGATCCATGTTGGAATTTCACCTGCACATGCACAACAACAAGTCTGGAAAATATATGAACTAGAAGCTACTCTTGAGCAAGACCAACAAAAGAACAACTCATGGAGTCTCTTGAAAAATATGAATTTAGAGAGGGATAGAGAGAGGGGAGAGAGAGAGAGAGAGCTGCAACTTGTTTGTGGTGAACTCTGGGCACGTTTACTTCACAGCAATCGGAATCAATCCTTAGGGATTGATTCCCTTTGCGCACAGTAAAGTGCGTTTACCTCCACATCCGGAATGGAATGCTGTGTGGGTCCCACTCAAAGTTCAGGAATGACTCCCCCTTCTTAATTCCGGACTCCCCATGTAGTATTCATTCTCGGAGAGGGCTGAATGACTTTTATTTTCCAACATTGTCCCTAGATTTTTCATGCTAAACCAAAAACACCCCTTCATCCTCTCCCATCACCAAACCGATCAGTCGAGCTCGAACTCCCGTAGTCCCGCCACCTCTACTACTCCTCTTCGGAAATGACCTACCCCCCTACCACCACCGCCGCCTCCACCATCCTCCCTTCTACTCATCGGAGAAGACCGAAGCCCTCCCCGAGCTGTTCCGAACTCGTCGTCTACCAAGCTCTTGGATCCGCCTACCGCCTTACAATTGGGAGCCCGACCTGGTTCGAAAGGCACGGGTGGAGAGGGATCGGTGGGAGGCGAGGGTTAGGTAGCGGAGCCGGAGAGGGAAGGCACAGGAGAAGGTGCGTACGGGTCGGGGCTCGGAAATGGAGGAGGAGGAGGAGGGTGCAAATTTCATGGAGAGGAAGCGGGTCGGGTAGTTGAGGAGGCGGAGTTGTGGGAGGAGCTTAACGGGACGAAATCATGGAGGGGATGAGAGGTGAGAAGGTGGAAGTCCCAGAAATGGTGGAGTTAATGAAAGATTTGCATGATTCTGCGATTTTGATTTTTCCATATGAATTCAATGAGTTGTAGCAGTCATTTATATGCAGATTCTGCTGGAATCAGAGACTATTTATATAAATCTTGAAATCTACTTTTTTATTTGCACCAGGTGTTTAACGCAGTGCCGCGCTAAAGACGCACCTCCTCTTCGCTCATTGGAGCACTTAGAAGAGGGTTGGGGCTCCTCATAATGTCTTTTACATACACAAGAATCGAACCTTCGACCTTACTTAAGTAATTCAGTTTGCTTACCAACTGAGCTGGACCTCCTGGGTGGTTTATCTACTTCTTATCCAACAACTTAGGGAGATTATTTTCTTTTTAAAAAATCAAAGAAATGCAGTATATATAATAATTATGATAAACAAAAATAGTGAACTAAGCAAATGTCATATCAGAGGATTCACAGCCCCTTAAACAAAGGTAAAAGCAACCATAATGTTGCACAGTAGTTCTTCAATGTCAGAAGTATATTTATTTAATATTCATCAACCACATTATCAAGCAAATCGTGGGATCATTAGCATTAGTATATTGAATTATTATTCATCAGCCACTTTGTCTAGCAAATCGTGGGATCATAGTATACACCATGTGTACTGTTCATTTAATACCCACGAAAACAGAAACATGCCACGAAAAAAACGTCGGTAAAGCCAACTTTTTTTGTAGTGAGATATCTGATTATATACGATCGATACCCAGAGATCGTTTTAGTTAAGTATATCTAACCTAGATATGATTAGGAATCTATTATCAACTTGTATTAGTAAACTGTGTTGGTGATGTTTGAGAAAACCTAATTCAGAGTTAACTTGGATATCAAGTAGAATCTTTATGGGAAATCTCTTGGTGCCAATTAAACTTTATAAATAAGGTGTGTTGGTCCCTGCTCTCTGCTCTACAACAATTAGACATTAAGTGTTTGCCCCATAGATGGTGTCAAAATGTAGAGCTGAGGAGAAGACTAATAGTGCTATTGCTGCTGCTCGTCTTGCTGTTCAACTTGAAGCCATGTCTCTAGACCAGAATGAAGGTATATATGATATTGTAATCCTATTTAGTTAGTTCATGATTTGGTGATTGACATTCAGGATGTGTTTACGCTTTGTGATTTTGATCTTAGGATAATTGCTCATATAGAAATTTTATATGGTATCAGAGAATACTAAATTCGACAAACATAAATAGTATTAACGTTAATCAATTATGCATGAATTGGGATTTTTTTATTCTTCAAGTTTTACATTTAAAAAAAAAATCTTTTGGTTCATTGGGCCATTTAGAGCCCAAACCCGGCCCAAAACCCGCAATTGCACTGACCCAAACACGCTTCAGTTAAATACCCAGAAATCAACCGTTGTTAAAACGGTCATATTGATTTGGAGATTAGGGTTCTTCGGCTAGAAAAAAAACTGCAGAGACGATTTCCTCTCTTTTGGAATTCAAGCCCTAATGATGCGATTCAAGATGGCAAGTCGATTCTGGCTAAAGTTAAATTTTTCCTTCCGTATTTTTTAAAATTTTGCAGCATAAGGAAATCATGGTCAGATGTTTGTTGAAAAGTTTAGTTTTTGATTCAAAGCATGTCTACGATTTCAGTTCTACGCAAGAACCCTATACACATTCCCGGCATGCACTTAAGTAAGGTAGATTGGGGACCGGATGAAACTTAATTTGGCTGAGCATGTTGTTTGTGGTTAGATGAATGCTTTAATAGGATGAATTCTTTGTAATTGATGAATTTTGATGGTGGAATCTCCTTTGTGTATGTGTGAAGTATGTGTTTCACCAATAAGTAATTAAATTGTGTTTTCATTGTTGGTTTGTGATTTTGTAAAATATAGGAATGTTGCACAAAATAATTTATGCAAGTTACATGTTTCACATTAAGTTAAAGACCAAAACTTGTGTTTTATTTCTAAACTGTGTATCTGATGGCTTCCAAAGAAGTGGTTTTTACATAGTTTAAAGGTAAAACAACATCATACATGATTTTGGATTCAATTAAGATACTAAAAGCTTTTCTTCTGTCATAAAGATATTGACTGCTTTTAGGATAACATGAGTTCATTGGTTGTGGTATGATGATTTTGAAACTACATAATGTCATGTCTTCTGCTATAAAAGTGATGCTTGACATTAATTTATATTTTTTTGGTGTGTATCGTTTGATGTTTTCTGTATTAATGTATGTGTTTTGCCATGAGCTGATTGAGAAATTTACACATATATATGGAAAACTATTTTTACAATGAAAAACTTTCAAAGAACTGTCCAAACTTATATTTTCTTTGTCTTTTGCTCTGTAAGAGTTACTGTTGAGATATAAATCCCACATGAGAAAATGGGACCTAGTATAAAAGTTTATAAGGGTTTGGGCTACTCCTTTCATTGCCAATTGGTTTTAGATTGGAACCCTAGACTACTTTATCATAGTATTAGAGCGGGTTACCCACGTGTGTGCTTTCTATCTCTCTCTCTCCCCCCGAGCTACACAGACTCCATGTCACCCAAATAGTTGTCCACATGTATGGCTTGAAAGTTTACCACACGTGCGGGGGCGTGTTAAGATATAAATTCCACATGGGAAAATGAGACCTAACATGTGGGTTTATAAGAGTTTGGGTTACTCTTTTCATTACCAATTGGTATTAGATTGGAACCATAAACTACTTTATCAGTTACCTTCTTGAATGTTAATGCCATCCAGATGCTCACTGGATCTAATTTTAAGGATTGGAAAGCTGGAATATATTTGTATTTGATGTCCTATGAAAATATGGATATGTGCTTCACACATAACATGATGACTGGAGGTTAGGAGGTACCATGATGATTGGTATAGGTCTAATAAGAGGGCTAAAATACTCATTAGAAATTTCATGAGCTCTATTATGAGAGGAAGTATTGAAGAATTAGTACTAGCTAGAGACATTATGGAGAAGATTGAGGCCAAGTATAAGAAGAGCAACAAAGCAGAAGCAACTAGGATTAGAAAGGAGTACAACGAGCTGAAGTACTATGGAGTTGGAGGAATTAAGAACCACATCATGAGGCTCATTGAGTTGAACTCTCGACTAAGAGTGCTGGATCAAGGAGTAAAAGATGAATAATTAGTTCACATGCCTCATACTCTCTCCCACCTAGTTTCAGTGTTTTGAGGACTAGCTATAATGCGCAAAAAGAGAATTGGTCTCTGAGTGACCTCATCTCAATCTGTGTAGATGAAGAGTTTAGATTGATGAGGAAGGAGAAACAATCTGCAACCTCTGTGAACGTAATGCAGTAGAGTAAGTGGAAGAAAAATAAGCTTAAAGTCAATAAAACTATAGTAAAGCCATCCAGTAGTACTGCAAGAGGTAAAGTCAATAGGCCTTTCAGGTTCAAATGCTACTTTTGCAAGAAACACTACCAGAAAAGGGGTTATAGCCGACGATATGGGAAAAAACGGCCGACGAAATAGTACTTCGTCGGCTATAAGGGGTCATAGCCGACGAATTACTATTTCGTCGGCCACATCGTCGGCTATAATATTATAGCCGACGAGTTGTCGGACGTCGTCGGCTATAACTATAGCCGACAAAAAGTTTTTGGTTATAGCGACGAGGAGGGTATTCGTCGGCTATAACTCTTATATCAGATCTATTCTGCAGCAGCGAGCTCATTCGTCGAAAATATTTCGAAAACGCTCTGAAATCGTCCAAAACCTCGGCCATAAGCTTGAAAGGTACGTATATTGCTGTGTGTGTTGATTTAGTTGGTTATATGCAGAGGTGTATTAATTTAGAGTTTAATTAGAATAAATGTGTGATTAATTTGATATATATATATATATATATGTGTGTGTGTGTTGAGATGAAATTATTAATGGGTTGATATGTTGGTTAGATAGAATTGAAGTTTTGTTGAAGATTAGTGATTAATTGTTGATTTATAGGTGATTTTAGATGAATTTGATGAAAAAATGTATATATATATTAATTAATTTAATTGTAATTAAAAATATATTGTTGGTATATATAAAATATACATTGTGTTTAATTAATTAGGGAGATTGACGATGTTTTAATTAATTTAGGGATGCATGTGTATATATATATATATATATATATATATATATATATATATGTGTGTGTGTGTGTGTGTGTGTGTGTGTGTGTGTGTGTGTGTGTGTGTGTGTGTGTAATGATGAATTTTTTAATTAATTAGTACGTACGTACGTACGTAGTACGTGCATATATACATATCTATATATAGCTATATTTATTTCTTGAATTTACAGGATGGACAAGAGTTGGATTACCCTTGGAAGATGGGATCAGACGTATCATGATGGAGTTAGGAGTTTCCTGGATTTTGTGATGGCTAACTGTGGAGACACTACACTTCATTATTGTCCGTGTAAAAAGTGCAAGTGTGCCACCCCACGACACCGGTTTTCCATAGAGACAGTGGAGCAACACCTGGCTAGATATGGATTTTGGGTCCTATACACTAATTGGATTTATCACGGTGAACCAGAGTTTGCGGGTCCTCATGATCATGGACAATTTGCCGAGAGAGGGAGTTCCTCCAATGATCCAACAACGAACTGGATCAACGATATGTTTCCTCGTGAGAGCGGTGTCTTTGATGAAGCACCAGATGTGCAACTCCCTCCTCCGGAGATGGAGTGTTTCCCTGATATTGAGTCACTCGAGCCATTACCCCGATCTCCGGTCAACACAAGTGGTATGGAAAAGTACAACAACCTGATCGCATTGTAACAGACTCCGTTGTACCCCGGATGCAGTAAGACTGTCCTTGAATCTGTCATGGGAGTGATGAAGATCAAAACGGAGAACAAAGGCACTGTCAAATCGGTTGATGATTGGCTGAAGATATGGGGTGGGGCGATGCCCCCCGGACATCGGCTTCCTACCAGTCATCATAAGGTGCGACATATCCTTAAAGATCTCGGCATTTCCTACATCAAGATTCATGCATGCAGATACGATTGCGTTCTGTTTTACGGGGAAGGACTTGCAGATCTTGAATACTGCCCAGTATGCAATACAGAGCGGTATAAGTTCACTCCTAAAGGGAACAAGAAAGCTGTGAAGATATTTCAGTACTTCCCGCTGATTGATAGGCTTGAGCGGTTGTTCATGTGTGCTTTCACGGCCAAAGCTATGAGATGGTGTGCTGAGAGGAATGTGCCTGACGATGACACCCTTAGACATCCCGCCGACGGAGAGGCTTGGAAGAAGAATGTGTTGGAGTTTCCTGAATTTGCATCAGAGGTTCGAAATGTTTGGCTAGGGCTATCATCCGACGGTTTCAACCCTTTTGGCAAGAAAGAGCTTCAGTACAGTGTGTGGCTAGTTATTTTGATTCCGTACAACTTTCCTTCGTGGATGTGCATGAAGAAGGAATATAACATGCTCACATTGTTGATTCCAGGCCCAGGTTATCCGGGAAAGTGTCTCGATGTGTATTTGAGACCCGTAATTGAGGAGCTTCGGTACTTGAGTCTGAACGGCCACCTGGTCTACGACCGGTTCAAAAATGAGATGTTCCGGATGCATGCCATGCTTGTTGGCACGATCAGTGACTTTCCTGGGAGGGGTATGTTGTCGGGCAGCGTCACCAGGGGTTACAGGGCTTGTTCAGAGTGCATGACTGTTAATTGCTCCAGTCCTCATTGCAGCAAGATTGTCCAGATGCGTCACCGTCGTTGGCTTCCGCATGACCATCCATTTAGGGACGATGCACAGGCTTTTGATGGGACTGAAGAAAGGGGCTGGGCACCCGAGCAATGGACTGGGGAGGAAATATTGGCAGTGTTGAATGAGTATGACTTTGGTCTGCTTAGCAATCATCCCGATGTGTTGCGCACGATTCCAGAGAGGCCGGATCGGTATAGGTTCTGGTCACACAAGAGCATCTTATGGGAACTTCCTTATTGGGCCAGGTTGGCTACCAGATACTACCTGGATGTCATGCATATAGAGAAGAACGTGGGTGAAGCCGTGGTTGGCACAGTTTTGAATTGGGAGAAGAAAACAAAAGACACCCCCAAGGCACGCGTTGATCTGAGAAATATGGGACTGCGGGACCATTTGTGGTTGAGAGAGGGCAGAAGCAAAATGCCCCAAGCTCCTTACACCGTCACCAGGGACCAGAAATATAAAATCTTTGGATGGCTGAGTAATGTCAGGTAACTTTTTATTAGGCATGTATTCCCTAAAGAATCCATCTGTTGTTGGACGACTATATATGCATGAAATCTAATTGTTGTTAATGGCTATGCAGGTATCCTTATGGCTATGCGGGTAACATAAGCAAGTGTGTTAACTACCGAGACAACAAGATGTACGGATTGAAGAGTCACGACTGCCATGTACTGCTTCAACGCCTCTTCCCTATTTTCATTCGAGCGTACTTGGAGGATGAAGTGGTTGAGCCGTTGGTGGCGTTGTCAAGATTCTTCCAGAAGTTATGCGCTAGAGAAGTTAGAAAATCAGACCTCATGAGAATGCATGAGGAAATCGTTTTTATCTTGTGCAAGTTCGAGAGGATATTTCCCCCAAACTTCTTTGACATCATGCCTCACCTGATGATCCATCTTCCCCAACAATTGTTGCTTACCGGTCCCGTACACTACACTTGGATGTATCCCATCGAAAGGTACATGTTATTCATAAATTTGATTTATACATGTTTTTAAATAAAAGTTGCATGCTCTTAACATGCACTTGTTAACCTTGCAGACAACTTGGAGACTACAAGAAATATGTGCACAATAAATCTGCGCCTGAGGGGTGTATTGCTGAAGCTTACATTGCGCATGAGTGTGTAACGTACGCCAAGTTGTACTTGGGAGCGATGGAGGACCCCCCACAACATCCAAGTCGAGATGACCCCGAGTTCAACCTATCTATCGTCGCCAACTCTGTTGTACCATACGGAAACTTCAAGAAGAAGGGTGTGGACAAGTTGCCTGACCATGAGGTAGGGATTGCCCACTGGTGGGTTCTAATAAACTGTCCGGAGGTACAATATTGGAAACGAACCCATCTTCACTGCAAGGAAGTTTGCGGTGATGTCGAGTACCACAACACGACGTTTGCAGACTATTTTCCACAATGGGTAAGTGTATAAATATATATATTAGATGACTTTCTTTTACAGTTCCCTATTCTTTAATCATAAACACACCAAGTGATTTGAGTTATATTTTTCAGCTGATGCAAGTGGCTGCGAGGGGTGGTCATACAAATTACTCAGAGGAATTGAGGCTGTTGTCGATGAAGCCGATATCTTCCACAGTCCGCCCAATGTGTGATGTCAACGGCGTTAAGTATATATGTGAAGCTAGAGACGGGGAACGCAAAATACAGAATTCTGGGGTGATGGTCGATGGTGCAGAGGGGGGCGTGGATTTTTACGGTGTCCTACAGTCAGTTGTTGAACTCATTTATGGGAACCGCATGAAAGTCCACTTGTTCAAGTGTCGATGGTTTGATACTAGGCCGCACCGCATACGGATCGATCAGTACGGCATACTTTCGGTGAATACCGCCACTAGTGTGTATGAAGATGACCCCTTTGTTTTCGCCACAGCGGCCAAAAAGGTCTTTTATCTTGACGATCCATTGAACAAAGGCACGTGGAAGGTAGTTAACCATGTGTCTCAGCGAGACATATACAGTGCTACCACACTTGGTGTGAGCACAGAGTGTCAAGAAGCGACCGCATACCAAGAGCCGGACGCCGGCGACATTCCGGAATCCTCCACCATCCGCGATAATAATGTGACGCCGGGCAGAGTGGTTCGACTTCCTAGGGGTCAGGTGCCCATGTATGATGTTAATCCGAATCGTCTATATCAGGCAGACGATGACTCAGACGACGAGTACGAGCACCGGTTGCCAGATATTAACTACTATACTACGTCTGACTCAAGTGATGAGGATGATTCTGATTATCATCCTTAGTATACTGTTTATGTATGTATTTGTGTACGATGGTGCATGCATGTATGAATACATTTTTCGTCCTTAATTACCGTTTTCCGAGTTTATGGGAAATTGTATTGAATTGTTTGTGCGATGTTCAGGAATTTATCAGGTGAAATAGGCAATTTTCAGGCCCTAAATGACAAATTTTCAGAAAGATAAGCATTATAGCCGACGAAATGGACCATACTTCGTCGGCTATAATGCCCATTCTGGGTAATTTAATATGCAAGTCATCGGCTAACGACAAAATGTTGAAGGTCGTCGGCTAAAGTATAGCCGACGACCTGTAATTCGTCGGCTATAACCCCTGGCCCGGATGTTGACCGAAACCATTGCTTGATCCTTCAAATGCAAAAGTGTCGTGAAATAAGATACGACCGAAATATTGAAATACGTCTACGGTTAAAAAATGGGAAGATTCCGACAAAATCTGTGTGCCGAATGTTGCGGTTAGCTGTTTTTTACTTCCGTTTTCCTATGGGTAGCCTGACGGTCGGTAAATATTTTGAGGAAAATTTTTATACGATTAGTTGCGTCTCATCGATCTGAAACTATTCTCTGTTGAAGGTCAGGCCAAAAAACGTCATTTAGACGGGCCAATTTCCGTTTTAAAGCGTTTAGAGGTTTGACTTTGCAATTTGACCGTACCGATCGAGCCTTTAACGTTGTCAGATGTAGTTGGAATTTTTTTCATACTTGTATTTAATCTTAACGGTGATATCTGACGGTTGGAATAGATTTTCCAAACTTTTAGATTCGAAATCGGAACATATGCACTAATGTTCCTTAACTTGTTTACTAAGTGTTTAAGTGAATGTATAGTTTCAAATAGTTACTATACGTAGACCCTTCAAATGCAAATGTGTCGTGAAATAAGATACGACCGAAATATTGAAATACGTCTACGGTTAAAAAATGGGAAGATTCCGACAAAATCTGTGTGCCGAATGTTGCGGTTAGTTGTTTTTTACTTCCATTTTCCTATGGGTAGCCTGACGGTCGGTAAATATTTTGAGGAAAATTTTTATACGATTAGTTGCGTCTCATCGATCTGAAACTATTCTCTGTTGAAGGTCAGGCCAAAAAACGTCATTTAGACGGGCCAATTTCCGTTTTAAAGCGTTTAGAGGTTTGACTTTGCAGTTTGACCGTACCGATCGAGCCTTTAACGTTGTCAGATGTAGTTGGAATTTTTTTCATACATGTATTTAATCTTAACGGTGATATCTGACAGTTGGAATAGATTTTCCAAACTTTTAGATTCGAAATCGGAACATATGCACTAATGTTCCTCAACTTGTTTACTAAGTATTTAAGTGAATGTATAGTTTCAAATAGTTACTATACGTAGACCCTTCAAATGCAAATGTGTCGTGAAATAAGATACGACCGAAATATTGAAATACGTCTACGGTTAAAAAATGGGAAGATTCCGACAAAATCTGTGTGCCGAATGTTGCGGTTAGTTGTTTTTTACTTCCGTTTTCCTATGGGTAGCCTGACGGTCGGTAAATATTTTGAGGAAAATTTTTATACGATTAGTTGCGTCTCATCGATCTAAAACTATTCTCTGTTGAAGGTCAGGCAAAAAAACGTCATTTAGACGGGCCAATTTCCGTTTTAAAGCGTTTAGAGGTTTGACTTTGCAGTTTGACCGTACCGATCGAGCCTTTAACGTTGTCAGATGTAGTTGGAATTTTTTTCATACATGTATTTAATCTTAACGGTGATATCTGACAGTTGGAATAGATTTTCCAAACTTTTAGATTCGAAATCGGAACATATGCACTAATGTTCCTCAACTTGTTTACTAAGTATTTAAGTGAATGTATAGTTTCAAATAGTTACTATACGTAGACCCTTCAAATGCAAATGTGTCGTGAAATAAGATACGACCGAAATATTGAAGTACGTCTACGGTTGAAAAATGGGAAGATTCTGACAAAATCTGTGTGCCGAATGTTGCGGTTAGCTGTTTTTTACTTCCATTTTCCTATGGGTAGCCTGACGGTCGGTAAATATTTTGAGGAAAATTTTTATACGATTAGTTGCGTCTCATCGATCTGAAACTATTCTCTGTTGAAGGTTAGGCCAAAAAACGTCATTTAGGCGGGCCAATTGCCGTTTTAAATCGTTTAGAGGTTTGACTTTGTAGTTTGACCAAAGAATAGCCGACGACATACTTAACTTCGTCGGCTAAACTCTTGCGATCCGCGCCATTTCATTGTCCGCCGTTGGATGGGCGAGAACTGACGGCTGCTGAGAGCGTGAAGTATAGCCGACGAGATTCATATTATAGGCGACGAAATCCATACTTCGTCGGCTATAACCGGCCCGTAAAGCCCAACTTCGGCCCGGCCCGGATTTCGGGTCAGAGTATAGCCGACGAATTTCGTCGGCTATACTATAGCCGACGAATTAAAATTAAATCGTCGGCTATAGTCCTTCGATTTTCACACTATAGGCGACGAAATTCATACTTCGTCGGCTATAACAGGCCCCCAAAGCCCAACTGAGGCCCGGCCCGGATTTCGGGTCAGAGTATAGCCGACGAAATTCGTCGGCTATGACTATAGCCGACGAATTAAAATTAAATCGTCGGCTATAGTCCTTCGATTTAAACCGCAACAGAGGTGCCTCTCCCTCATTTTCTGCTTAATTAGAACCCTAATTTCCCAGCCCACCCGATCGACCGATCGACCCAGCCCCACCCGACGCCGATCGACCATCCCCCACGCCGATCGACCCCTCCCCGCCCCGGCCCCCTCCTTCCCGAGCCCTCCCCGACCCGAAATCTCTCCGAACGGCAACGCCACTAGCCGCCGCCCCTAGCCGCCGTCGCCGCCCCACCGCACCACCTCCCCTAGCCGCACCACCATGTCAGGTAGTCCCGCTCTCCCTCATTTATGGTTTTTGGAAATTTTGTGGAATTTTGTGGTTTTGTGGAATTTAGGGATTTTGTGAAATTTTATGGTTTTTGTGAAATTATGTGGAATTTAGGGTTGTTGTGCAATTTATGGAATGTTGTGGAATTTTGTGGAATTTTTTAGAGGATATATATATATATATATATATTTTTCGGAATATATATATATATATAATTAGGTATAAATATATTTATGTATATATATAATTAGGTATATATATATTTAATGAAGTTTTTTATTTTTTTGTGAAATTTATGGAATTTTGTGGAAATTTTTTTAATGTTGTGGAATTTTTGTTAATTTTGTGTAATTTTTAGGAGGATATATATATATATATATATTTCGGAATATATATATATATATATAATTAGGTATAAATATATTTTTGTATATATATAATTAGGTATATATATATTTAATTGTTGTAGAATAATCGGAATTGGTCTACTCATTTCATTGATAATCCCCTTTATATAGGGTGAGTATTACAACGGTAATAGGAAATACATTAATGACAATAATGACTACATAATTAGCTATCGTCAGTTACATTGACGAAGGCACATAATACGTTTTTCCTTCAACACTCCCCCTTGTGCCGAGTCAGAGATAAAATGGTGCATGTGGTGTTGCCTCATTAAAAACCTTGCCAAGTAACAAAAACCCAATGGGAGAAAATAAAACTTTGGTCGAAGGACAAAAAGAGCGCAACGCACCTATTACAATTGGAAACAACATGTATGTGCTAGACTCCCCCTAATGTCTGCACCTCCCCCTGATTTTTACATTAATCATGGGATTCTCCCTGATTCTTTCATTTGATCAAGGGAGCTTTAGTAACATCAGCACAGTTATGTGTTTTCACATGTTTTTCCAAATATGACTTTGAGCAATGATTTAGTAACTAAATCTTGCCACATCGTCCTCAGATTCAACTTGATTTACTTTGATATTGAGGATAAGGTTGTTCATGAACTGAATACATAGGTTCATATTGAACATCAGGTTCACTCGTGGTATGACCTTCATATGACAAAATAGTCATAACTTCGTCTAGAGTATGAGTGAACCATTAAGAGATTTGAAATTGATCTGTAATAACAGATTTTCTTATTTCACCTTTAATGCGTTTTTCTTTACGCATAGTTAGCTATGCCGTGGATAATTTCTTTATCATGTCACATTCTATGTAGAGATTGAATAAGCCCAAATCTTTCATATCTTTAATGAAAGAACGATTTGCGTTGTGTAGGCGCAGAGCTAAACGTAGCTTTATAAATTTACATCGAATGAGAGGTCGAGTCTTACATATTATGTTTAAGTACAATCATGCGTCATTGCACTTGTATAGGAATTTCATTTCCAATACTTCTTCGTCATCTTCCTTTGGATGAAAAACGGATCTATTGTTAAAGTAAAGACTTCGACTGATCATGGGAATATATGTAGGCCTCACTTTATTCTTTAGAGTGCCTAAGCCGATTGATGGATGATCACCATCATTACAGTCCTTGAGTTCCATTTCAAGACTGTGTATTCCCAAAATCTTTTTCATTCTCAACTTAGGATTTACAATACACTGAGTTTCTCTTATTTCATTTAGAGTTCATATATATCCATAATGAAAACGCAATGGCATAATTCATCAATTTCTTTCCAATCAAGTAGTCACTTTAGTGAACGTTTCAATTTCTTTTGCAAACGTACTCATGTGATCTAGAGTCACTTGATTTGGGTGGATGGAGTCCGTTTAGGATCCTCATGTATATCTCTTAATTTAGATCCCCATAGAGATATATGTTTTGACCACTTTCATAAGCTGCATGTTCAGTTTTTCGGAAACTACCAAACTGATAAGGTAGTGGAGTGCAATGACATCCATTACGAGAGATTGTCTCCTCATAGTCCACTATGAGAGAATATCTCCTCGTAGTCGATTCCAGTGCGTTTTTGAGAGACCTTGCGCCATAAGGTGAGTATACATACTCTTATTCTCATTACGCATTCTAACAAAGATATATTTGATAGGTTTTATATTTGCGGTGTCGGCGTCACCTGCCCAAATACCTATCTCTTTGTTTATACTGGATCGCTTCTTTCCATTTGGCCAGTTTACTACATTGACATTTTTCAACGAAGTATGGTTCGATATTAGACTCATTATTCCACGTCCTCATGTACACTAGTGTAATGTGTTTGTAGAGAGCTCTATACTTTAAGGATTGGTTCTAACATTTGAGGCGTCCCCCAATGATAACCACAATCCATAAATATTCTCAAGAGACTGAATCCTTAAAGTATAGAGCTCTCTATTAAGACTATTACTGTAGTCGTTTTCCGTGAGACCAATTGGGTTTTTATATAGGAATATGATGTCCATTACAAATCCCATATAATAAGCCATAAAATCATCACACCTACGGAAATTAACCCGGCCTAGGTGCTTTGACTTTCTAGCATAAGCAGCATAAATTTTAATTGTGGATGGTGTCATGACACGTGACCAGCGTGTCGACACAACAACCAACACCATAAAGGTGTCCGCAAGTTGGTTGAATCAGTCCACTGAATCATCTTTGGATTCAATATAAGAACATAATGAGAACACATGTTTCCTTTGCATATGATGGTGTCAATCATAATTTTACAAGTAGGCTTTGAATGATGTACTTTTATTCATAAAATCACGATGGATATCAGAAGCATAATAGGGTATAAGTGCATGTACTTTGTGCATCAATCATAGTGCCACCTTAGGGGAGCGGTGGAATCTAGGGTTTGAACACACGTCTTCAACCCTACATGGATTGTATCGAAATAATATTTGAGGATAAAATGTTCTTTGATCGTCCTCAGTTTCGTGTGTGAACCATATTCTTCTGGTGTTTGCTTTTATTCATCCAAAATATGGGTGTCCATAGTAATTTCTTTAATGTACGGATCACCAGATCAAAGCCAATGTATGTCAGATTTCCAAAAATATCATTTTCTTTTGACTTTGGGTTCAATTAGCGGTTACATATAACCCACCAAGTTGACATATAAACTACTCTAATACTCGTTTACATCCGCAGTCATTAGAGGTAATGCAAAGGAGCTCAGATGAAATTCTCATCTATGTCTTATTACATGAACATCGTGGCAGAAATTTATTTAAAATGTGGAATAAATTCAATTTTCTTTTATCGCATAAATTGTCAATTTGACATATGCTCAATATATACATCGAAACGTAACTCAAGTTCTTTAGAGTAACTCGATGGGGATTGTTATAAAAACTTTGGTAATCCCAGTTAGGCAGGTGCATTATGAATCCCAAAGGAACAGATATACCGATCCTTATCACGTACTTTCATTATAGTACTACTGTTCTTTAGTACTATTGTGCTATTTTTGTGATATATTAGTACCATTAATGTCCTTCAGTACTATTATTCTAGGGATTACATGGTGCGTTTCTTTGCTCACGGTTCGTTGTGTCATGCCTATATTATGTCTTTGCACACAGTTCTTTGTGTCATGCCTATATTATGATATGTTGTTTTACTTTACGCAATACTTTGCAAAGTTAGATGTAGAAAATTGAATCATGTATATTATGAATAAAATTTGAATAATCTCAATTCCTTTAGAAAAAATTCAAAAAATTAACATGCCAACGATTACATTTAGTCTTGTCCAATTTAGAGATAGAAACTTTAAGACCAAAAGTCTAATTTAGGCGTAATAGCCTGTATAAGGATATCTTGAAAATTTAAAAGTAGACTAATCAAAGTCTATTTTAGATTGAGCCAGATCCTTTTTGCTCTTTTAATAGCTGCAATGATGAGTCGTTTCATTGACATCTTCTTCCTATTTTGTATGCTTTTAGTTGTAAATTCATTTTCAATGTTCTTGTTGGATATTGAAAATACTTTTTCAAAATACGCGTACTCGTATGATTCTTTATACTTATTGTAAGTCACAGCTAATTCTTTGCTAGCTTATAATGTATGTATCAATACTTCATTGATTTACAATAATGGCCGAGTGCTTCATTGCACATGACATGTCCCCTATGTCATCTTTTCAAATGGTATATTGTCTCCACTTGCTTTTGGATGAATATAGAGATTTTTACGTTCTTTGTAATTGCCCTTTGTTTTAGGGTTGTTTGCATTACTTTGCACAATTTGTTCCAAGAAATATATTTGTCTAACACCTTACATCGTCATTACTACTCTTTGTTTTCTCAAAAATTACATCATCATTGCCCTTTGTTTTAGGGTTGTTGCATTACTTTGCATAATTTGTTTCAGGAAATTTCCTTTTTGTCAAACCTTGCATTGTCATTTAAGATATTGTAATTATTTCTTAGCTATTTACATAAAGTAATTTGCATAAATATACCATACTCAAGCCTTAGTTGGCTCAATAGGGAAAATTTAGTACTCAAGTTCTTCAGAGTCCAATGTGTCAAAGCCAAACTGTGATGGTTAAACCATCTGTAAAATAAGGGAAGGAGAAAATGTATTAGCTTCCCGGTCTTAATAACATTCACGACAACTAAAATAAACCATGATACATTATGGTAAATCTGATGCTTTGTGAAATTACTTTATCACATAAAATTTTGATTTTTCTATTTTTATTGCATGTAAAGCTAACGAAATTTCATTATCGTTGCTTTTTATATAATCAAGAAGATATCCATGATGATCTCAAGACTAAAATTTGTAATGGTCATATTTTTCTTGCTTCGTGAAAATGTTTTTCCACAGTATAGGTTTGTCACTTTTTCTTTATATTACAAACCTCATGAAATTACATTATCAGGGCAATATTCAAACTAAATAATATGTTAAATAAAATAATTATTTAACACTAAAATGAACATATAACGCTTCATGTTTCTCATTTATATAAAATACTAATGCGATCAGATTTAATAGAGCATTATATCATATAAATAACTGAAACAAAATATAATGAAAGTAGAGCGTCAATGTAAATATTACTTGTAAGTTTGCCAAATAAACTGCATATGAAGCGATTGCTTGATCTCAGTTCCATTTTGATCGTCACATCGTAGTTAATACGTCACATGTAAAAACAACAATATTCATATGATTAGTCACTTTAATCATACATTTACCATATAAATTAAATAATTTCATATTTACCATTAAATTCGTAAAACAGTAAATGGTCACACAGTAAATATAAATCACTATGTAATAATTTAAAATATTACCTTAAAAGTTTTACCCCAAATATATTTTTTTTTCGTGGGTCGGGTCACGCAGATCCGTTTCAGGCCCAACAGATCCGGGTCGAGACCAGGCCCAAAGGAGCCGGGTCGGATCAGGCTACAAACGGGTAGGCAATCTTTACCGACAAAGAAGTTGTCGGCAGATGTTTGGAGGATTTGAAGTAGGGTGTCCGATCCTGGTGCCGGGTGGTCCGGTCTGGACTGGAGCGGCGGAGCAGCAACCGTGGCGTCGACGAGGCAGACGCGTGGTCGGATCTGGACTGGAGCGCCGGGCTGCTGGGTCGAGGCAGTCCGATCGGAGGTTAGTGGGGCAGACGCCGATCGAGGCGAGGCAGCCCGATCGGGTTTGAAAGAGCGTCGATGGCGTCAAGGATGGCGAGCAGGACTGCTGGCGTGGCGCTGAAGATCGGCTCAAGGCCGCGGCGGCGGAGCTGAGATCGGAAGGGTGCCCAGAGAAGATTTCTGGGTATCCATAGAATTTTCCATCTCTGCCGACAAATCTGTCGTCGGCAGAGTGCTTGGGCTTGATTTTACCGACGAAATAGTCGTCGGGAAAAGAGTTTTTGGGGAGGAGATCTTCTTTTCCGACGAAAGTGTTGCCGGCAGAAGAGTTTTTCTGGGATTTTTCTCCTTTTGCCGGCAGAAAAAAAAATAGGGTTTTTGATTTTTTTTTTCAGGAACAAAGACGTAGGGTTTTTTCTTTTTTTTCTCTCTCTGGCTAAAGCAAAGTGTTTATAACGTGTTGTAGAATAATCGGAATTGGTCTACTCATTTCATTGATAATCCCCTTTATATAGGGTGAGTATTACGACGGTAATAGGAAATACATTAATGACAATAATGACTACATAATTAGCTATCGTCAGTTACATTGACGAAGGCACATAATACGTTTTTCCTTCAACATTAATGAAGTTTTTTATTTTTTTGTGAAATTTATGGAATTTTGTGGATTTTTTTTTAATTTTGTGGAATTAACAACGATTTGTAGGAGGATATATATATATATATATATATATATATATATATATATCTATATATATATATATTTCGGAATATATATATATAATTAGGTATAAATATATTTAGGTATATATATAATTAGGTATATATATATTTAATGAAGTTTTTAATTTTTTTGTGGAATTTTTGTGAAATTTATGGAATTTATATACTAATTGTGCAGGAAACCGCCGCGCTGTAGACCGATGGCTTGCCAGACCGACCGAGAGCGACCCCGACGCTCAGGCAGGACCCAGCCGTGGGGGGAGCGGATCCAGCGGTCGTCGGGGCCTACACCGGCCTATGAGTCGACGAGAGGAGACCTTGATGGGATTGACCCCGAGCGATCCACGTGGGGGCTCCTCGTATGAGTCGACGGGAGCGGGCCCTACCTCGAGTGTCGGAGGAGGACGCAGTGCCGCATCCTCCAGACCCCAGTGCACTTCAGCACTGTTCCAGGATCGGCAGCCGACCCCACCGCGCGCCGATCTGGACCCTCCAGAGATGCTCCCTGTCCCCCCACAACGACAGCGTCCACAGCTACGGGGCCCACCGTCAGGGGGATCAGGCCCCTCAGGGTCCACGCCCCGTATGTCTCCACCATCGGGGATGTACATGGTCCAGTTCCTCCCTGCCATCCCCGAGTACGACGCCAGGGGGAGGCAGATTTGGAGGCACGACCGGCCTCACGAGATTCCCTGGGAGGAGGCCTACGTCCACAGGCCTTTCGACTCAGAGGACTGCCGCGGCCTGTGGTGTGTTCGTGAGAAGGACAAACAGTACAACGACGCAGGTAATTGGTTAGTTTAATTAATTATTTAGATTGTTTAATTAATTATTTAATTAGTTAGTTTAAATAATTATTTAACTATGTATTCATTTTAATTATGAAACAGGCGTCCTCGTAAATAAACCCGCGGGGACGAGACGGACCAGAGGGCCAGCGAACATGTCGACCCTGGAGAGGGAGCTCGCCGGTGGGATCAGGGAGATCCTGCCCGGTCCCGGTGAGGATGGACGCCCGATCGAGAGGAGAGACACCACCACCAAGTATATCAACGCGACGGGCATGCTCGTGCGGGACAGGGTCCCACTGTTGTGGCCCGACTGGGGCTCTGTGCCCGATGACATCAAGGCGCGAGTGTACAATGCACTGTCGGTGAGTTAAATCGTATTTTTATTATAGAAAATAAACATTTATGAATTCAGTCCTTATAACTATATAAAAATATTTTCTAATTAATTTATAATATTGCAGCAATGGTTTAGAGTCCATCCTACCTTGGACTGGTGGAGAGACGAGCAGCTGAAGAACAGGTTATGTGTTTCGCGTTATTTTACTATCATACTATTTATTGGCAGTGTACGAATATATCTAACAGTTGTGTTTTGTTAATATAGGTACTCCGAGTGGAAGAACGAGCTGTCGACGCACTACAGGACGTACCATGTGGAGCAGGGCTTGGGGCGAGGTGCAACCCCCCACGAGTTCCGGTACAGGGAGTATGAGTGGCTATGGATGGTAGCCTACTTCGGGAGCGACAGGGTCTCGGTAAGAAAATTTAGCCTGCTAGTATATAACTTTTTACTGTTATTTAATAATTAAATTATGTAGTTACTTAATTAAATTAATTAGTTAGTTAGTTATTAGTTATTAAATTAAGTTAGTTAGTTAGTTACATAGTTAGTTAGTTCGTTACTAAATTAAATTAAATTAAATTAAATTAAATTAAATTAAATTAAATTAAATTAGGTAGTTAGTAAGTTAGTTAGTTACTAAATTAAATTAGTTAGTTAAGTAGTTACTAATTAAATTAAATTAGTTAGTAACTAAATTAGTTAATAATTTTATTTTGGTTAGTTCCTAATATTTTAATTTAGTTACTAATTTATATTTGCGTTTATATGTTCGTTCTTATAATACAGAAAATCTCGAAGACGAACAGCGACAACCGCAAGAGGAACGAGCACCCCCACCACGGCGGCGCCCGCTCCTGGAGGCAGTGGGCAGAGATTGCGAGGAGGGACCGACCGCTGAGGCCGTTGTCGTGGATTCATGCGCAGATGTATCCGGGGCGTCCCGACCAAGTGGTAAGTATTCGCCCATCTTCAATAAAAGTGTTTCATTAAATTAATTTATATATATTTTTTATTAATTCGTTTATTATATTTTCTTGTCAATTAGGCGGAAATAGATGCGGAGACCGAAGCGATCACCTTCGGGATCGCGCGAGACACCCTGGGGGAAGGGGCGTCCGACGAGGCGATCGCGGAGTTTGCCTCCACGATCGACACCCTTGAGCCGCGCTTGGCCTCTCAGATCATGCACGCGGCAGTAGGGACGGGCAACAACTACTTCTACCAGAGATGCCTAGGCGCGGCGGGAGATGAGGTTCTCAAGTACACGCCGGCCAATCCCAGCACGCAGCGTGCGGCTTCGACGAGAGGAGACTTGCAGACACAGCTGCAGAGGACGCAGGCGGAGTTGGCGAGGGCGGTGGAGGCGCTCCAGCAGGCGGAGCTGGCGAGGGCGGCGGAGGCTTCGGCGCAGCAGGCCAGAGACGCATCTATGGCGCAGATGTACCGATGGATGCAGCAATCTTGGGAGGCCCAGCAGGCTGGACTCAAGCCCCCGCCTCCGCCACAGATGCCCGAGTTCGTCGTCCCCACTCCCTCCCCCCGCATCGGAGTACGCTAGGCGATCAGGCTAGCCATAGCCAGCGGAACTCGAACAATCCCGTCGACGACGCTACGGGTTTAGGGGGTGATGATGAGTAGATGACTAGTTAGGGGGTTAATTTAATTTGTACAGTAGGTAGGATATTAGGAATGGATTGATGTGGATATTTGTTGGATATTTGTTTGTGGATTTTCTGCAGCCAAACCGAAACGAAGTGAAATTGGGCCCGAGTAAAATTTTTAATTTTTTTTAAATATTTAGGGGTTATAGCCGACGAAATAGACCATATTTCGTCGGCTATACCCTCCCGGCTTCCGGCAAAAAAAGCCGTTCCCGGCACCGGAGAATGTTATGGCCGACGATTAATTCGTCGGCTATGACTGATGTATAGCCGATGATAGTGTCGTCGGCTATACTTCCGGGTTAGGGGCAATTACGTAATTGTTGTAGCCGACGATTCTGTCGTCGGCAATGTTCGAAGTATAGCCGACGACGCTTTATTCGTCGGCTATACTGCGTGGTGTATAAGTCGACGACTTACCCTTAGTGTCGTCGGCTATACTATAGCCAACGGAGCATTCCCGACGAGAGTATAGCCGACGATACTTCGTCGGCTATGACTATAGCCGACGATTTAATGAAAACGGCCGACGAGATGGCGTCGTCGGCTATAACCCCTTTTCTGGTAGTGAAAGGACATATGAAGAAGGATTGTTCCGGTTTCAAGGCTTGGTTCGAGAAAAAGGTTTGTAAACTGGTGTTGATACCCGAAAAATCGCGTAATTTGTTACTATGCTGTCACGCGACAAAGACCACGCATGGTCACGTAACTATATAAAATCCTGTAGTTTTATAAGGATTGTTATGTTCATTACTCGGCTATAGCACGCCAAGCAAACACACCTTTAATGTGAGCCCAAGCCACACGCACGCGTTCTTGGGGCTTGCAGATGTGGGTGTGGTGTGGTAGGTTACGGAAACGGACATGCTCATTCGTCGATTTAACGTCGTCGGTGATTTCGGTCTTGGGCCCGAAATCCAAGCCCGATAACTTAGATCGACGGTGAAATGGTGAAACTTGAGAATTCGAGACTTGGGTTGGGCCAGCCCTTGCATTTCTTTAAGGCCCAAAGCCCATATTAGAATAATGTGACTTAACTTTCTCTTCTTCTTCCCGTTTCCTGCACCTCAGCCCTTTACCCAGCAGCTTGGTTCTTCCTCCATGGATGACACAGACCTTTCCCCTGCAGCACTCTTCATCTGTCTAGGGAGTCAACCCAAGCAAACCATCTTTTCCTAAATCCCACCTCTCAAGCAAGCTTCTTTTCCTGATTTCGGGGCATGATTCATGCATTGAGGCAAAGTGGTTTTACCCAGAAACATGGGTGCTTTGAGTCTCCCCAAAAGCCTCAACTCTGCGCCTATAAAAAGGGATCAGAAAACCTATCCGAGGGGGGCCAGCAACCACGCAGCAATCACCCAGCACCTACCCAGCACCTACCCAGCAACAATCCAACAACACTTCCTTCATCCCCTTCAAGCCTTCAAGCATTCATGCCATTCAAGCAAAATCCCCAAATTCCTTTCTCAAACCCTAGAAACCCCTTGTAAGCAGCCTCTTATTATCTCAAACCTCCATGCCTTCAAGCCTCATGCCCAGAAAACCATATGTCCAGAACAAATGTCTTCAAGCCCCGCAGCTCTTCCCAAAAACAGAAACCCAGAAAACCAACCCCGCAGCTCTTCCCAAAAACAGAAACCCAGAAAACAAACCCCGCAGTTCTCATCACCGCAGTGTGTTTCTAGCTCCCACACCATGCTCATGCTGTCAAGCTTCTCTTGATTTCCACTCAGTCTGAATCACGTACAAAAGTCGCCCATGAAACTCACATTCAAGGGTGAGTTTTGGCCTAGTCATGCTTAATCAAAAGACCCCGCAACAACTGGTAGCTTATGTCACAATTTTGGATTAAATAAATTGAGGCATTTTCAATTTTATTCCCTGTAATATTTAAGTTTAAATAATTCTTAAATTGTTGTTGTTTTTAGCAGTTCAAGTTTTATCAAGTGGATGCTATATATGCATATATATATAATACAGTAAAGAAGCAAACTTAAGATTTATTGGTGTTAATTTATGTTTGCATTGTGATTTTGATAGTCAAAATATTCAAGAATGGACTTGTGTTAAATGATTGCTTTCTGTTTTGATATATATTGTCATTTAACTGCATCATCTTAAGTATTTTAGCTCAGGTGGATTGCATTGACAAATATTAATGATTTTGAAAAGGCTTAATCATATGATCATGTTTATTTCCAGATTTTGCAGTTGCATATGTGTTTTGACAGAGTGGAATGGATTTATGGTACACTTATATCTCAGAGCGCACTTTAGCTATTACTGATGTAGTTTGATTCATTCTGGTTTTAGATCATGATAGTCCAAGTGGGAGATTGTAAGACTAAAATGGACAAGTCATCATCTAAGCAATAAGATTCAAACGATGATTCATTAATTGGAGAGATATCTGATTATGTACAATACTTCGAGATCGTTTTGGTTAAGTATATATAAGTTGAATACGATTAGGAATCTATTATCAACTTGTATTAGTAAACTGTGTTGGTGATGCTTGAGGAAACCTAATTCAGAGTTAACTTGGATATCAAGTAGAATCTTTATGGGAGTTCTCTTGGTGCCAATTAAACTTTATAAATAAGGTGTTTTAGTCCCTATTCTTTCTATCTACAACAATTAGACATTAAGTACATGTCCCATAGATGGTGTCAAAGTGATTAATACTGTTGTTGCTGCTGCTCGTCTTGCTGATAAACTTGAAGCCATGTCTCTAGACCAAAATGAAGGTATGATCTTGTAATCCTATTTAGTCAGTTCATGATTTGGTGATTGACATTTAGGATGTGCTTATGCTTTGTGATTTTGATCTTGGGATAATTGCTCATACATAAACTTTATATTTTGCACGGAATAGGTTGGTGCCTCATGGCTATTCGCAAAACCAAGCTACTGGCTAATCCAAATATTGATCTGTTAGGTGAGTTTTCCCTTTCTGGGTTACTATCTCCTCCTCCTTTTTCTTCTGATAATAGTTTCTGCTAAGTTAGTATCATCATGGGCTCCAGTAGTCCAGTTTGTTGTCCTTTAACTAGAGTTTGCTTTCTGCCACTTGCGAGAGTCTGCACTAATCATGCATGTGAGTATGTGAGACCGGATCGACTTCATGCAATAGTGGCGATCTTGGTGGGAAATCGTTGGCCTGATGCACCAGCTTCAGGAAAGGGTAGTTTTCTTCATTGGCTGCACCACTAAGTATCCATGAATCATGCATACAATAATTTCAGAAAAAAAAAACAAGGTTTATTTGGGCGCCAGCGCTAAGCCCCTTATCCTCAATGAATGATTCATATCACTTAACCAAACACCAAATAATGGGAAATTATACAGTAAAGGTCTTAACTCACACACACACACACACACATATTTGAGTTATAGTGATTCAAACAATAACGGGAAAGGCTACACAAAGTATTCATGCATCATTCAACAACATGCCATTAATTTTATCATGATCCAGCAACTATTAGAGAACCGACATGGTTTCTAATGACAGATCTATAGCAGTAGCAGCAACATTCATAAAAATTTCTATATATACCATACATATATGGTGATCCTTGTTAGTCGTAGAGACACAGTTTTCATTCTCATGCATAAATCTTCAAATATTCATTCATGCGGGTGTATTTCACATCTGGATAAAGCTTTGAAGCTTCTTCTCCTTCCTTCCCTATTTCGAAGTTTGTCAAAGAGCCTTCATAGAAAATCTGATAGAAATGCCCCACTCCGACCTGTCCTGCATAATCCATACCTGAAAAACAAACATACAATTTATACCACTTATAAGATTAGAGGAAATGCAATGTATACATTTACATGTCCAGGTCACGTAATCCGCATCTTCACAAACATGTCAATTTCGTTGAATCTCTAGACGGCTATAACTTTTGTGATGGTGAAATTTACTCGAGAATTAATAATATTGCATTTCGAAAATAAAATCCAAACTGAAAGACATTATATTACTTGTGACTGTATATAGTATATAACACTCACCAAGTTGCATCAGCCTAATAAGACCTTTGAATTATTTATTACGCCGTGTTGATATTCACACTAACAAATTCCTAACGACATTGTTCAGTACTCTTACCTTTCATAGAGGCAAGGAGGTCTTCTTTAGAAAGAAATTTTTTCTCTAGTTTCTTTCCAATGAGATTTTCCCAAATTTCCACCAGTTGTCTTTGAGTGAGTAGGTTTTCCGGTGGAAGAATATACAATGTTTTGTTCAAAGTTTGCAAATCATCTATCGTCCTGATTGTATAGCTCCCGATGTCATCTTCGTCCGTGATAGATACTGTATACATGCACGATAACAAAAATTTCAGAATGGTTGGTAACATACCCTTGTATAAAATCGAAATGTCACTGATCAAATATCTATAGTGGTAATTAGAATTTACAAAAATACTAAAATTACTTAACTCACCCACCCTTATATACATTAGTGAGGTTCAATGCCAATGACCTCAATGCTGTCAGTTACACTAGCTAACCAATCAGATCACGGCTCACTGATAAAATGAGTTACAGAGGTCTTAAAGTATTATATTTGAAAAAAAAATAAAAATAAAATTATTTCTTTCGCAACAATGGAAACAACATCTGACCTTCCAGGCCACACTCCATGATTCTTTCTTTAGTATCTTAAAATATATCTTTTAATAAAAACACAACTTTCCGAGGGTGAATTTCATTCCAAAAGAGAAAAAAAAGTGGTATTATTAATATTTTTTAAATAAAACTTGCACAATATGCAACGTTACCTTTAGTGTTGCCATCTCCGTAAATAATGACTTTATCCTTTGGAGGAAGAAGTGTTCCCATCTGCGAGAGGTTGCCACCAAAATAACCAGCAAAGGCAGTACCACACACATAAGTGAAGGGAATTTTAGCATCTTCTATTGCCTTCCTCACTACCATTTTCTCATCAAATGACACTCTTCCTGGTTCTAGGGCATCTCCCATACGTGCAGGGTCCAAACCAAACTCTGATGGCAAGAAGCGCTATAATTCGAGAGGGAAAAAAAATATCAACCAAAATTCGGGTCATGATCGACTAACGAAAATTCGAAAACCTATACATTTGAGCTTTCTCTTAAACCTATACAAGGTTCATAACCTTATTGAAGGGAGTAAAGGTTGCTATGTCTATGAGTCGTGTACATACATTAAGAAGAGAAAATCTATCTGAGTCAGTTACGTACCTTAACATTTCCAGCTTGTTTGATGGCTTCAACAAGCTTGAGCTGCAACAACAGGTTGTGACTCCGGAAATGCACCCCCGACATGGTGCAAATGACAACATCAACTTGTTTGACGGCATCAACAAGGCTTTGGATATCGGAAAATGAACCCTCTACGAGATGAGCTCCTTGCTTCTTAAACGACAAGAGCATCTGTAGTTTCTCAATATCGAAGCCAATCTCTGCCGCCGGCCTTTGAAGGACGTAAGTCGGGTAGCCTTGTGCTAGGCAGGCCGTGACAATCCTTCTCCCAATATACCCAGTACCACCTACCACAAGAACCTTCAGGTTGCTCTTTGCCATTGCCATCTCAGGTTATATATGTGTTTCAATTGTCTTCCCTTATTACAAGGACACAATACCTATATATTGAGAGAGAGAGACAATTCCATTAACGTTCCGCACACGATATGTCTTGTTTCTGCCTAAACCCGGGGGTCTTGGTAGATACTTGATGAATCCAACTCGATCTCTTGCAATCCTGCTTACTAAGGGGAATACCGGGCGGGCCGGCTTTCACCTCTCCTATGCCTAAGTTAGTATAGTTGGAATATATATAACCTGGACACGTATGTAAGCAGGGAGAGAGACAAGTTACCTATTTATGGTGGTAGTTGAGACCCATATATAGGTGGTTGAGGGTGAGGGCTGGCCTTACCCTTCGATGTGAGACTGGTTCCCTTCTGTTTGGATATTCTGGTGCCCTCTTTGGCAGGCAGGCGCCCCCGATCCCAGGACCCTTGGAGGCAGGATAGACCGCTGGGCCCCGAGGCCTGGTGCTGGTGATCCGATCCTGGGTCCTGGGCCGGGCCCTGGTGTACTTGCCGCGGGTCTGTGGGCTTGCTGTAGCCCCTCTACGGCTACTGTCAACATGTCTCAAGCATGTGAAATAGGGTTTTCAATTTATAGTAGCAGTCACTCTTATTGAATGGTTGGTGACTTGCCCTGGCCTATAGATACTGTATTATGCAGAACAGCAAAAAGAAGAGTGTTTGAAATGGGTTGGCCGGTGCTGCATTATTGCTACTCATCAATTCACGGGTAGCAAAACTAATAACAATCTTTGAATTCATCTATCTTAGCTATCTAGCTATAACTAGAACAGTATTGCAACGTGTTTATGTGTTAGGTGAGTTTTCAATAATGCCGACCCTTAGATTTGTGCTAGATTCTCGAATTCATAGCGCAAACTACTGTCGGTGTTTTGGATAGTCACTGTTTTCATCATATATGTAGTACTACGTTTTTCTCCCAGATCACAATTATTTGCTTTTACGAACAGATTTAAAAAGAAGAAAAATCACAATAACTCATGCGACAGAAGAAAGACCACACGTACTAATCAAGAAAATATGTACCAGTTTGGAGACAAGTATATACATCGCGGCATATCATATGTCATGCATATCCCCAATCCGAAAAGAGCTAGAGAAGAGATTCTTCATGGAATCATTAGGGAAAGCCAGGCATATCCGACTATCCCTCTATCAAGATATATCATGACAAGAAGAGAAGCACATTTAATTTGGAGGCAGCAGAGAAGATCTGAAACTAATGTTTTATTGTCATATGTATACGGTATACCCTTGATTTGAGACACCTGTGATTTCACAAAACAAGGGGTGGTGTACGTACGTGTTTTTGTATGATACATGCATAATTGCATATGGTTACACGTTCATGCTGATTTTGGTGGGAAATTAACGACAAAAAGATTAAACAATACTTATGTTTTTCCAATTTTTCAAACACCAGCGGAGTTTTAAATTTTTAATACTTAATAATAATATGAACATCAATCTCAATTGTTAAATTATAACTATTAATAATAATTAATTATCATAATATATATATATATATATATATATATATATATATATATATATATATACTAACACATTCGGATACTAATATTCTAAACATTTAACACATTATCATGTTTTTGGATGCAACTACATAAGTGTTTCTGCACAAAAAATTACAAGACTGTCTTTACGTAGAGAAGGAGAGGTATAGAGAAGCAGCTGCCACACTTGCTGCCCAGGAATGTGTGATTTTCAGTGACTTATTAAGCATGTTGTTCATCACTTTGTTAACTCACAAAATAACAATACATGAAGAATAACTATATGAAACAAGTCGACATCCGTGATTAGTTTATTCCATGTCATGCATAGCAACACGAGCTGAGATGGAAACTTGGTCAATGTATTAGATCCATATTGAACCCAATTGAATTGATTATCTTTTAATCAAGAATGATACGGCATGATTTTGTCCAAAAGATGTATCTATGTGACAAAGTATGACACGACCTTCAGGCCTAAATTTTTTAAGCTCCTATATCAGTGTCCTATATATAATCAGCTTCATGGTTTATTTGTACGTAAGAGAAAATATTACAAACAATGTCTCAATTTTGTCCAACTAATAGTTTTCGTATCTCAAGTTTCAAAAGTATCAAAACCATGCCCGAAGTTTCATTTCTTATCTCATTTTGATACCTAGCTCCGTTAACTTCTTTACGGAGTCTATTATGTTCTTATTTTAGATTTTTAATGACCAAACTACCCTTGTTCCAAAACTAACAATTTTTTTTTTTTACTAATTCTTAATTACTCACTAATCTTAAGAGCTAGCCTTCAACATGCCATTTTCACCTAATAACCTTCTGTATGAGCGGTTACTGTTTTGGTGGTATCACTGCTGTCTAAGTATGGAAAGTAACCTAAGTTTTAGTAAAGCAAATAAATAGGTAAGCAGAAAAATTTATCTTAAATACCACTTGTAGGAGATAGTCATCGACCTGGGGTTTGAGAAATTTAAAATACACTAAAATTTTGACGGATATAGGAGATACCAGATGAAAATTATTTATTCAAAGATAAATACAAATATACAACCCAGAGCCCCACTCTTGGGTAAACAGCTAAAAATTGTTTAGCTATTCATAATGGCAATTAAAATGCAAACTTACTTGAAAATAAGCATTCCACTCCGGATGACTAGTACTTTACAAATCTTCCAAACACACTCTTACTACTCACTTGTTTATTATACAAAAACACTCACAACTAATTTCTGAGATTTTAATACTAGTTGTGCTCTTCTTGCTCTCTCTTCGAATAAATCCTTCTGAGGGCTTCCTTCTTTTTTATAGGGGCCGGACTCCAAACTAACATTGAATTCAATTCAGAAAGAGGAAGACAGGTGGAATCTTATTGCTGATAAGATTTCAACATTTTTCTTTTTGAAAAGCTTATGTCTGCTTGTCGCTATGTGTCGGCAACCACTTATTTCTTATCTTACATAAAGTTGCTTTGTGGCTATGCGTCGGCAGCCACTCAGTATTCCATGTTGCTAATGAGGTTGTGCAATTCATCATCATCAAAAGATGCGCCCGAGTCCGTGTAGTCACCTTATTCCTCATATTCCACATCTGAGTCATGTGGCGTTATGTGCTTTTGCTCAGTTTCTAATTTTTATATCCACGTGGTGGTGGCCAATGTCCCATCTATCTCTCGCCTTTCTAAGACCCTGTAAAAATCACAATTTTTGGGATGAGGATGATTATAGGAGGCTACCATTATTTTCTCTCCACTGGCTAGAAGGGTGGTGGAGAAATCTTTCTGAACCAATTTTTGTATATTACTTATCGTCATTGCTTTTAACCATGGGATGCTCTGGTTTGGCTTGCCATTTCTTGATGCTGAGGCATTTTTATATGTATGACCTTGAACTATTCTGACATAATGATAAGGAGAAATATAGCTTAAGTTTTCTTCTTCATTCGTCCATTCTGGAGGGGTTGAGACGAACTTCAATTTGAGAATACAACCTTCCGGTCTGATATTTTTGACTGCTTCATAAATTATCTCTGGGAGGCCCTTCAGATTCTCGTTCATTTTTGTCCAAAGATTATGAACAAAACCATTTTCTATTAACCAAACATTGTGCTTCTGGGGATGTTCGGCTTGAACATTAACAAGATATCTTCCATAGTAAGGACCCTTTATGACTGATAGGGTCAACTATAGGATTATGGAGCGCTGGTGATTCTGGGGTTGTTTGGCTTAAACATTAACAAGATATCTTCCATAGTAAGGACCCTTTATGACTGATAGGGTCAACTACTAAAGCGCTTTCCTATTCTCTAAATCTCCTAAAAGATTATGGAATCAGAACCATTCTTCTTCTGATAATGCAACTATTGGGACCTTCGCACTTTCAGGATTCTCAAGATATGAACTCTTGAGATTTTTCTCAGGGTTTTCTCAGTAGCCTGTTTTTTTTCTTCTTGATTGTAATTGGGGAGTTCTTCAGTTAAAGCTTCAAGAGCTTGAAGAACAAGTGCTTCATTCTTTTCACGAGAAGCGGTCAGGATATTATCTATGATGACGTTTTGATTGAATTGTAGAATTTTGCTTGTCCGAAACACTGGTTTTTCATAGTCTCAATGGGTGGTTGAATATCTTCTTCATTCCGGTTACAACCGGTTGCTTGTTCTTGAAGGCTGCTAGCCTGTTATGCATTGGTTTTGCTCTTTTGTCTGCTGTTGGAGAGGGTCTTTCTGCAAGAATTCGTCTAAGAGTTTTCTCTCTTCTTCCGACTGAACCTCATCCTACGAAGATGCTTTGGATTTACTATTTTGATGATCGTCCCAGCCTGCTGGATCTAATTGAATTCTTTATGCGGCTTTACTTGATTATGTAGGAGAGTATGATACTATAAATTGGTATCCTGGTCCATCGTGTAGAGGTCCAACTGTTTTGTCTCCTCTTTGTTATCTTTCCCACATGGTTTTTGCTTTTGTTCCCCTTTCTTCGGGCACCGATCTTTCTCTTTCTTCAAAGTCAGGTCTTCTTCTTTCTTTAGGTTCTGGCTTTGGCCTTCTGCTTCTAAGGTTACGACCTTCGTTTCTTTCGAACATAGTCATTTCTCTTGTAAGAGCGTCAGACAGATAATTCTTGTTTCCTGCAATCATTTTAACATCATATTCATATTGGGTTAAAAACATTTGTTATCTAAGAACTCTTCCTCTATCAACTGCATCTGTTAATTTATAGTTTTTGAAATGTTTTACTATTTTATTATATGTTCTGATCAGAAACTTATTTCCTAGAAAAGGTTCTCACTACCAGATCCGAGAGCATAGCCGACGAAAAAATTTTCGTCGACTATGCCGAAATTTCGTCGGCTATACCTTCTGCCGACGAAATTTTCGTCGGCTATACTTCGTCCGAAAAACGCCGTCGGCTATACCAATGGCCGACGAAAAAAAGGAAATCGTCGGCTATATGCGAGTATGGCCGACGACTTTACCGACGAAACATCATTTCGTCGACCAAACCTTGGCAAAATATCCGACGAAATTCGTCGGGTATTTTCGAGTATGGCCGACGATATCGTAAAATATAGCCGACGAAATTCGTCGGCTATATGTTCTGAACTATAGCCCACGATTTCATGTATTTCGTCGGTTATTTCGTCGAAATATATTAATATTTTAATAGGCATTAATTAGTTGTAGCCGACGAAATAATGCCAAAATCGTCGGCTATTTGGTGAAAAAAAAAATTAAATTATTTTCTAAATTACCATTCCAAGCAACCTGCAAATCACAAAGACAGTCCATACATTTGCACCAACAAGAAATACGTCTAAATGACTTATTATTTAATTCGTTCCAATGTACATAACATATAACGTAACCCTACTAATAATCACCTAAACCACTAAAGTCCACCACGTCATCTCCAACATCCTGCTCTCCATCATGCTCGGCATCCTCGGGAGGTTGAGGCATTGGAGTTTCAACTAACGGCTGAAACGGGGGCGGGGATTCAATGTTTTGTTGTTGTGCCGCGAACATATCCATCCACCAGTTTTGTTGGCCGGCGTAGTTGTGTTGCCGAATTCTCTCGCATTCAGCATACCAACTGGACAGATCGAAATAATACTGCTGTGTTCTGCGGTGTTGCTCCTGTGATCTGCGTTGTTCCTCCTGTGATCTCTGGAACTCGGCCGCCAACCTTGCATTTTCTTCTGCCAATCGATGCACTTCCCCCCTCATCTGTTGGCTCTCCCAGCCTCCCTTCTTTTGACCTCCCTTAGTGGTCTTCAGAAGCCCTAGTCCAGAACTTCCCAAACCCCGGCAGTAGTAGTTGTTTGACCGGTTTGGGAAGGCTGCGTCGAACATCCTCGCTGCCGTTTGGACATTGGATCGGTCGACCTGGTGCAGGGCTTCTTCCAGATCTGCCTCTGAAATGTTCGGTTGTGTCTCCCGAACTACTTGCTGGAACACCTCTTCTTCGGCCTGGTTGACCCTCTCCTAATTGGACGGGAAAAAAAAATTAATATTATAACAAATATATAATTAAGTAAAATTAATAATTAAAATTTTAAAATTATAATGAACGACTTACGAGCTGTTCTGTCGCTTGTGGATAAGCGATCTTGAACGTCTCCACGTACGGGTTGCTATCAGGATGATCTCTAAGCGCCTCCTCCTGATATTGTGCAAACGGCCTAGAACCAGCATGATGGGGGGTTGTGTTCCGGCGGCGGTCCTCAGAGTTTATCCGAGAACGTTGCTTCAAACAAATAATAAAATGTTAGAAAAATGCATAAAAAAAATATTAGTGTAATAATTATAAAATAATTAAACTAATAATTAAAATTTTAACAAAATAAACATTTGTACTGAAGTTTAGTATTTACCTGCATAACTGGGTTGTTGAAGTCTACTGTCTTCAACCAACGCCACTCGTACTCCCTGAACATGAACTCCCTGGGAGTACCCATACGACCAAGGTTGTCGTATTCGTTATAGTGGGAACGGAGCTCGTTCTTCCACTCTTTGAACCTACGAAAAAAACAAAAGTGCATTAGAAATATTATTAATATCATAAAATATTAATAATTATAAGATGAGGAATTCCCAACGTACCTCGAGTTCTGCACGGTGTCCGCCCAATCCCGCTTGTGTTCGGTAATCTCGAAGAATGTCTGAAAAATAATATTTTATTAGTTTTACAATTGTAATAATACCGAAAATTATTAAATATTACGATAAATAAATTAAATTTTTTAAATTACTCACCGACGCGGCGTTGTTCACCTCTCTCTTTATCTCTTCGGGCACATCAGCCCACCGGGTCCACAACATAGGGACTCTGTCCCTAATCAGTGCCCCCACGCAACCCGAGTAGTCGCGTTTTTTCTTCCCCTGAACCTCCTGATTAGGAGGTTCGTTGATCTGAATCCTCCCGCTGCGCTCAACAGTTCTCCTGAGCGTGTCAAAACATATGACACCTCTCGTATTCCTCCGTGAACTGCTAGCGGCTGTCCCTATCACAAAAACGACTATTGGTTAATAAAATTAAATATTAGTGCGTTAATTTTAATAAAACATTTAATTAATAAAATCAAATGTTACCTGAACTGGATGACTCGTCTGTCGACTTTCCTTTTCTCCGCGCCGAAATAAGGTGGTCAGCGTTCTCAAATGGCTGCTGTTGGTATGCCTCCGCAGCACTCACGTACTGAGGCATATCAGGCCATATGGGCACACCACGATAGTCGACCTTCGGTATCGCCGGAATGTTGTACGGGAGGTAGAGCTGGTTTGGGAGAGTAGAACCCTCAGTCGAGTCGGCAGCAGACGTCGTCGGACTCCTCATCGGCTCCCGATGAACCTCAGGCATACGAACCTGAGGAACGTCTGCAGCTATCTCGTCCTGAAATAGCTGCCGACTGAACCTCGGAGCATCTAGCCCGACAAGCGGAAGTGAACTGCTCGACGGCCGCCCTGCCTGGAGAAGGGTCTGGTGCCGAGAACTCATACTCCTCCGCGGCTGGGATGAATCCACAGTCCTCCGCGGCTGGGAGGAATCCACACTCCTCCGCGGTTGGCTGGTGGTCCTCTCAGGCTGGCTAAGGGTCCTGTCGGAGTCTGCGGAACCGGCGGAACTTCTAGAACCTCTCGATTTGGAACGACGGCCTCCGAAGAACTGTCTGAATGCATCGGCTATCTGCAGCCGCGGGCATTTTAAATAATACTAACCATTAACCTAAATATAACTATTTATATACAAATATAACTATATTTCTTTATTAACATATATATATATATAATTAGACTACCAATTTATATATATAATTAATTTAACAATTTATATAACAATTTATATAATTAAAATTAAATATATAATAATTTATATACCTAAATTATAACAAATATATAACAATTAAATTTATTAACAAATATATAACAATTTATATAATTAAAATTAAATATATAACAAATATATAACAATTTATTATATAACAATTTATATAATTAAAATTAAATATATAACAAATATATAACAATTTGTTAAAATTAAATTTATTAACAAATATATAACAAATATATAACCATTTATATAATTACAATTAAATATATAACAAATATATAACAATTTATATAATTAAAATTAAATATATAACAATTTGTTAAAATTAAATTTATTAACAAATATATAACAAATATATAACTATTTATATAATTACAATTAAATATATAATAATTTATTAAATTAAATTAAATTGAAAAAAAAAAATTACCGGTTCGGATCGGAGGAGGAGGAGGAGGAGTTTCGATCGGAGGAGGAGGAGGAGGCCGGCGGTTTGAGGAGGAGGAGGCGGAGGAGGAGGAGGAGGAGGAGGAGGAGGAGCCGAATGGAGGATCGGAGGAGGAGGAGGAGCAGCGGCGGCGGAATCGGAGGAGGAGGACAGTTCGGCAGCAGCTGCTAACGGCGAAGGAGGAAATGAGCAAAACGGAGGCTAGGGTTCGGCAGTTTCAGACTTATACTCGATAGAATAGCCGACGATTAAAAAAGATTTCGTCGGCTATTCTTTACTATAGCCGACGAAAACTTTAACATCGTCGGCTATACTTTGAATGTCGTCGGCTATTCTTTGAATGTCGTCGGCTATACTTTAGGCGCTCAGCAGCCGTCCGATCTCCCCCATCCAACAGCGGACAATGAAAAGGCTCGGATCGCAAGAGTTTAGCCGACGAATTCAAAGATTTCGTCGGCTATACTTTGGAAAATCAGCAGCCGTTGGATCTGAGCCATCAACGGCGGACAATAAGTGGATCGCAAGAGTTTAGCCGACGAAATATTTGAATTCGTCGGCTAAACCTTTGGTCAAACTGCGAAGTCAAACCTCTAAACGCTTTAAAACGGAAATTGGCCTGTGTAAATGACTTTTTTTGGCATGACCTTCAACAGATAATAGTTTCAAATCGATGAGGCGCAACTAATCGTATAAAAATTTTCCTCAAAATATTTACCGACCGTGAGCCTACCCATAGGAAAACGGAAGTAAAAAACAGTTAACCGCAACATTCGGCACACAGAATTTGTCGGAATCGTGTCATTTTTCAACCGTAGACGTATTTCATTATTTCGGTCATATCTTATTTCACGACACATTTGCATTTGAAGGATGAAGCAATGGGTTGTCGATAGTGATAGAAAATGGAAGGTGGTCTGTTTTTTTTTTTTTTTTAAAGAATAGCCGACGAAATCAAACCTAGTACTCGTCGGCTATTCTTTTGTCGTTTTGTGTCTAAAATAAAATATGTATTTTTCAATATAGTTTTGGCCGACGAAATCACGCATATTTCGTCGGCTATAATTAGTATAGCCGACGAAATAATGCATTTTTCGTCACCTCTCGTACCCATATGTCCTGTTCATATATAACTAAAATTTAACATAAAAAAAAAACAGAAACCCAGGAGGCAACATATTTCAATTTTTTTTTTTAAGGGGTTTGGAACCCAGCCTAGCTAGGAGGCTCATCTCCACGCCCGTTCATTAGAAATGATCGAGTGGATTACAAATGAAAGGATTACATCATCTAAATTACTTAATCCGTCGGATTGTAATCGGAATCATCGGATGAGTCTTGTTCGGTTTCTGAATTGCTCGATGGGGGTAATCTATGTCGTTCCTCACCACTAGAGTCCTCGTTAGTTTCTTCATTTGGATCAACATCAACAAGCAGTGGCTCTTCACGTCGAATTCGCACCGGCGTGTCTAGGCGAATAAAAGAGGAGTCAGGAATACCGTTTGAGTTGGGCTTTTGATACGCGGTGCCCCCTTCCTCGTTCTCTTCAGCCACTCCAAGTGTAGACGCCCAGTAAATGTTGCAATGGTGGATAGTGTTGACTACTTTCCACGGGTCACCCTTGGCGAGATCATCAAGATAAAACACTTGTTTCACCCATGTGGCTAAAACGAACGGGTCGTCCTCATACCATGATGTACTAGTGTTCACAGAAGTTATGCCGTATTGATCGGTTTTCATGCTCTGCGGCCGTGTGTCAAACCATCTACACTTGAAAATGTACACTTTCATGCCTTCCCCATAATGCAGTTCCACAACTGAATGGAGAACACCGTAATAGTCAACTCCATCATCCCCACCATGTGCCATAACCCCTGAATTTTGTGTTTTCAGTCTGAGGTCTCTCTCTTCACATCGAAATAACACACCATTCACCTTGCACGTCGCATAAACTTTTGAATAGACCGGCCTCATCGCTAGAAGTCTGAGTTCGTGCGACCAATTTGGGTGATTATCATTTTTAATAAGGTCCATCTGCAACCATCAGAATCAACTATAAATATGAATAATTATACACAATAATATATAAACACGTATAGAATAGTGTTAAAGTTACGTACCCAGCGGCCGAAATACTCTGCGAATGTCCGGTTTTGGTAATCGAGATCACCTCCTACTTGTTCACAGTTTAGATGCATGTTCTTCCAAAACTGAACTTCTGGACAGTTGATTAGTACCCACCAATGTGCAATGGCTACCTCATAATCTTTCAAGCTGTAGGAAACTGGCATGTTTCTACCGAGTACAACATCGTCGGAGAGTATGGAAAGATTGAACTGTGAAGGTACATCTTCCGGTATGCTTTCCTGTAACGCTCCTAAATACAGCTTCATGTAGGTGACGCACTCGTGCGCAATATATGCTTCAGCTATACATCCTTCAGGTGCGGATCTGTTTTGGACAAAATCACCGTATTGTCTAAGTTGCCTATAAATCAAGTTTTTAAAGTGTTATGATAATACATTAATACTATATCACATATATTGATGAGGAAATTAACATAAGGTGTAAAATACGTACCTTTCCATCGGATACATCCAAGTGAAGTGCACAGGACCGGTAAGCAACAACTGCCGAGGAAGATGGATCATGAGGTGAGGCATGATGTCGAAAAAATTTGGAGGAAATATCATCTCAAATTTACACATGATATGAACGATGTCTTGTTGCATTTCCCGGAGGTCAGATTTTCTCACTTCCCGTGTGCATACCTTCTGGAAAAATCTTGCCAACGCTACTAACGGCTCCACAACGTGACGGGGAAGGAACGGTCGAATGAAAACAGGGAAGAGACGTTGTAGCAGGATATGATTGTCATGACTTTTCAACCCGTACAGATTGTTGAATTGTCTGTTCACACACTTGGCTATATTTCCAGCAAAGCCTGAAGGATACTTGGCCCGACTTATCCAATGGAAAATTTATGGTTTATGCTCAGGCTTGACGGTGTAAGGAGCTTGAGGCATTTTTCTCTTCCCTTGTTTCAACCATAGTTGTTTTCTGATATTCATGTTTTGCAGATCAGTGCGAGCCTTAGGACCGTCTTTCGTCTTCCCCTCCAAGTTCAGCGTTGTGCCCACCACACTTTCAGAAACATTTTTTTCTATGTGCATAACGTCTAGGAAGTGACGGATCAGCAACTCACACCAGTACGGGAGTTCCCACAATATGCTCTTATGTGTCCAGAATTTGTACTCCTCAGGTCTTTCAGGTATTTCCGCTACAATATCGGGATGATTGCTGAGGGGCCCAAAATCGTACTCATTAAGCACTGCTAAAATTTCTCTTCCCGTCCATCTTCTAGGAGGACCACCGTGTTCTTCGGTTCCATCAAATGCGGCGGACTCGTAACGCCAGTGGTGATCCGCCGGAAGGAACACACGATGACCCATTCGGCATATCTTGTTGTAATGAGGGGTGCTCCCATAATCGCTGAGGCACTCTGGACAAGCCTTGTATCCCCTAACAACGCTGCCCGACAACATCCCATAAGCAGGAAAATCACTGATGGTACCAATAACCATGACATGCATCTGGAACGTCTCCTGCTTGTACTTGTCAAAAGTGGGATGACCAACGTCCCATAATACCTTAAGCTCTTCAATCAATGGTCTTATATACACATCGAGACATTTCCCTGGGTAACCAGGCCCCGGAATCAACAACGTCAACATATTATATTCCTTCTTCATGCACATCCACGGAGGAAGGTTGTAAGGTACCAAAACCACCGACCATATACTGTATGAAAGACTCATGGTGCCGAAAGGGTTGAACCCGTCGGTTGAGAGCCCGAGCCTGACGTTTCTGACATCTGACGCAAAATGAGGAAACTCATTGTTTATATGCTTCCAAGCCGCTCCGTCAGAGATGTGTGTCATGATATCTGCGTCTCCCGCATTCCGCTCACCGTGCCATCTCATAGCTTTTGCGGTGGTTTCTGACATGTACAACCGCTCAAGCCTATCTCTCAACGGAAAATACCGAAGCACTTTCACAGGTTTCCTATTGCCTGCTCCCGTCAACTTATATCGGTCAGACTGACATATCGGACATGCGTCAAGGCTAGCAAGGTCATTCCCTTATGCATCTTTACCCCAGAAGAGAACGCAGTCAAATGCACATGCATGGATCTTAATGTAGGAAAGCCCTAGATCTTTGAGGATACTTCGGACCTTACGGTGATTGGTAGGATTACGATGACCCTCCTCCAACAACGAAGAAGTGTACTGTAGATATTCATTCACTTGCCTGATGCTCGATTTTGTCTCGACTTTAATCCTCATTACCTCCATCACACTTTGAAGAACTGTCTTCTCAGAACTTGAAGACACAGGGGTCTGTTACAATGCAATCAGTTTGTTGTACTTGTCAAAGGCAGCAGTGTTGACAACTTGTGGGAATGGCTGCACCGGGTCATGCATATATTGTTCCCCATGTACACCGCTTTCAAAAGGAAACACGTCGTTGACGAATGCCATTGTTGGATCGTTGGATGTACTACTACTGCCCGCCTCAAAAAACTGCTCATGATCATGCGATCCATCTAATGATGGCTCACCGTGATATATCCAACGTTTGTACTTCGGCCAAAACCCATTACTCTTTAGGTGCTCCCATACTGTCCTAATCGGAAATCGACACATATCACTGCGACACTTACATTTCTTGCACGGGCAATAATGGTATTCACTCCCGTTTGCATTTTCCTCGACGAACTGCAAAAAATCCACAACTCCTGTAGTGTATCGTCGGTCATGCCTTGGAAGCGAAATCCAACTCTTATCTCGATCTATATATAGCCTGATAATAATATATATGTATAACTTTAATTAATAATAAATTAATTAACACATATATATTACAATATATATTATTATCAACATCAACTCATGTATATATATACCATTAATTAACAACCATTATTTAAGTTCATTACACTATCAACAACCATTAATTAACATATTTATATATATTTTAACACTAATTAAAATAACATCAAATTAAAACACATAATTAAACTCTAACTGAAAATCAACTCAACTACAACTCAAAATCAACATATATACATACATTCTAACACTAAAACAACAACAAAACAAAAAATCACTTACTATATCAAAATCACTAAAACTCAAAATCAACTCAACTAAAACTCAAAATCAACATATATACACATATACGTACCTATATATAGCTCCACAATGTAAGAGAGGACGGATTTCAACAATACCCACAGATTTTTCACTCTTTCTCCCCTTTTTTTTCGTTTTTTTTTTTAAATGAGCAGCTTCTGTCCAGATCTGAAAATATAAAGACTTATAGCAGACGAAAATTACAATTTCGTCGGCCAAACTTTCAAAAGTTTTCGTCGGCTAATGTTTTAGAGAAAGGCCGACGAAAATCCAAATCGTCGGTCATTCTAGGGGTATAGCCGACGAAAAATATTTTTTAGGGACAAAAGATAAAATCGTCGGCCATTCTGGTGGAATAGCCGAAGATTTTTTATTTTTAGCGACGAAACAAAAAATCGTCGGCCATTCTTGAGAATAGCCGACGAAAAAAGTATGTCGTCGGCCGTTTTTTTTTTTTCGTCGGTAATGCCCTTTTTTCTGGTAGTGTCTGCACCCTTAATGGATTTTATCAGGACAAGTACTTCTTTATCTCCTATGGAATAATTCAATTCTGTAGGATTGAACTTTCATGACAAGAATTTACAAATATTTTTGTAGTTTGTATCTGGCTTGCTTGCCAAAACTACTTATGTCTAGTAATAATCATTTGCATTAGTTTCTAAAATGATCAGGTCACCTTCTTCAGGTAACTGCAAAGGAGGGAGGTGCTTCGTGAGTTCTTTAATTCTCTTAACGGTGTCGTTATCATCCGTCGTGAATGACCATTTCTTTTTTGAGCTTATCTTTGGAAAGAGAAGGGCTGTGAGTCCACTCACTTGAGAAATAAAATCTCTCGCAAACTTAACAACTCTCAAAAATCTCTTCAGGGAACTAGCTTATTTTCTTAACTATATGTTATTGAAGATGAATTTCTCCATCTTTGACATATATGCCAAGAAAATCTATTTATCCTTTTATGAGATGAATCTTCTTTTGTCCCAGAATGATTCTTTTTTGGATTATAAGCTTGCAAATCTGCTCAAGATGTCTTAAATGTTCATTCATAGTTTTAGAGAAGACAAGAATGTCATCAATGTAAACTATGCAGAAGTCTGAATATGGCTTAAAAATGTTATCCATCTTTCTTTGAAAAATGGAAGGTGCTTGTTTAAATCCAAATGGCATTACCAGCCATTCGTACTGTCTTTGAGGAGTTTTAAAGGCTGTCAAGGCAATGAAATCAGGGTGCATCTTAACTTACCAAAAGCCTGACTTTGCATCAAATGTTAAGAATATTTTTGCTCATTTCAGTGTATTGATGAAGACTCTTACTTGTGCAATTTGATAACAATGTTTGACTGTTTTCTTATTAACATATATGTAATCTATTACTATTCTTACTTTTCCTCTTAATTGCTCTGCATGATTTCTAACCAAGAATGCTGGAGCATGATGAGGGTTGTCTGAAGGCCTAATTAATTTCTTTTCAAGTAACTCTTGAACCTGACCTTCTATCTATTTCTTATCTTCATCCTTATAATGAGGAATGACTTTGACATGACAATACATTTGCATCATACATTTTTCCTGTACGTAATGGGTTGGTGCCCCCAAGGCTATTCGCAACTCCAAACTACCAATTAATTCAAATATTGACGTAACAGAAACGTGACTTATCGATCTGTTAGGTAATCGAGTTTTTCCCTTTCTGGGTTACTATCTCCTCCTCCTTATTTTTCTTCTCATAATTGTTTCTCCAGTTTGTTGTCCTTTAAGTAGTAGAGTTCGCTTTCTCCCCCTTGCGAGAGTGTCTGCACTAACCATGTAAGCTGTATACGTGACCCGGCTTCATGCATGGTTTTCTTCATACATCATGCATGCATGAAATAATTCAAGAAAAAAAAAAATGTTTAATTGTGCGCCAGCGCTAGCTTTGCCCCATATTATCCTCAATGAATGATTGACATCACTTATCCTCAGAGAAATGGAGTCCACACTGATAAAAAGTTTGGTCGGCAGATTTGAACGAGTGTGTACGCCTACGTATTAGACACCACCGGGTTATGGCGTATGTAAGTTCTTCCAATATATAGAATCTGCATACAAGACTATTCTAACTCCTAGTCTCCTACTACACTTATATTATTAAGATGTAAATAATATATTTATTACAATTTGGCAAAGGAGAAAATAACACAATGTAGAGTTTGAACTTTGGTTGCATACGTATATACGTATATTTATTCTATATATACCATACATATATGGTGATCCTTGTCAGTTGTAGAGACGCAATTTTAATTCTCATGCATAAATCTTCAAGTATTCATCCATGCGGGTGTATTTCACATCTGGATATAGCTTTGAAGCTTCTTCTCCTTCCTCCCTTATTTCGAAGTTTGTCAAAGAGCCTTCATAGAAAATCTGATAGAAATGCCCCACTCCGACCTGTCCTGCATAATCCATACCTGAAAAACAAACATACAACTTATATCACTTATAAGATTAGAGGGAATGCAATGTATGCGTGTACATATCCAGGTCACGTAATCCGCATCTTCACAAACATGTCAATTTCGTTGAATTTCTAGACCGCTATACCTTTTGTGATGGTGAAATTTACTCGAGAATTAATAATATTGCATTTTGAAAATTAAATCCAAACTGAAAGACATTATATTACGTGTGACTGCATATAGTAAATAACACTCACCAAGTTGCATCCATCAGCCTAAGACCTTTGAATTATTTATAACACCATGTTGATATTCACACTAACAAATTCCTAACGACGTTGCAATAAGTTCAGTACCCTTACCTTTCATAGAGGCAAGGAGGTCTTCTTTAGAAAGAAAGCATTTCTCTAGTTTCTTCCCAATGAGATTTTCCCAAATCTCCACCAGTTGTCTTTGAGTGAGTAGGTTTTCCGGTGGAAGAATGTACAATGTTTTGTTCAAAGTTTGCGAATCGTCTATCGTCTTGATTGTATAGCTCCCGATGTCATCCTCGTCCGTGATAGATACTGTACACATGCACGATAACAAATAATTCAGAATGGTTGGTAACATACCCTTGTATAAAATCGAACTGTCACCAATCAAATATCTTCAGTATTAATTGGAACTTACAAAAATACTAAAATTACTTATCTCACCCCATCCTTACATATGTTAGTAAGGTTCAAAACCCATGATCTCATCGATGTCAGTTAGACTATCTAACCAATTAAATCACAACTCACTGATAAGATAGTTTATACAGGTCTTAAAATATCATATTTGAAAAATAATGAAAATATAAGGCCCTATTCGATAACGTTTTCAAAAATCATTTTCAAATATCGAGTTTCAGAAATAAAAACGAAAAAACGAGATTGTATTTTTGAGAATCGAAAATGTGTCCGGTAGTTAGTTAGAAAACAGTTTTTGAAAGCTAAAACGTCATAAACGCATATGGTACGTACTATCGTATGAAAATGTATTCGGCTTTAGTGTTTTTGAAATCTCGCTTTTTCAATAATTACTGGAGATTCCTGGTGATGAAAGTGGGTGCAACGAAAGAAGAAATTGAGTAGAGATGAGGAAACGACCTGAGAGAAAAGAGATGCTTTGAGAAGATAGAAAAGAGAGCACATATTGTTGTTATATAAGTGTTTGTTTGTTTTTTTTTTAATCGGCAGAAGTCCACATTTTGAAAAATGTGAAAACGCCATTTTACATGTAAAAGAGATAACATAAAAATGTTACCGAACAACACTTAATTATTCTTTTTGCGACAATGCAAACAACATTTAAAGAACCTAATCAAAAGTCAAAAGATTATGTATATATAAAAAGGAGACAAAATTCACACTCTACATTTGACATTCCATGCCACACTTCATGCTTCTTTCTTTAGTATCTTAACATTTATTTTTAATTTTTCAATGAAAACACAATTTTCGGATTGTGAATTTCATTCCAAAAGAGAAAAAGAAGTGTGTATTATTATTACTATTATTTAAAAAAATATATAATTTGCACAATATGAAACGTTACCTTTAGTGTTGCCATCTCCATAAATAATGACTTTATCCTTTGGAGGAAGAAGTGTTCCCATCTGCGAGAGGTTGCCAGCAAACCAAGCAGCGAAGCCAGTTCCACATACATATGTGAAGGGGATTTTAGCATCTTCTATTGCCTTTCTCACTACCATTTTGTCATCAAATGTTACTCTTCCTGGTTCTAGTGCATCTCCCATGCGTGCAGGGTCCAAACCAAACTCTGATGGCAAGAAGCGCTACAAAACGAGAGTAAACAAATTTGAGCTTTCACCTAAAACTATTATACGCCCTAAGTACGTTGATTTATAATCTTGTTGAAGGGAGAAAGGGTTGCTATGTATGTGCCATATGTACATGCATTAAGAGAGAAAATTTATCCGAGTCAGTTACGTACCTTAACATTTCCAGCTTGTTTGATGGCTTCAACAAGCTTGAGCTGCAACAAAATGTTGTGACTCCGGATATGCACCCCCGACATGGTGCAAATGACAACATCAACTTGTTTGACGGCATCAACAAGGCTCTGGATATCAGAAAATGAACCCTCCACGAGATGAGCCCCTTGCTTCTTAAACGACAAGAGCATCTGTAGTTTCTCGATATCCAAGCCAATCTCTACCGCCGGCCTTTGAAGGACGTAAGTCGGGTAGCCTTGTGCTATGCTTGCCGTAACAATCCTTCTCCCGATATACCCAGTACCTCCTACCACAAGAACCTTTAGGTTGCTCTTTGCCATTGCCATCTCTGGTTATGTGTTTCAATTGTCTTCCGTTATTACAAGGAGACAATACCTATTTATGAGAGAGACCATACCTATTTATGACTAGTAGTTGGTAATGTGAGTCCATTGAATTTCCTTATACATTATTGCTTAAGTAAGTAAAATAGGGCCGGGTTTTTAATTTGTGGTAGAAGTCACTCTTATTGAGTGGTTGGTGACTTGCCCTGGCCATAATATGCAGAACAGCAGAAAGATAGAGTTTGAAATGGGTTGGCATGGTGCTGCATTATTGGTACGCATCAATACACGTAAAGCAAAAGAGCAATGCTATGTGAATCACGTTTTGACATCCCATTTAGAATCTACATTATGTGACAGTTTATGTGTCACAATTACGTCATTTAATGAAACACTCTAATTGAGTGCTGACACGCCATGTACATACCACATAAGCTGACACATAAAATAGGCACATAAGGTGGGCTCTACGTGAGATATCAAAAACTGGTTCATCTAGCATTATTTATAGCAAAACTAATAAGAGTCATTTACAAAACAGTACCCGACCATATTTAAATATACAAAAAACTCACCCAAATTTCATTTATTACAACAAATGACACAAAACAGTATATATATATATATATATATATATATATATATATATATATATATATATTTTAACTCTACCTTTACTAAGCCTTAATTACTCATTAATCCTAAGAACTAGTCTTCAACATGCCAATTTCACCTAACGACCTTATGTCTAAGCGGTTACTATTCTGGCGGTATCACTGTTGTTTAAGTATAGAGAGTTTCTTAAGTCATAGTAAGGTAACTAACCAGAAACTCTTTAAAACATAAATTTAAAACTAATAAAACATAGTTTCAAACTTAAAATATTTGACGGTTGTGGGGAAACCTGACTGAAATTTATTTATTCAAACATACAGACATATACATAACCCACAATCTCACTCTTGAGTAAGCTATTTAGCTACTATAATGAAAATTAAAATGAAAACTTACTTGAAATTAAGAACACCACAGCAGATGACTAGTATTATACAATGCTTCCCGACACACTCTCACTTACTCTCTGTTTATTCTACTATACTAAAACACTCACTCTAACTGAACTATTCTGAAATGATTTCTAAAACTTCAATACTAGCTGTGCTCTTCTTGCTCTCTCCTCAAATGAATTCTGCTGAGGGCTTCTTTATCTTTTATAGAGGCCGGACTCCAAGCTATCATTGAATTCCATTATGAGATTAGATACATGTGGAATCTTATTGCTGATAAGATTTTAACATTTTCTCTTTTTGAAAGCTTATCTGCTACTGTCGGCAATCACTTATTTCTTATTTTACAAAGAGATGCTTGTCGCTATGTGTCGGCAGCATCCACTTACCTAAAGTTGCTTGTCTTCATGCATCGGCAGCATCCACTCACCTAATATTCCATCTTGTTGTTAAGGTTGTGTAGTTCTTCATCACAAAAGATGCTCCGGAGTCTGTGTATCCACTTTCTTCATCAGATTCCATGTTTGAGTCATATGGTATTTTGTGCTTTTGTTCATTATCTATCTTCTCCATCCACGTGGTGGTGGCCAAAGTCCCACCTATTTCTTGCCTTTCTAAAGTCTTATAGAAATCACAATTTTTTTTGGAGATAGATGATTATAGCTGATAACCATTACTTTTTCTCTACTAGCCAGAAGAGTGATATATTGATCTCTTCGGACCAATCTTTGTATAATGTTTATCGCCATGACTTACATCCACGGGATGCTCTGGTTTGGCTATCCATTGCTTAGAGACGAATTGTTTCTACATGTACGACGCTGGTTAATTTCTGACATAATGTTATGGAGACATGTAACTCTTTTGTCCTTCTTCGGTCTTCCATTCCGGAGGGGTTAAAATAAACTTTAATCTTATAATACATCATTCTGGCATAATGTTCTTGACAGCATCATAAATTATCTTTAGAAGACCTTCTAGGTCTTTATTGGTTTTTGTCCGAAGATTATGAACAAAACCATTCTCCACTAACTATAGCTTGTGCTTCTGCGGATGTTCTGCTTGAACATCAACCATATATCTCCCATAGTAGGGACCTCCTATAACTGATAGGGTTGGCTGGAGTGTTTTCCTATTTTTAAAAACTCCTAAAAGATTATGAAAACGGAACCATTCCAACTCTGATAAAGCCATTATTGGAACATTTGCGCTTTCAGGGTTCTCAAGATATGAAACCTTTATGGTGCTTTCAGGATTTTGTTTCTTTTCTTCCATATTGTAGTTGTAAAGTTCTTCAGTTAATGCTTCAAGGGTTTGAAGCACAAGTGCTTCATTCTGTTCACGAGAGGCAGTCATGATGTTATCCATAATAACCTTTTGGTTGAATTGTAGAATCCTACTGGTCCTAAATACTAGCTTCTCATAAATTCTCATTGGATGATTGAATATCTTCTTCATTCCGGCTATCACCGGTTGTTTCTTCTTGAAGGCTGCTAGCTTATCATGCATTGATTTTGCCCTTTTATCTGCTGTTTGAGAGAGTCTTGTTGTCTTTCTTTGAAATCGATCATGTGTGACCATAGATCTACGGTATTGTAAAAATTCATCTAAGAGTTTTCCCTCTTCTTCTGATTGAGTTTTATCTTGTTAGGATGCTTTGGATTTACTATTCTGAAAATCGTCCCATCATACTGGATATGGTTGAATTCTTTCAGAGACTTTACTTGACTCTGCGAGAGAGTATGATACTATGAATTGGTAACCTGGTCTATCGTGTAGAGGTCCAACGGTTTTGTCCCCTCTTTTGTATCTTTCTCACATGGTTTTTGCTTTCGATCCTCTTTCTTCGGGCACCAATCTTTCTCTTTCTTCAGGTTCAGGTTCTAGTTCTGGTCTCCGCTCCTTGGATTGCGACCTTCTTTTCTTTCTAACATCGCCATTTCTCTTGTAAGAGCGTCATGCAAATAATTCTTGTTTCCTGCAATTATTTGAACGTCATACTCATATTGAGCTAAAAACATATGTCATCTAAGAACTCTTCTTTTATCAGCTGCATCTGTTAATTTATAGTTCTTCACTATTTTATTGTCAGTTCTGACTAAAAACTTATTGCCTAAAAAGGCTTCTGCTCCCTTAACAGATTTTATCAGGGATAGAACTTCTTTATCTCTTGTGGAGTAATTTAATTCTACAGGATTAAACTTTCCTGACAAGAATTTACAAATATTTTTTTGATTTATATCTGGCGTAATTGCCAAAACTACTCCTGCCCAGTAATAATCGTTTGCATCGGTTTGTAAAACGATTAAGTCACCTTCTTCGGGTAACTGCAAAGGAGGGAGGTGTTTTGTGAGTTCTTTAATTTTCTTAATGGTGTTGTTATCATCTGTTGTGAATGACCATTTTTTTTAGCTTATCTTTAGAGAGAGGAGGGCAGTGAGCCCACTCACTTGAGGAATAAAATCTCTAGCATAGATAGCAACTCCTAAAAATCTCTGAAGAGATTTTGCGTCTGGGATATTATTAGGGAACTGGCTAATTTTTGTAACAATATGTTCTTGAAGACGAATTTCTCCATCTTTGACATGTATGCCAAGAAAATCTATTTATCATTTTATGAGATGAATTTTCTTTTGTCCTAGAATGATTCTTTTCTGGATTACAAGCTTGCAAATCTGCTCAAGATGTCTCAGATGTTTATTCATAGTTTTAGAAAAGACAAGAAGTCTGAGTATGGCTTAAAAATATTATCCATCTTTCTTTAAAAAATGGAAGGTGCTTGTTTAAGTCCAAATGGTATTACCAGCCCTTCGTACTGTCTTTGAGGAGTTCCAATGGTTGTCAAGGTAATGGAATCAGGGTGCATCCTAACTTGCCAAAAACCTGACTTTGCATCAAATTTTAAGAATATTTTTACTCCTTTCAGTCTATTGATGAAGACTCTTACTTGTGCAATTTGATAGCGATCTTTGACTGTTTTCTTATTAACATATCTGTAGTCTATTACCATTCTTGTTTTACCTCTTAATTCCTCTGCATGGTTTCTAATCAAGAATGCTGAAGCATGATGAGGGTTGTCTGAAGGCCTAATTAATTTCTTTTCAAGTAACTCTTGAACCTGACCTTCCATCTATTTCATATCTTCATTCTTATAATGAGGAATGACTTTGACATGACATATTGCATTTGCATCATGCATTTTTAGCTGACAATATATCAGGGCTCTTTCCAACTATAACTGGGGATCCTCACTGATTATAGGTTTCAGTAAGTTTTCTATTTCAACAAGATTTGGAACCTTCTTTTGTTTTATCTTGTTAGCATATATCTTTATATTGTGCTCTCTGAATCTTGAGGTTCTACCTTTGATTTTGAGTCTGAGTCTAAGTCTGAACTCATTGCTTCATTTGGTATGATTTTTTTAATATTCTCTTAATGCCAATACTGGTTGCAAAACCGGTTTAAAGGGTGGTTTATGATCACCATGCCTTGCTGGCGACTTCTGATACTTTTATGTGAATCATTTACTAGCAATGCTAACAGCATCCAAAAGCCTTGATTCCTAGTAAACTTTGTTGTTCTTTTCAAGTCCTATCATTTCTCCTGTCTGCACCACTTTTTGCTGAAGTTGGAAGTCATTTTCTATTAGCATATCAGCATCTTGAGCTTCACACTGCCAGATTCTTTGGAATATGAAAGTTCCTCCTCCTATGGAAATTCTGACATTTCTGTATGGTTCATGAAGATCTCTATATCTCTCATCCCAATTCCAGTAACATTTCTCTCAGACTTTTTCCAATATTATTCAGGAATAGCATATCGTTTGGCTAGGCTATATCCTGAACAGTTATCTACAAATGCATGTAGATGATAATTTTTGTAATTAGAAAATTTCATGTCAACAACGATGTAATTGCTGTATACACTCGTCTCAACCTGTTTTATTGGTTGAATAGTATTCTCATTCTCAGTGATTTCTATGAAGGAATTGATACTCCTTTCATTCTTCTAAGGAGAATCAGATTCTTCTACTAATTTTTTGCTTAATGAAGTTACTAACTTCATTTTCTTGAGGACATCCTCAAGATTTTGCTCTTGGTTTTGGTTTTGATCTTGGAAATTGGAATATCTCATATTCTTGATCTACCAATGTATGTGCATCATTTTCTGTTGTATTTCTTCTTAATTCTGCTATGAAACATTCTCGATGATAAGTTTCTCATATTTCTTTACAATGCATGGGAGCTGTATTACTATCGTAGCAGTTACAATAGTCTCAGGTGAAGTTTCCTGGCTTTGGTTGAAAACCACTGATGCTATAAGTTTTTTCTTTTTTCTAGTTTTGGATTTTTAGTATGAATATAGGACAATATTCATTTTATTCTTCAGAATATATTGAATCATTATCTTTATCAGAAAAGGCAACCTCGAAACCTTTTCGGTTTGCGTATTCTATAGTTTCATCATATTCTGCTATAAAAGCTTTAGAATAACTTTTTTTTCTTATAGGATATTCGTTAGCATAATGCCCTTTAGTTTCACAAAGCCAACATCTACAAGGCTTCTTATTTGTTGAAGCGTTCTGCCTTGGTTGCCTTTTCTTAAAGAATCTCTTTCCAGGATAAGTTTTTTCTTTATTTCGTTCAGAATTCTTTCTAAACTTATACTTCTTTTTAGAAGTAAAGTTTCTGTTGTATTTTTTGTTTCTAAACTTGCTTTTGTTCTTTCAATTTGTGTGGAGGTGACATCCCCACTGCGTCGGAGTATCCAATATTTTAGGACACATATTCGCAACTCCTTTGAGTTGTTATTTGACAGTTTTAGATTTTCGATTTTCTGTACTCTGCTTTCTTAAGAGATCTCTCACTCTTTCGGCTATTCCTCCAAAGGAAAAGTATTGGAGGGGATTCTCTTCAAGAGATTGTGCAACAACATCGTTACAGGGTTCTTGTAACTTTCTATTCTATGTCTTCACAAGATCATCATTATCTAAATCTTTGATCGTGCAGAAATAATTTTGAAATTCATTTTTATATTCTTCAAAATATCTCATGTTGCAGATACTCTGAATATTTGCTCTAGCTCTTTCTTTAGACTGCTCGCTATGCTCAGTTATATCTCCAATAATTGTGGATATTTCCTGACAGCTCCTCCTCAGTAGCCTGACAGCTCCTCCTCAATAGCCTTTCCTGCAGCCAGATCTGCCAAAGTCTGTTTTGCCTTGTCAAAACGCTTCCTTTCATTCCTTACCTTCCCGCTGTTTATACCATCTGCCCGCCTTTGGATAATTCCTAGAAGCTGGCGGAATGTAAACTTTCACAAATGGCTCTGGATTCGCACCTTTGTGCGAACCCCCAGCTGTAGCTGACTTCACTCCAGAAGGTCCTGGGTCCTGCCTGTGCCTTGTCCTGCTGGCATAACTATCCTCAGACCCGTGGTGATACTTCACTCGCTTGTGATTCTCCCTTCCTGACCTTTCAAGAGGTGGATGTTCTAACTTGTATTCAACCTGCAAGTTAGGCAAAGCTTAGACCGAGGAACTAAAACCATGTCCTCCTCTTCAATAGCCCCAACCCACAAATCCGGGCAAGGACTAGCCTTTTTCTCTGCAAACTTTAACTTCCCATCGTTCAACCATTCCTGCAGCTGATCCTTCATATCTACACATTGAGAAGTACAATGATCAGATGATCGATGGAAAATGCATGTGTGTCCGCCACCCCCGCTATTAGGATGGCGTCGGTAAAACTCCTTAACCTCCGGTGCCCCTTGGTGCACCATAGCTTCCCAAATTTCTTCAGCTTTGCTTGCATCATACGTATATTCCTGAAACCGGGAAACCTGCTCCCTGAGCTGCTTTGCTGGACTCAGACCAGCACTCATTTCAATTGCATTCACCCGCGGGCCAGCCTTAGCAGCTGCCCATTGAGGTTCCTTGGGTGTCTCCAGCTTCAAGGTTCCGTCATTAATCTATGTCTGCAGCTGATCTTTCAACTTAACACAATCCTTGGTATTGTGGTTATTCATATTGTGAAAGCTGCAGTACGTCTTTCCAGTCATGTGATCAGACTTGAGAATAAATTCGCCCTCATGCTGCAGACGCCCCTGGTTGAACAGTTCCTGAAGAATCTCTGGAGCCTTGTGAGCGTTGTAAGTATATGAATCAAAAGCTGATTTGGTTGGCAAGGGGGTCACTATTTTGACAGTCTCCTTAACCAACCTCGCGGTTTTGGACTGTAATGGTCTCTGATCAGTCCTCTCTATAGCCGCTACTTCCTGTTCAAAGTCCTCATCATCAACCCATGTCAGGATTGGTCTGGGCACTGCATCCGCCTGGATAGTCGCCACTGTCTTAGAAGCAGCAGGAAGTGGAGTCTTGGGCTTCAGAGTCCCAGGATAATAGGACAAATGAGTCCCCTTCCTCCTTTCATTCCTTTCCTTCGACCGATCAACATAATGTTGTTCCTGACCCAGCCTATTGGTTAGATCCGCCATAGTGGTCACATGAACCTGCCTGAATCCCTGGCGGATCTCATCCACCAAACCATCAATCGCCATCCTCACTGCATGTTCTTCTGGAATATCCATCTCGCAACGAGTTAATTCCAGCTTAAACCTTCTTAAATAATCAGTGGCGGATTCGCCAGGCCTCTGCTCTGTCTCAGCTAGGTCCTTAACCCCAATCTTTGCCTCAACAACACCAAACATAGTTCTGAAAAGAACCTCCATAGTCTTCCAGTCTGGTATTGTTCCAGGCCTCAACCGCTTGTACCAAATAGCTGCCTCTCCCGCCAGAGATGTGGGAAAGAGCTTCAACTTCATGATCGGATCCTCAGCATATTGACCAGATTCATTAGTGAAACGCATAATGTGCATTTCAGCATCTTCCGACGTCTGGCCAGTAAATGGAGTGAAGCGGATTGGCTTAAACCCAGCAGGGAAAGGTACTGCATTGACCTCTATAGTCAATGGATTCTCGTACGTCTTGTCGACGTCGGGTAAGCCCTGCAGCTCCCTAAACTTCTCAACAAAAACCCTGCCAATATCCTCCGCGGTCAGCTGGGCCACGACATTCGCTGGTGGTTCTGGCGGATTGTTGCCACCCGGTCCATTGAGAGGGATATTGCCACCTGCATGGTTGTTGGCATCCCCGGTATTAGCTCCAGCTCCGCCGTTAGCACCTGCTCCGCCGGCCCCGCCGCGACCAGGTGTCCGTCCCCGCCTGTCTCTCGGCAGATTCGTACGGTCAACCCCCTCAAACTGGTCGAACCGATCATAAAGCTGCCCCATCATGGTGGACATGTTCTCGAGCGTGGCATTTGTAGCCACCAACTGCTGCTGTTGCTGTCGCCAACAATTGTCAAAGTTCCTGACATGGCTAGCCATGCTATCCGCCAGCAGCCTCTGCTGTCCGGCGAGATAGTTGAAATTGGAGGTGAACCCCATTTGCTCAGTCTCCATTCGCTTAACGGATTCACATAGATCAATGACCACTTTGTTGGCCTTCTTCAGAATTTCGTCCGTACGAAAAGACTTGTCGATCAACATCCTCAGCGTGTCCGTCACCTCAGTGGGAGACGCAATCTCCCCAGTAAATGGTGCGACAGGTGACGCAGGCGGATCCGCGGACTCGTCCCCGAACCCCTCTTCTAAAAAGCCATATGAGGTTGCCCGGTTTGTAAGGCCAAGAGAATTATTATCAACCTGGGAAGCAGCCTTAACCTCCAATATCTCCCCCTCAGCCGCGACAGTTGGTGCAACGGCCTTAAGGGTTGCAGCAATAGTTGCTTCATCCCTAAGGACCCCGCCAAACACTTCCCTAGTTTCGGCGTCAGTTAATCCCCTACAATCAGCTGTTCCATGCCTGAGCAGCTCCTTATGGGAATTCTTCAAACAATTCATGGTTATCCTTTTGTAAGGATCACCCCTCGTAGATCCCGCAATCTTGACACTGGTCCCACTGGGCGTGCCAAAATGTTCGTGGCGGATTTAGCATCCGGCGAACAGTCAGCACTTGGGGGTAGCAGATGTAAATTCCTCTTGTGTCTTCTGTGTGCTTAGGCGTGCCAGCACCCTTTAGAGTGGTGCAACTCCACTGTGGATAACCCCTGGCGAGTCTTCTCGTCTGCTCCCAATAGACTCTGACTTCTTGATCAAGCAACTGTTACGCGGGCGCTGACTAAGCCGGCGTACAAGGCTCGAACAAGACCTGAATAGAACTAGCTAACAGGATTTTCTTCTCAACCCCTTGAGGATTGAGGATCTTACTCTGATTTTGGGGAAGCAAAGCAGAGCTAAACCAAGATCACAGGTTTTTGTTACCGGAGTAACGACTCGATTGCTGCCGGAGTAGCGGACTGACTCGATAGGCTCAGCAACCGCTCGACACGAATGCGAGATATGATCGATCGCAGGTGGAGGCAAATTGCGTGAGTTGCTCCGGAGAGACTTTGCAAGTTAGCGGTGCGCTAGAACTTGTGTTTGTTTGTAAATGGTTGTGAACCCTTTCTCAGTCACAAAAGAGTTATATTTATATGATTCACGAAACCCTAATGCTTGAAGATCAAGCCTGGCGGTTTTCGAGATTGACTAGGACTATTCTTCCTTAAACCACCCCTAATCAAATCAATTAAGAATAAATTGAGATCAGAATTCCTCATAACTTAGGGAACTCATTCAACACCGTATCTTGTTCAGATTAACATTCAATTAACCCCGAGATAAGCCAAACCGATTCCAAAGAAGATCATTTCCTAATTCGGCTAGGATATCTTTATAAATGGATTGTTATTCGTAACAACCCCCAATTAACTCAATCAGCATTTATGCATTATTATCCATTAAGGTAATTCATGTACTGCGCAATCGGATTATTGCGAAATAACCCCCATCTGATCAAGTAACAATTCAACGCTCTCTCCAAGCATTATTTCCCAAAAGAATTAGGAAGTGTGCATATTGGATTTTGTTTAAACTAAACCCCTCTGGGCCTCGGGGTAAAGCCCAATTGAAAGAAACTCCAATTGTGGCCCAAACAGGGTCAGTCGAGGGTGTGATAGTGGAAGTATAGTCCTTTCCAATAAAAGACATTAATTATCCATATCTGAAACCCAACGATGATACTCAATTCCTTCTGAGTCCAATATTTCAAATTTGGGTCGAGTTAGATTAGTCATCTACATATACAAGAGTGAAGAATATATTAATTATATAGTCATAAGACATCCACGATAATTAATTTCCAAGAATGTGAATTGAATTTTGATACCATAATTCATAATGGTCACACATTTTCGATGCTTTGTGAAATTACTTTTATCACATGCTTTGTGAAATTAGTTTATCACATGCTTTGTGAAATTAGTTTATCACATGTCTTGTGAAGTTTCTTTATCATGACATTATACTTGACATATAATATTCAAAATAATTCAACATTTAACAAAATACATATAGCATGCTTGATAATTAATTAAAAGAAAATATAGCACACAATATTCACATATAAAAACGATGTCACATTGATTTCAAAATAACATATAAATGTAAAATATTGCCTACATAAAATTTAATGTTTAATTTACCACAAGTATATATATATATATATATATATGCATTTACGTAGGCAGTAAAAAATTAACAAGTAAAGTCAAGGTCAAATAGACAAACAAATTTCACATTTACAATTAATTTCATTAAACATATCAGTGAGATAGTGATTATTTATTTTACTCTACGGTAAGTTTCAGAAAACTAACCTTAATTTATCAGAAATGGTAAATATATGTTTCCTGCAAAAGGGCCGGGTCGGGTCTAGGTGGCAACGGGTCGGGTCGGGGTTCTGCCAACGAAGCTTTGTCGGCAAAGATGGTAGAGAAAACTGCTGGGTCGGCAGAGAGAGCTGACGTCTTCGTCGCGACTGGGTCGAGGCCGATCGGAGGGGGTGGGGAGGGATCGATCGGACGCCGGTTGGAGCGACTGGGTCGTCCATGCAGGGTTTCAATCGGAGGTGGCGCCTTTCTGGAGGAGAGCAGACGAGGCCGAACGCTGGAGCGACTGGGTCGAGGGCTCCGGGCTGCTGCTAGCGTTGAGGCGATCGGAGGAGCGGGGTGGGGTGCTGCTGGCGAGGCTATCGATGAAGTCCGGGCGAAGCTGGGCTTGGGCGGACGCGGCGCTGCTAGCGAGATCGGGAGGCTAGCCGGAGTATGCGCCGAGCAGGCCTAGCGGCGACGACGGCGGAGGGGGGGGCTGCTGCTAGGGTTTTTTCTTTTCTGTTTCAGTTTTTTTTTTTTTTTTTTCCGCTAAACACTCTAGGTTAGGCAAAGTGTTGATAACGTGTTGCAAGAAATAATGAATTGGTCTACTTATTTTATTAGAGAACCCTTTTATATAAGGTGAGGATTACAACGGTAATAACAATTACATTTATGATTACACCTAATTTACTATTGTCATTACTTTGACGAAGACACATAAATGTTATTTTCTTTTAACACTGATCCTAATTACAATAAATAATAATTAGTACACTTATTTATATTCTTTTAATCTGATTTGCACGATGACTACAGAAGATGGCTTGGCGATGCCAGCAGAAAGTTCTCAATGTTAAGCTCTGAGTACCGTCGACACCCCCAATATCCTCACCCTAAAGCCTCATTTGGTTTCCGGAAAGGAAAATAGTTCCTCTTTATTTCCCATGGAAAGGGAAATTGAGGGGGGAGTGAGATTTCATTTCCTGTGTTTGGTAACATAAGGAAAGTTAGTAGGAAAGTTGTAAAAAGATATGTAATTAATGTAATAAAAAAATAGTTGTGAGTAATAAATGTAAGGAAAAGAGGTGGGAAAGTGATTCCATTGGATTTTGAGAAGAACCACTTTCCTCCCTATTTTCCCTTGTATCAGGAAAGTGTTTCCGTTCCTAATAGCATCCCAAACACAGGAAAAAAACAAACTTTCCGCGAAACAAACGAGGCCTAAAATGAAAGCAAAACCTGGCATTCCTGAATTCAAGTGGTTTTTAGAAGTGGTGGTACTGAGTCTACTGACTCAGATCCATGTTGCAATCATCTTTTAACAGGTCCCCTTTCTAAGAATATTTTCATTTTCACCCCTACTTTTTGTTGATTATTGGTCTACTTCTGTGTAATGTTTCCAATGCGCATAGAATGGGATGTAGTTTGTAAAAGAACGGTGTGCCAATTCACAACTTACAAGCATGCATGCTAAGTTGCTGATAAATCGAGAGAATATGGCAATGCTCCCCTGCAAACTTTAGGTACAAACCACCGAGGTTCAAGGGACTCAAAAGCTGGAAAGTCATAATAATTTTACATATTTTGCACTCCAGAAGCAGACCTATGCATATGCGCATGCATTCATGTGTGGCAGAATGGGACGAGCTACTTTTGGAATGCATTAAACAATGTCAATTACACTTGGTGAATTGAAAGAATGAGGCAGTGACGAATATCATCAAGTGAAACAATTACAAACTGGGGGATTCTACAACAGCCCACCAAGTTAGGATTTGGTGCAATTTGTTCGTGGCGGATTTAGCACCCGGCGAACAGTCAGCACTTGGGGGTGGAGGATGCGTGCTCCTCGCGTGTCTTCTGTGTGCTTAGGCGTGCCAGCACCTTTGGAGTGGTGCAACTCGACTGCGGACGACCCCTGGCGAGTCCCCTCATCTGCTCCCAATAGACTCTGACTTCTTGACCAAACAACTGTTACGCGGACGCTGATTAAGCCGGCGTACAGGGCTCGAACAAGACCTGAATAGAACTAACTAACAAGATTTTCTTCTCAACCCCTCGACGGATTGAGGATCTTACTTTGATCCGGAGAAGCAAAGCAAAACTAAACCAAGATCACGGGTGTTTGTTACCGGGGTAACGACTCGATTGCTACCGGAGTAGCGGACTGACTCGATAGGCTCAGCAACCGCTCGACACGAATGCGAGATGTGATCGATCACAGGTGGAGGCAAATTGCGTGAGTTGCTCCGGAGAGACTTTGCAAGTTAGCGTTGCGCTAGAACTTGTGTTTGTTTGTAGATGGTTGAGAACCCCTTCCTAGTTACAAAAGAGTTATATTTATATGATTCATGAAACCCTAAGGCTTGAAGATCCAGCCTGGCGGATTCCGAGATTGACTAGGACTGTCCTTCCTTAGATGACCTCTAATCAGATCGGTTAAGAATAAATTGAGATCAGAATTTCCCTTAACTTAGGGAACTCATTCCACACCGTATATTGTCCGGATCATCACTCAATTAAAGCCAAAATAAGCCAAATCGACTCCAAAGAGAATCAATCACTGATTTGACTTAAGATACCCTTCGGAAATAGATTGCTATCCATAACAATCCCTAGTTATCCCAATCAGCGTACACCTTATTATCCGTTAAGGTAACTCGTGTATTCTGTAATCGGATTACTACAAAATAACCCCAATCTGATCGGGTAGCAAATCAATACTTTCGTTCCAAGCAATCTTTCCCAAATGGAATAGGAAGTGCTCATATTGGATTCGGTTTAACCTAAACCCCTCTGGGCCTCAGGGTAAAAGCCCAATTGAAGTAAATTCCAATTGTGGCCCAAACACAATTCCTATCTAATTGAAGGAGAAAAATTTAGCCAACCCTGGGTTAAAGAAGGAAAGGCTAAGGGGAACGTCCAAGAGTTTAGAGGAGGTGATTTGAAAAAGGACACAAACAGATATTGTGGTTAAAATCCCATCACCCCAAACAGATGCATTTTTCTTAATACAAAGTTTGTGTGATGCCGTAACTTATGGAAGGGCCAAAATTTGTGTGAATTGAATATAATTTGAATGAGAGAATTTTGGGGGGAGAGTCAGCAGTGGTTCATTCCCGCTGGATTTGTGAACTGCCAATCCCAAGGCATATCCTAAAGCCCGCGCAACAGGAATTGCAACTGCGTTTCCAACCTGACAGTACCTGCAGAAAGTAGACATGATAATCTATCTAATTGACGGTATATTCAACAGTACAAGCAAAACATGTCATTATTTTGCAAAAGAAACTAAACGAGCTATTGCATTTTTTCGACCTGTAAGCTAGTTTCGAACATAATACTTCCATTTACATTGGTTACGAAACAGTGAGACTTGCACAGCAGTGCAAACTTCTCATATTTCTCCAAAAAAAATTGTACTGAATAAAAAATATGAAGAAGAAAAAAAAAACGTTATTCGACTAGAATAACCAAGAAAGCCCTTAAGAATTAATAGCTCAAAAGCAATGTCAATCAAGTCCTTGTACCTCTCTTTGACCGTACCACAGAACCTATAATAATCCGGAAAGCCTTGCAATCTTGCACATTCTCGTAGAGTGAGGATTCGGTCCTGCTCTGGATGTAATACAACCTATAGAAATTTATAATGTCAATAAAATATCCAAAATTTGAGATTCCATAATGAACTAGACAACAGGAAGGCCAAACCTGATTGTGACAACTTGGGAACGTCAATACAGTGGCCACGGTCTCGTCCCACCATAACCTCCCAAATGGTCTAACCAAACCCCAATATCAGATGAATACCCCAATCACGAAGAATAAATTTAAGACTAGAACATGAGGATTGAGGACTCACCTTCTAGACTTCCCTTGTTCATATGTAAAGGCATAATCTGGTACCTGAGAAAGATAATGTAGGTAATTATGAGACAATTTTCATTATACTTTTAAACCTGGAAATATAGGGCAAAGTCAAAATATATTTCCAATCTTCAATCTTTCATCTGATCATAAAATTTAATTTTTTTTTTTTATCTAGTTACTAATTTATGGGAACATGGGACATACACAATGTCTACACCACCTCCACAAACATGACCTTGGGGCATAATAGGATAAGTTGAGATTCTCAATGTTACATTGCCCATCTATTGTTCTCTTTTTGTATAAAGAGCATCAACACTTACCAATGGCTTTCCAGATGGCAAAACAGTCTGCTTTTCAGTTGAATTCCTCCGAGCTACATTGTCTCTTCCTACGACAACACCGGGTAAGTCCCGGAAATTTGCTCCCTGAAAATGGTTATCAATTGGAAACAACAGATAGGTCAAAAATTTAACAATATCATATGGTAAAAGCAAAGTACTTCCAGCCATACAGTCAAGCTGATATACATGCAACCTTTCGTTTCGGAATCTGACAGACTCGTGCATAATCATCTTCGTGTAAAGGTAAAGATCGATGGTCATAAAGCAAATTTTCCATTTTCATAGTGTCATCTAATGCAGAACCAACCATCTCTACAGAAGCAGCATAAGAAAGTAACGATGGAAGTTACCTAAACATTTCACAGAGAAGAAGATATAATCATGTAAAAAATGCAGTTCCTGCTAACTATGTGATCAATCAATTAGATTGACAAGTTTCTGTTAGAAAAACCTCTGTGACATGAAAAGTAGAAACATATTTATATCATTCTCTGAATAGATGTTGCTAAGCATGAAAGATATCCTATACAGATAGATGTCGCTAAGCATGAAAGATATCCTATACAGATAGATGTCGCTAAGCTTGAAAGATTTATATAATTCCTTTTTCGAGATACTCTATAGAGTTATTCCATATTTAAGCCTTAGTGAGTAAGCTACTTGAATATCAGGAGGGAAAACATAAACCACAACCACACTAATAATAGTAAAAGCAAGAATTTAAAATTTTAGCTCCAGAAAAGATCTCGAGTATATTGATATTAATTACCATATTCTGTTGATCTTATATATCTTTGAAAATCTGTTTCAGGAGGGTTTTTGAACGACATTTCTTCACTCGTTTCATTGTGTTTCACCTGCAGCAGTAACTAAGCTGAATTAGAATCAATATTCAAATGTCAAAAAATGGAGAAGGTTTATATATCATAAACATACAGCAGGGAGATCAGAGATGGCATCTTGAAGAAGAAGAGCTTTTTCTAGATCACGGGGTTGGTCTTCATCATAAGCAACAACATTTCGCTGCAGATGAAGGTAAACAATTTAACCAAAAACAAAAAACAAAAAAATTGAGGTTTAAAAGTTCCATAGAACGTAACAAGAACTACCTCAAACTCTGGTGGAGGCCAGTATCTAATAATAACATCATGTGTGGGACGAGGAAATTGGGGAAGATTCTGTGAGCAAAAATGGCAAAAACAAAAAACAAAAAAATTATTGTTAGTTCTTGTTTGGTTCACATGAATGATTAGTAAGTTATTCCATCTTTCCGATGAGAAGTTAACCAAGCTTGATTCATCACATATAACATTAGGCATTTTAAGCATTGGACATACACTTTACCTTTGCTTGTGTGCTTATGACTTATGAGTATGCATAACAGTAGGTATGGGCGTTTGAGCCTCAAAATACAATTTAATCATTGGATATACTACCAGAGATATGGTCTACTTTGGTCTAATTCTTCATGTGGTCAGTATGTATCAGACATGTACTGACTGCTCTTGTATTGTACGAAACCTAACATGAACATTAACTAATGGATACTTGGCTCTCAACAAAAAAATCCAAGGTAACTCTTGGAAAGGAACCATTCTGTCTTTTCAGTTTTTACCTCAAAGCATCTACAAAATAAAGTAAACTTCAAAGATAAAAAGATTACCTCAGATGGATGGGAACCCCACAAGAAAACACGCAATCGAAATTGTGGAAGACCATAACAACCAGCAGCCATTATTCCTAGCCTTGCTTGGTAAGTCATCTGTACCAAACGACTGAGTGCATACCTTCCAAGAGAAGCCTTATCAAATCTCAGAATGTCTGCTACATTTTCCATCAATACATTCTTTGGCTTCAACAGATTTACTATATCCATGAAGACTATAATTTGACGATTTCTCTCATCTTCCAAAGGAGAGTCAACGTTTCTGAAGCGATTGTAGCCACTAATTCCTTGGCAAGGTGGGCCTCCACAAATTACATCAGCATCCCCCTGGAATACAAGTATTATTAGCTTCAGTACAAGAACAGAAGACTCTAATACCTTGTATTGCAGGTTGTGCAATAAGTTATTACTTACCGGAAGTGGCAAAATCTTTAGCTTCCTCCCATATCTTATAAAATCTTGTATCCTCTCTTTGCAGTTACTGAGAAGATGCAATACGTCAGAATTGATACACATATACATATAACCAATATTACAACTGGCAATACCTTAAGCCTCCAATTGGTTCCCATGTATCGCCACTGCTATCATAACCCTTCCAACGCACCTATTGAAAAAAGTAAAGAATGAATCATCCGGGGCGAAGATAACTATACAAATCATTCTAAAGGAAAAGATATATTTTTACCTTAAAGTTTAGTCCACGTTTGCCAGTCCTATTGGGGTCGCCATAGCAAATATCAACAATCCTGGAAACTTCAAATTCACCACTAGCAATCTCATCGTCATGCTTGGGTACTCTTGATGTCTTGGATCTTGATCGAGTAGTTCTCTCGGCATTATCAACCTCATACTGTTTGCATAACTTTTCCCATTCTTTCAATAGTTCAAGAAAATCCTCGGCAGCCTCATTCCTGACCTACAGAGAGTAGCACAGGACTACTTTTAATGATATTAAACATTTATAACAAGATTAATTGACAGTCAACTAACTAATAGAAAATATATACTTACATGTGTTTCTGGATGATTCAACTTTAAGCTTTCACAGGCAGATTTATCACTGTCGAGAGCCCATTTCTTAATACATGCAAGAAAGATTAATAAGTACAGAAGTTTAGTATGAAATGCAAAGAAATAGAAATTGAAATTTAAGTTAATATATACCGTGATAAGGTTAACAGAAGAAAGTTTGGCACCCAGGCACAACCCAGTGGACATTCCACCACAGCCACAATAGAGATCTAAAAGTGAATACTCTGCATTGTAAGTATCACATCTGGGACTGTTCTCCAGAGACTTGGTAGTTTTTAAGGTAGGCACCATTTCAATCAAATTGCTAGATGAGAAGCTATGGCTGCTAAGGGAATTATCTGAAATCACAAAAAAAAAACTAAGAAATGTCAAGTCTGCATTTTATACTAAGATAAACAATTTGTATGTCTGTTAAATAGATCTTAAGAATCCAATGAAAGCATAATAATAGAACTAGAGAACATTTAAGGATTATACAAGAATTACCAGAACATATCCATGTGTCATTAATCATCTTCATTAGTAAATTTTTCAAGAAAGCATCCCAACTTTTTCACCAGAAAAGCTTCATTTTGTTTATTTTCATTCATAAAAACAGTTAAATGATGATAAGATGAACCCAACTCACCAGTGTCCATGGTGCGAAATGTGGAATAGTCTACACAATATTCCATATCATAATAGAAGTCAGATGACATAATGGAATTCACTTTTAGTCCTACCTGTAAAATGTTACAGCAGACTTATAGTTAATTAAATACCATATCCCACATATGCCTGCAAAAATCCATTCAGTGAGATAATTATAGAGAAGGAAATACAATGAGACAATGGCATAGTCAAGATTTAGTTATACCCTAGGTGATATCTGTGCAACATTGACTTTCGAAATAATGCAATCTATCAAATTATCATCCATTATAGTTGAATAGAATAAACGTCTCTTGTCATGAAAACTTCCAACTTCTTTGATAACCTGAGAAACAGATAGAAAACGTAGAGAATGGTAAGTAAGACAAATAACATCAATGACCAGACATAGTTTAAATAATAGTATTCAGAAACTCACAGTATCTTCAACTCTATAAAACCACTGAACTCTGAAATAATTTTCTCCAACAGTTGTCTTGAAAAACTCTAAGATCCTCCCCACATGGTTGTTTCCTTCATTACCCTGTAATATTGCTCTAACATGTAAGTGAAATACTGCAATCATGCAGGAATATTTAAAGATATACCCGAGAGAACTCACGATAAATCATATACAACTGTGACTAGAGCTACACTAAAGAACTAAGCGTATATTGCATAGATCTGCTATACCTTACTGCCTTCTGTTTTACTATATTCAAGATAATTACCAATACCTTAAAGGGATAAAGAACAATATTGATCCTCAGCAGTGTACCTGTACATAAACACAATCCCCAAGACTGAAGATGCAATTGCTATTTTTAGCTTGAGTATAATGGCATTCCACGTTCGAAATTATCTCATCTTCTTCATCACCACTACAAAAATGCAAGATTTTAACAAAGGAGAAACATAGAACCTAAACGGTACATATGAGAAGTAATTATGCTTCAGTCCTCACTAGCAAGGGAACTCTGAGTGAGGTGGCCTAATTGTAATGGTACATGTTCCATGTACCTTCGTCTGACATGCTTTCACTTATGAATAAAAATAAATAAAATGTAACAAAACAAAAAGAGGATGTTTATCTTGCCCCACTATCCTCTTTGTTCCTTTTCTCTTGTTAACATTTCATTGTTCCACTATTGTCCCTAACAGTCCCTCCGCAACAAGAGCAATTTATCTCATCGCTGTCAAATAATATGGCACCATGAATTTAAAATCCTCCTTCCAGGAGAACAAGGAAGTGACAACTATTTCCAACTAAAAAATGGTCTCTGCCACGTGGAGAAGATACTTCTCTCGATAACACTATATCCAAAATGGTGTTGACCCCAATTTAAAATCCTCCTTCCAGGAGAACAAGGAAGTGACAACTATTTCCAACTAAAAAATGGTCTCTGCCACGTGGAGAAGATACTTCTCTCGATAACACTATATCCAAAATGGTGTTGACCCCAATTTTAGGTCACTTCCTCGTGCTCCACCAAGACAAAAACAATTTCCCAGTGCCATGTGCTATGAGAACACAAAGAAGCAGCAACATGTAGATATTTAGATGGCAAGACAGAAGGGAAACACTGGGTGTGGGTGAAATCCAAATGGATAATTTCTTGTTTTGATTTTCAAATATTTCACTGAAAAGGCAGTAGAATGGTTATATGGGAACATGTGTCATTACATTTTGGAGCACCTCAACAGTTCAGATAAAGGTTTGAACTATCTGCCTATATTGAACTACATCAGCCCCATATTTCATTTCAGTGATGATATATCCGTCACTGCTGATTGTTTAAAATGTTCTAGACAATGTACTCTTTACAGTAAGGTAGCCAGGAATCAGACGTAGAATAGAGGATTAGCATTGGCACCGGCCCCCTCCCCCTCCCCTTTCTACCCCCGCATGAGTAAATTTCCAATTAATGTGGGTGGAGGGGGTTGTGGTTCTGTAATAAAGAGGGTGCCAATTTCACCCTAATTGGAATAAGATTTAGAGAACAATGATTACTCACTTTCGCTTCATGCTCCGACTTTTAGATCTTTGACTCTGCAAAGTTCCAACACAAACACGGATACAGACATATTAGAGACTATATAGATTTAATTTACTACAAAATTGCTTTTGGTATAAAATATAAATAAATATTACTGAATGATGTAGATTGAGAAATTGTCTTGTTGATCTAAGTGCTATGTAGGAGAAGGCCAGTATATATTTTCGAAGGAACCACCATTGAGTAATTTCTGAGAGAGAGAGAGAGAGATGGCTGAAAACAGGAATATTTAATTTCTGTATTTCTTTCCATCCATCTCCTCATCCTATTAATAAAAAATATATCATATTTCTTTCCCAACAATTATCTCCAAGCATGACCGTCAATCCAGATCTCTTTCAAGGTTTACCCCTCTTTACATACCACCAAGAACTATGTCTTTAACAAACATACAAAAAAAAAGAAAAAAAAAATTATAAAAAAAAAGGATAAACATGAAATTGTTTCTCTCCACCACAATGAAAGTTTCTTCAACAAACTTGATTACAGAGGTAGTTGGATATTCGGACATAACTCTCCCCTCACTCAAAGTCACAATTGATACGCTACTTTAGAAATATGCTTGGATCCTTTTCTAAAGGTACCAGTTCCGGCATGTGGCAGTCAATATATAGGCTCATAAATTAAAGGAGATAGAAATCTAGCATTCACAGAGAAAAGAAGAAGAACAACAAATCTTGGCATAGCGGTGAGAGTTTTGAAGATACGTAACTAAGTATCATGTTCCTATGATGGTATAATGAAGGTGTAATGGAAGAATGCAAACACACACACACACACACACACACACACACACACACACACTCACACAGAGGTAATAAAATCATCACCTTCATTTGATACCGCCAACCACCCCATCTTTCTTGCGCTTCAACATCAGGAATCGGATCTCCAATAAAGAAACTAGGTCCGCAGTTCTTTTTTCTTTTGTTTGAAGAACCAAAGGTTTTTGCGTTCTTTAGAGGTTGATTCACATGTGTCTCAGGCAATTCAATAAAAGCATGTTCTTCTCTAGTTTCAGTCTCAGGAAATTGAATGCAAGCACATTCTGTTTCTCTTGTATCAGCCTCAAACATAGATGCCACTGTTCTTGGAGATTGCCTCAAGCATACCCCATCAGATGATCCTAATGAGACTATAATCTTCTTGGAAGGACCCTCACCTTTTGACACTTCCATGGAAAAATTTGAATTGGAGTTAGCTGCTGCCACACTAGGAGAAAATCTAGGAGATTTTCTTAAGTGCTTCTCATTCAATTTCTCGATCACAATCTTCTTGGAAGGATACTTCTTCGAATCAGATGATCCTAATGCGACAATAATCTTCTTGGAAGGACCCTTACCTTTTGACAATTCAATGGAAGAATTTGAATTGGAATTAGCTGCTGCAACACTATGGGAAAATCTAGGAGATCTTCTTATGTGCTTCTCATTCAATTTGTCGATCAAAATATTCTTGGAAGTATACTTCTCCTTCAAATCAGATAAATATTCAAGTTGTATATGTGTAGGTGATCTTTTAGCACCTGCAGCTCTCAATGACATGGCCCTGCAACAGCCCTGTTCAGAAGATTTCAAGTTTCTTGCAGATACCTCTTGTGTTGAAACTTTTTGATAGCAAGATTTCATTTCAGACTGATTCATCAGCCTTGGAGATCTCCTAGTAAACTTCTCAGTAGATTTCTCTTCGTCCCCACTGCAATAGTGAACATGCTAAGGTCAATGAACATAGCCTATGAACGGTATAAAGACTGGCAAGAAGACAAACACCGCTAAACATGTCTGTGACTATCACTCACTTTGATCCCATGCTTCCACCCCTTGACTTGTTATGCTGTATAACCCAAGGAATCCACTCTCAGATTTTGAAAATGTACTTAACAGAGAAAATATACTTAACCAAACACAACAACGACATATCAGACACATAAACTAAAATAACTTCATCGAACTACAAATAATGAAACAGGCCAGGTCAATGGTCAAGAGAAAAATGAAGCATTCCAATCCATAAAAAAAAATGCTCAGAAGGACAATATGAAATACAATTATCCAAATTGAAACATCATTAGTTAATTAGCTTTTACAAATCATTTATTGCAATGGCGCAAAATGTCAAACAGGAACAGTTAGCATGATTCTCATGCATGCTAATTTTATGTAACAGTTCTAAAAAATCTAAGGCACTTAATTTCAGTTAAGATTGATGTCTGTCCCAGTATGAATGAGTAGGTACTAATAAGTATAACCTGGAAATTACTCTTCCTGGATTGATGAGCGGTCAATGGGGATGAACTATAAATTTCATGGCAATATATCTACGCTGGGTACGGTTCAACTCCAGCTCGGCCCAAAAAGTCGTTGATCTTCCATGATAAGAATTTGATATACCTCATTACCAGACATACTCTCTCACTTGTTAGTTCAGCTGAGAACTGTTAAGTCTGATGCCGTCTGGTGGCCTACGATGTTACAGACTACACGGCAAACTGGACATTTCTATTTGGTCACTCTTACCTAGCTACTCTTATTCAGACTTCCAAATTCCTTGGATAGCAAGCTACAGCCTGGTTACACAGAGACACCACTCTAAACCTAAGTTCCCTAGTATGTACACCTCTGGCCCCACGTCCGCCCAGCTGGTCATCTGGTGGGCCATGTTAACTTCTAAATCGTAGTTTTTGGAAATGTTCATGTTATTTCACAAGCCACACATACTGCATATTGTTTGCTTTTTTAGTATCTTACATCACATAAAACACTACAAAAAGACAAAACTCATCATACTAAAAATAGAAACTGGGAGGGAGTGCCTCCACTTATTACAAAAATAATATTTGTATTTTTTCTTTTTCGTTTTTTGAGAATTTTCAAACAATTTTATGACTCGTTTTGGGCTTTCGGCTACATCATTTCCGAACCAAAAAATAAAGAGGAAAAATGAACATCTTCATTTAATTTCTTTAAGCAAGGGAAAAAAAACAGAGACAAAAAATGAGAGACGCATGCATGCACCTGAAGAAAGGCACTACTAGTTTTGCCATTCCCAGCCTCCACGTCATCTGACGCCAGTCTGGGTGACATCCTCACACACTTGTTAATATCCGCATTTCCCAAACTACCCCTCATGGCCTTCTTGCTAGGAGGCGAGGCCAAATCAGTCAACGGAGACAGTCTCCGCGACCTTCTCAAGCTCCGCATTTGACCTCCGCCGCCTTTCATCGCCGGCGCCGAAGTGAGCTCCGAGCACGCAGATCTCGAATCGACGAAGTTGAGAGGCGTTGCATGTTCGTCGCAGACCACATTGTCGCCGACGGCCCCGACGGCGAGGGAGTTGGGGTCCGATCCGGATTTGGAGCTCCGGCGGTTGGGCCTGGGTTTGGGTTTCATGAGTGTGTGTGAATCTTTGGGGGAGGCGATGATGAGAGAAAACAATGGGTGGGGAAGTAGCTAGAAAGATAATCCAATTAAAATGAGTAATGAGTGATGGGCACGGACTAGCACTTGACACGGGAAACGAGGCACTCAGAAGTTCTCAGAAGGATAGGGCAGACATGCTTTGGTGGACTCGAGGATCGTGCACATGGAGCTAGCTATTCAAAATCTTGGAAAAAAAAAAAAAAAAAAAAAAAAAAAGAGAGACACATAGTAAAGTAAAATGTACAAGTGCATGTAAAAGATTAAAGAGTAAATATCACCACAAAATTATAATTATTAGTAATTTTATAAAAATTAAAAATAACTAAGAGGGTAGTCGCATGGTCAAATTACAACATGCTAAAATCCGTATAAAGATAGAACCTCCGTTACAAAACTAGTTACAGTATCGACATTTACAAAAGACAGCATATCTTCCTACCTTAAGGACATCTCCAACTATGAAGTCTCATAATGGGGTCTCATACCTATTATAAGACCTCATTTGGATACTATTGATATAAAACTTCAATCATCTCTAATGGTAAGTTTTTAAATAAAAGTCTTAAATTTATATATTTAATTTTTTTTTATTTTGTGTTGTAATTAATAATAATTTATATTTGTAAACTATTCTTGTACATGATAAATACATATAATATTGAATTGAAAAAAAAAAAATGGAGTGTTTGGGACCAAGACAAATTTATAAGATCAACTCTCAAACCAAGTCTCAAAATAAGACTTGGGATGAGACCAAGTTCTAAAAATATAGAGTTTAAGACCTCTTCAATTAACCATTGGAGCCCAGATTTTTTTAGGACCCCAAATTTATAAGGTTTGGGACCTTAGGTTGGAGATGCCCTAATAGTCTGAATAACCATTGAAACTCCATCGACATTTACAAAAATATACCTAGACTCGATCTACATACAAAACTGGCTCACAGTCACCTTTTCATGGAATCGACACGCAGACTATATCGTTTATCATCACCGTCATCAGAGCAGATATATTTGTATGATTCTACGTACCCTAACATAGAAGAATCTACACTTCTAAGTGTTCACCGCTTCACTTCATCAGATAGATGGGAGATTCTTCCCTCTATTGTAAGTAACCTCTGGTGAAGTCCACTTTGATGCTTAACAAATTCCAAAAATAAATCCTTCAGCAACTTAGCTGTCTCGTATTCTTTAGTTCCAGAAATGACAACCTTCAATGCATTGTTAGTTGCAGCGCTTCTGTTCTGTAATATTGTCTGCACAATCAATAATAGTACTTTGAGTGGAAAGGTATTGCCTTATGCTAGCTATTTCATATCTTGTTAAGTTTGGCATGCATTGCTCTATTATCCTTACAGCAGCAAAAGAATAAAAATAAGTAAACAAACAAATAAATAAGTAAAATAAGAGGAAACAAACCTTGGACATAAGCATGAAGCTTCGTATCAAATCCCTTGGTATCTCATGTAGTGCGGATATATCAGTCATTACCCAAGGCCTGCAGAGAATTACAAATTGATGCAGACTAGCATATAAACAACAAGAGGCTGGAAGATCTTTCGCTTCAGATCATTTCAGTTAACACCATTTTCAGATTTAGGCTTACAAAACTATAATTTCAAACAGAACTTTGACAATATATACCTTCCTTTTGAGGATGTGATAAGGTGATCTGGATTCTCTAATAAGTAAGATAACTTGTCCAAATTGTTTTTGCACTCAACCACAATGGTTCCTCTTGTATATGCTTCTGACGACTTACTTGGCCAAACAGATGCTTGACATGTGATTGTAACTTTCTGATGTAGGAATTCCATAATGGAAAATGGTGATATCCCCTTCTCAAGATTCTCAACCAGTATCATATAGGGAGTAGCTCCTATATCCATGTCATTTTCAGCCTCTTCAGAAGGATTGTCAATCATTTCTGCATTCAAAAATTATTTAAGGTCTAAGAAATTCAAGCATCTGTGAAAAGGTTTAAGAGCATATGTACAAGCTACAAACCTTTACAAGACCAACTATGACTTGATGGTCGTCTGGAAAAGCTTGTATCCTACAAATAAGAAGATTAGCACAAAATTTATTGACCAAGGCCCATACAGAATAGTTATTAGTTAATCTCATGATAATATTAAAGCATAGAGAAAGAGATAAACACAGATACAATTGGATTAGTACAATTTCCAGGATCGAAAGTACAGTAGTAAATATTGACAGGAATTTTTGAGTCACATATAAATAGAGATCAAATACTCCATACTCTATGCAGAGAATATACTTGCCTGGCTTAGACATTTCAAAGTGCTTAGTTCTTCCCTACAGCCAGGGGTACAAAATTCTGAGAGATGAGCAGCTTCAAGAGGAACTTTGAATATACTGGAAAGAATGGTTTCTATTTTTTCCTTCGCTGTTTCAAGAAAAGAGGTCAGCAGCGGATCTAAATTGTCAACAGGAGGTCGCACTCTGCATATGTTTCCAAGAGTCTGAGCAGTTAATGATCGAGCCTTTGGACCATGTCTCCAAGATAGGATGAAGTTACATGAGCATTCTTCTTTTCCTTTTACAAGTAGATGTTCCTCATGGACTACCTAATGATTTGAAATCACAATCAATTAGGAGTTTAAGAAAGAGTTTATGATTTCTTTTTCCGGATAAAACAAATATGAGTTAGTTTTTACTTTATACCTTTGTTATGGTATTTAAAAACAAAAAAGTATAATTATGTGAATGGAATTTGAAGCCATGACCTCAACTAAGTCAGTTAGGTTAGCCAACCAACCAGGTCACGACTCACCGCCCATCCATCTCCTCTCTATCAATCTGAAATCTATGGAAGTTTGCAACAGCAATAACATAGCACACATGTATGCATACTAAACGGATTATGTTTTAGCAAAATTCTTTTTGTTTCTTGGTTTGTTTCTAAGATTTCAAGTGTCCTCATCCTCAAAAAAGAACATCTCAACTCTCCTTTATCTGTCTTAATCTTCCATAACGCCATACAAAAGGTAAAATATTTATGCCACTATTAAAAACTAAATAAAACTAATTTTCATTTCGTTTGCCACCTTAGCATAAGAGAGAGGAATGAAGAAAACCAACCTGATTAACAACGGCGTCGTAGAAGCGGCAGTCGTCGGGGCTAACTGAAACGGCTGCACAGACGAGCGTGGACTTGACCACCTTTCTGCACTCCCAATCTTGAACCTGAATCGACATACGCCTGAACCTCGACCTGAACTCCTCCACGTCTCTAAACGACGTCAACTCTCTGGCGTCATACACCTCGTCGTGGTCGTCGGAGAATCCCACGAACTTGACTCTCAGTCGATCCCCGCCGTCTCCCTCCACCTCTATTCGGACCTGGTACCACGCGTCATCCACGCACGACCTGAAATCCAATTCCATCGCCGGCGCCGGAGATAATGGGCTCACTAGCTAGACTCTCGAGGTTCTCTGGTGTTGTTCTAATGGTGGTGACCGCCTTGGTTTTAGGCAATTTTGTTACAGAGAGAAATTTAAATGAAATTATAGGACACGAAAATGATGTGAAGGGTAGTTTTGTCTGATCATGGTCAAATTGTCTTTTAGCTTCCTCAAATCCAGCTGTCCCATCTTTTCATGATCTCTGTGCTTCTGTAGAAATTCTGAAATTGTAGTTAAAATCTTCAAGACAGAAACAGAAATTGTGGTCAAATTCATTCATTTCGTGCCTGAAAACTATAATGCATGTACTAGTAAATCTATCTCTGTGCGCCGTGCTCTTAAAGGATCGGCATGATAAAAATTCGTTTACGTTAACGAAATTTACGGGTTAAAACAGATGAGTTTACGTGTTATATGTTACGATCCGTTAAATTCGCGTATTTATATTTTTTTTATCTAAATCCTTTAAAAATAATGTTTTAGTCTTTTAGATTTTTATTAGGTCAAGTGGTTATCGGGTAAAACGGGTACCCGTTAAAAAGCACGACACACCTGTTTATTATGCGGGTTTGTCAGCGTGCATACTTTTGTGAACGCGTTTAGTAGATGGACGGATTTCGTGTGGGCCTTGTCGTGCAGGTTTCGGGTCGGCAGGTTTGATTGTCAGGTCTACTCAATTTGTTAAGCTACGCAAAACAAAATGTATCATTTTAAATATAAAGATATGTATATACATTGTGTAATTTTATTCATTCATATTATAAGAGAAAAGATTTGACAAACTAGCTAGAGAGGATCCTTTAAAAAAAAAAAAGATGACAATGAATACATTTTTTTGTTCACTTTATGCATTCATGAAAAGTTTCAGGTTAAATGGCAATAGCTCCGGAACTCACACCAATATTATTATGTGCCTAAATTATGGTGGTAAATCCAAATCGATTTATCGTTCCATTTGATATATATGTACTTATAAAATTGCTGAAATATGACATCCAATAACCTAAACAGCAAAAACAAACTGCAGGTTCCACATACCCTCTTCATTACTTAATTTGTATGTATCATACCCCTTCAGTATATATACAGTATTCTCTACAGCTTTTTATCGAAGGGTCTTTGGTTGATATGCTTTCTGCTTACTCGAAAAACAACTTCGATTGTATATAAATGATAGACTATCTCAATAGAGAAATTTATAGTAGAAAATAACGTAACATGCATTAGTTAACAGTTACAGTTTGAATCGTTGATAATCCAATGAATCAACCTTTTAATGAGTACCCTTTTCCTGTCAAGGGCTGGAACTTTGGATCTTCTTTCTTTTCCGGCTTAGCTTGCACTTTCAAAGCTTCCTCTTCTATTTTCTTCGGAGCAGTAGTGGCACGGCTGGCAGCATTTGATCCGAAAACAAGTTTCCCCTGAGCCTGGCGACTGGTCCCTTGAGAGCTAGACCCTGTGGAAGATGGCTGTGCATTACTCTTGCCATTATTGGCTGCCGCAACGAAAGAGGAAGAAGAATCTTGGGGAGCCGGCAAAGGCTTTCCATCCAGCCGCCTTCCGGCTCCCCTAAAGGAGGTGAACTTAGGCTCTTCGATCTGATCAGGTGCCGCCAATGCCGCTTTGTTTGTTGGAAGAGAAGCTGGAGCAGCAGGCTTTTCAGGTTCCACATAGTCGAGAGGAGGTGCAAAATCAACCTCACAGTCTGTATCAACAATACTTATAGCCTTCCCAGGCTTTGTTTCTAGAATGTTCACATAGTACTCCTTGCCATTATAAGGCAGCATAATAGTATCACCAACAGTGAAACATGTAAAACTCCTCAGCGTTTTCTCTAACACAGCTCTCGGATTTGTGATGTCCAAAAAGTCTTTGGTATGGGGTTGCAACTTAATGAACGTGCCCTTTCGAAGACACACATTCTTGACCTGAACAACGTCTCCGTCTTGCAAGTCGAGGCTCTTCATCTTCCAGGATGGCATATAGACGGTGTCTTCTACAGCAGTGAACTCCAGAACCCCGCAGTGAGAAACCAGCTCTCTATCGACAGCGTTCGGGTTTCGTAGCTGGAAGAGCATAGGGTTACTGCTGGGCTGAGACAAAAGGACTTGGAGCGCTGAGGTTGGCAGAAAGATCTTATCGCCGGATTCCAGTATCTCAGCCTGGTCTTCGTCCAAGAATGTTGCAGAATAGCAGCGGTAGCTTCGATCGAGAGCTGGAAATTGCTCCATGTCAATCTCCCTCAGCCGCCGACGTACCCAACTTGCCGTCATGTGACTCATGTCCCTGGAAGCCATCTAAAATTAAGAAGCTTGCTTATGAACCTGTTGGAAAGATCTATGTTAAAAAGTAGAATTGATATCGGAATGAATACTATGCTATGTCGTGCATGTATTTATAAGGGTGACGAAAATCTGGAAACCACTTGGCATTTGGAAATATATATAGACGGTTTCGGAAAAGGAAGTCTTTCTATTTCCTTCTCCGATATGGAAACTTTATAAGACTGCCGTGTTGAATTCGGATTAATCTAGAGAATTACTGACAAGAAATATTAGACAAAAAAAAAGTAAAAAAGTTGCCTCTAAAAGTAAGAAACATACACAATTTACATATCAATATAAAAATAAATAAATACCCAAAACCCCTTTTTTCTCTCCCAATAACTTTCATCTACAACGACCATTGTTCATTTAAAAAAAAAAATTAAAAACTTAAAACACATGCATTACGTGTGGTGGAAAATTAGTTATTTTCATGTAAGTACGTACTTTTTATGAAAAAAATGAGTGGTTAAATATAATTTAACTGTAACAAGTCATCATACAAGAGTAGTTTTCTTGGACAACATAAACTAAAAATGATCTTATATATCATTAATCCAAAAAAAAATAAAAAATCCTACAATAGACTTCGACGGCCATGTATCAAAAGTGTATTTGTTAAGTTTGTCTAGCTAGTTTTCCGTGAGTGAAACTCATAACGCTCTATTTACATAAAGAAGTTTATATCATTAGATTAAATGATAGAGATTAATTTGTAAATGTATTGCCAAGATTATAATGCAAATAGATAAAAAAAAAAAAAAAAAAAAAAAAAAAAAAACTGGTAAAACTAAAAACACATTGATCTGGTTGGATTAGAGGGGCAGACTCGTCATTTGTAATAAGGGTGATTGGATCATCCCCGCCACATGTAACTCTGTGGCTACTCCCAACTCCAAACTGAAATACCCGCCTCTCTCCTCACTCTCTCACTCTCTCTGATCAATCAAACATGCCCATCTCCGACGCCGGAACTGCCTCTCGGGTTCCGTTTGCAATTCCTTCTCTTCCAAGTCGCCAGGTACACACTAAACCATCTCCTAATGTCGTTCCATTTTCTCTGATTCCATTACATCAGAAATGATCACTCCATGATCTCAACATGTAGGTTGCAACTGCTTGCAAATATTTGCCATTGAATTGTTATGGAAATTTGAGTACACCCAAATGGGCAGCACCTCATTTTTCTAGAAGTCTCAAACTTGTGGCAAGCTCGGCTTCCGGGGACGAAACATCAGTCGCCTTTGATGTGTCATTTCCTAGAGACTATGATGAGCTCCTTGAACAAGTAACCAGCCCTTATACTGTTAATCCATTTCTAGTTTCTGGTATCCCAATTTTCAAGCTTTGAATAGAATTAATGCAATCAGCTGCTAATGCAATTGAAATTTATGACAACTTAAAATCTTCAATTGATTACATGGAAGGGGTGCAAAATTTTTCTTTCAGTTAGCTAGCTACTCTCTCTAGCTCTCATTTCAATTCAAGTGTTTGGTATTAGTGTGCGTTTGTTCTCTATATATAGTATAAAGCTATTTGATGCTAAAATTTGTCTTTGGCGTCTTGACAATTGATAGGCCAGTAAAGCTACTCAATTGGCTTTGAAGGATAACAAGCAGTTGATGGTGAGTTAGTACTAGTACCTAGTAGCTTCAGTATATCGTCAACATCAATTGGACACTGACATACGCGTCTTCTTCACAGGAGATCGAGTTTCCTACTGCTGGACTTGACTCCGTACCAGGTTAATTCCCTTACACCAGCTGAAATTTTTTTACAGTTTGTTCCGATTGAGTATCGTTTTATATAGTTTCTTCTGATCAGTCCATGAAACACATTTCAGGGGACGGTGAAGGAGGAATAGAAATGACAGGAAGTATACAGCTCATTCGAGAATTTTGTGACATCTTAATATCTCCAGAGAAAGCCACGCGGACCAGAATAGTAATTTTCTCAATTTTAACCCTTTTTAAAGATAAGTAATTCTACTTTCGAATGTTGGGGTTTCTGATGGATCCCTTATACTATACTAAAAGACAACTTGCAAAGTGTTAACTAACTGTAGAGTACCTAAGTAAATGAGATTGCATTGTTCTAAATAAGTTATAGTTTGTTACATTGCAACATGCTTCACTCTGGATAGTTGAAAATATTCACTCTGTTAAGAAATTCTGATTTTTTTTCCTGGCTATCTTTTTCTTGCAACCTGAAAGCACATGTGATCAGAGATTCAAAGTTGAGCCCTGATTTACTTGAGTTTTGTTAATCCGAAGAGTTTCACATTTTATGACAAATAAAATTGAAAGTTCCAAATTTCCTTGAAAGCTTACTGTTCGTCAGCATTGCTGCCAAAGATTTCACAGGATAGCTGGTTCAAAGGCTTTATCGTTAATCTAGAAGGTATTGATCTGTCTTGTTGAATCATATGTGTATGTCTGCAAACACTGTCATAATGTGTTTTACTTTTCTGTGATGCATGACTTATAGCTACTCTCTTTGCTCTATTACCTTAATTTACTTTCTAATGATGTATATTATTAATCTATGAATGAAAGCTTTCAGTTTTTTCCTGAGGCCAATGAAGTTGAATTTGCAAGGAAATCAGCATTTGAAGGAGCATCCTTCAAGTTGGACTATCTGACTAAGCCATCATTTTTCGAAGATTTTGGTTTTACTGAGAAAGTGAAAATGACAGACCGTGTGAAGCCAGAAGATGACCTATTCTTGGCTGCATATCCATATTTTAATGTCTCCGGTAACTCCAAGTATCCTTTCTTTTCATTGTTAGGAAAAATGGAATGCTGCAGAAGCACAATATTTCTTACTCACGATGTGTGTGAGTGTTTTTTTTATTATCTTGCACCTATTGCTCTTAAAATAAAGATCATGTTATCCATGATCCCTGCAACAATTTTTCTTCTCTTGAGTTTTGCAATGTGTCATGCTTTGTTTCTTTGGCCTTTGATCTCCTTTTTTTTTTTTTTCCTTCTTTCTTTCTTTCTTTCCTTCTTCACGGTTTTCTTCCCTTGATCCCTTCTCTTGTATGGCCACGCCTAGTAGCATACCTGCTGAGCACTCGGATATTTTCCTAAAATTTTCTATTCTCATTTTTCTATGACTAATCTGGTTCATATTACTTCAGTCACCACTACATTTTTCAAGATCTCATCAAAACTAAGACGCATTAGTCGATTACATGTACATTCATATCCCACAAATCATTTATTGATTTGTGATATTTTTCTCTGATTTTCTTGCAATACAGAAATGCTTGTGGTCGAAGAGCTGTACAGAGAAGCTGTTCTGAACACTTCTAGGAAGCTAATTATTTTCAATGGAGAACTTGACCGGATAAGATCTGGGTGTATCCTTTTTTAGTCACTGTCCCTTTAGTTTAATACACATGGTTATTTGCTCAACTATTGATATTTCTTAGTTAGAATTGGAAGGTTCAAATTAATATGTTCTGCTGCATGAATCAAGTTTCTTTAGAATGATCTTAATACAATTAGCTAGTAATCTCTTTCGTGACATATGCCAGTTTTTCTTGATGAAATAAGATTATCCATCTTTCTTCTACCCAAAGCTCGCGGCTCTTTTGAAGACCCTGTTTCCAAGTATGGAGACTGTATACTACATCCACAACTTTAAAGGACGCAATGGAGGGACACTGTTCAGGTTCAAAACTACTTTCTGATAATGTTGTCCTAGTGATATCTAAGAACCAAGAAAATCGTCTTTTGTTCTTGCTTTTAACAGCAGTGTGATTGTTTTTATTTACCTACATTATAGGTGCTACCCAGGTCCATGGAAAGTGTTCAGAAAAGTGAGGAATCGATACATTTGTTTGCATCAGCAGGAAGCTATGCCATCTCTCAAGGAAGTTGCCTTGGAAATTCTTCCATCGGCTTAATTTTTTGTCACAAAATTTACTCATTTGCTCTGCTCCAATGAGCATAGCATACTAGTCATTTATGACCTATTGTATATGTTTAGCCTTCAATATCCCAGAATGTACTATTTTAGTTTCAATAGAATGCCAGTAATATCATGTCGATCAAAATTAGTCTAATATTTCAAAGGCAATACCCAAGTTTTTTATATCCTGATATTTTGTGTATAATCTTGATTTCGTTGTAGGTTCTAACTTTATTTAATGGGTGATGATTTTGTTTCTGAAAGGGTGATACAAGAGAAGGGATAGCTTTAAGGGATAGTTAGAATCTTCTGTTGATGAAAGATAATAGTTTCTCTCATAGTTGCCTTGTTGGGCAGATTGTTTATGGCATATGTTGACAGTAGCCACAGAGGGGCTACATAGGCCCACAGACCCGCAGCCAGCACGTCCGGGGCCGGACTGAGGCCCGGAGCAGGATCACCAGCACCCGGACCCGAGGCCCAGCAGTCTACCTTGTGACCAGGGGCCCGGGGACCGGGGACCGGGGACGCCAGCCTGCCGAACAGGCCACCAGAGCTGTCATTTTGTGTACGAACGGAAGAGTAAGACCAGACCTCACGCTCGACCACCTATATAAGGGCCTCAACTACCCTCTTTAATAGGTAACTGATCTCTCCAACTGCTTATCATTCTTGCTTAAGTTATCTATTCAGTCCAACGGTACTAACTTAGGCATCGGAGAGGAGAAGACCGGCCCACCCGGTATTCCCTTTAGTTAGCAGGTTCGCAGGAGGAGATCACATCTAGATTCATCAGTTTCCACCAGGCTTACGGGTTTGTGTAGAAACAATTGGCGCCATCTATGGAAACCTGTATAAAAGTTACGTGGGCATCACCAAATGGCAGAAAGCTTAGAAGCGGGGTAGGAAAAAAATACAACAGAGGATTAGCGGGTCGCACTAGAGCAAGTGCTCATCTCCACCCCGGTCGCTGTACGAGAGCAGCGCAGCGACCAGGGCAACCAGGACGACGACAGCTATAGGGGGCCAAGCGGCACGCCGGGGGCATGCAAAGATAGCGCGCGTGGGAAAGGTCCGGTGGTAGGCGACCAACCAACGCACCGGGGCTTTTCGCTGACATTCCCGGACGATACGAGCGACAAAGAGGAGAGTCTGCTCGGTGACAGCGACCGGCACAATATGGCGGGGGAGATACAGGCAATGAGGGCAGAAGTCGGTCGCCTACGCGCGGAGAGCGACCGGGATAGAGCAAAATCCAATGCTCAGTATAAGGAAATGGAGGCGGTAAACGCTGCCCTGGAAAGAGGACAGCAGCGCAACGCCGCCATGGCAAGGGCACGTACACCCGCGCCAGGCCAACCTCAGCGCCTTGGGGCGGGACAGTCATCGGGAGGAAGGTCTAGGGACCCCAGGAGGGCGGAGTCCCCGGGAGGCGCGGTCTTGCCAATGAGCACACCGGCACCCCCGCAGTCGCACGCTTCATTCGAGGATGAAGTCTTGACCCCGACCGCACGGGCATTACAGGTACTCACCGACTCTGTGTCGGATCTAAAGGCCCAAATGGAGGCCAACGAGAGAAGGGCGGCGCGACCGATGGAAGACACGCGATTCAACGTACGCATGGGCCCCTTTTCGCACCGGGTTCTGGAATCAGGGAGGTTTGGTAACCATAAATCTCTAAAGCTCACGTACTCAGGATCCGGCTGCCCATACCAACATTTGGATAGTTTCCGGTCCCAAACGTGTGCCAAGGGCTATTCCGATGCAGTGTGCTGCAACATATTCCAGGAAACCCTGCCTGGAGAGGCGCTCAGCTGGTTCTATGAGCTCCCGGCAAACTCCATCGAGGCGTTTGACCAACTGGCCGACCGGTTCGTAGGCCGCTTCATCTTCCGGGTCGAAGAAGCCCGGACATCGACTATCCTCTTCAACTGCAGACAGGCACATGGCGAGGAGCTAAGGACATTTATCAACCGCTGGCAAACGGCGACGGCCGGGGTTCGGAACCTCGACAAGGGCATCGCCGAGATGGCGTTCAAACAGGGGCTTCGGCCAGGAAAATTTTCCTACGCCGTACGGGTGGAACTCCCGCAGGGGTATGACGAGCTAATAGCGATGACCATCAGGCATGCTCAGGCGGATCATGAAATGTATGGGCAACACCTGTTGGCAGAGAAAGAGGGAGGAGCACCCCCCGGCCGGCCGAGAAAACAAGGCCAGCCAGCGGAGCGAGAACCGAGGCGCCCAACCAAGCAGACCCGGCAGAAATTGGGGGAACCAACAGCAGCAGAAGCCCTATCATGACAAACCACAGGGCGAGTACAAGCTGGTGCAGTACCGGCAAGAACGCCCCCTGGCGATCATGCAAGCAGAACGTCAAGAGGTATTCACCACTCTAACCTCTTCATACGAGGACATCTTGCACGAGAACGGGAACATCATTCCCCCACCGCCGAGGAGCAAGTACCCAAAGGGGAAACTTACCCAGGCGCGAACAGGCAAGTACTGCTCCTACCACGATGAAGCTACCCATCGGACGAACAATTGCTTCGCCCTCAAGACAACGGTGGAGGGTTTGGTTAACAGCGGTCAGCTTCAGTGGTATATAGGGGAAATGAGAGCAGATCCCGACCGGGAGCAGAGCCAGGTCTGGTAAGCACGCCCGGACCCAGTGAAGGGTTAGCTGCTAGAAATTTCAAGCAGTTAGTTTGGCATATCAACTGTTCAACCAACGTAACATTATAAGATATGTATGCCAACTATTTTGAGAGAAATTCAAGGAATTCCACCGGTGCAAAAATGTATATCCAAAGGGTATAATACAAAAAAAACCGTTCCAGCAGATTTACAAAAAAGAGAGAGCAAACAAAAATCTTAAGGAGCCGCGTCTCCCTCCTCAGCGGGCCCAACCTGTCCACCAGCTTCCTCAGATGGAGTCACCGCATCCTCTCTAACGGGTTCAGATGGTCGAAACCCGCATTCCCCTTCCGGCTGCTCCTCTTCTGCCAGGTGCCCATCATCATCGTCATCGGCCCCCGCCTTCGGCATTCGCGAGATATCCAGGTTCCCCTTCTCTTCCCACTCCACGTAGGCATCGGCGATACCCGACTCCCTAGCCTTTTCCAAGAGCTCAAGAAACTGATCACTATCGTGATATTTCTGGATAACCCGCTGGAAAAGCTCTGGGTCCTCTTCTCCAGCCGCAGCGGTAGTGGCGGTACGCACAGCGGCAGCCCCCACCTGGAGCTCATCCACTCTGGCCTCCAGCTCGGACCTCTCCTCCTCAGCCCGCTCCTTCTCCTCCTCGAGGCTCCAGACCTGGCCTTCTAGCTTGGCCACCTGTTTCTTGGCCCTCTCCTCCAGCCTGACCTTCTCCCGTTCAAGCATGGACTTCTCAGCTTCCAGGCGCTCACGGGCTCCTGTCAGAGCGGCCACCTGCCTCTTCAACTCCGACAGCTCCTCACTCGGGTCCGGCTGGTACAGATTGTACAATAGCTACAGAACAACAGGGAGCCGATTAAACAAGCAACAAAATAACGAAACCCGACAGAAGTTATGAGCGGTGCCGTGGAACCAAGCAATTCTTACCCGAAGGACCGACTCCTTGCTCTTCTGGCGGTTCTCTCCCGACAAGGCTCTGGCGGCCCCAGGCCTATCCAGACCAAGGCCAGCCACATCTGCCGCCAGATTCCGGACGAAGGGACCCTCCAGACCTCCCCTCTATTCCTCCGCAGGAGCGGGGTTACTCTGCTGACCGGCAGAATTAGAGGCAGCAGCGGCCTTGTCCCCAGCGGAACTCGTCGCACCGCTGGCCAACTTGAGCCGTTTCGCCAAGTTCTCACCAGACGACCGGCCAGTCAGCGTCACCAGCGCGGAGGGAGGGACTTCCATGATCCTCCGTCTCTTCTCACCCAGGTCGACTGGTGAAGAAGATTGTGCGCCTGTCCGAGAGACCCTGGTGACAAGCGGGACCGATCCCGGTCGGTACGGAATCCTATTCGTCCCACCAGGAACCTTTGGTGGCCCCCCGGTGGTCTTGCCCTTTCCGGGTCCCGCCTTGGACGCAGCGGGGTGAGTCTTCACATGCCTTAGGGTATAGGCGTCGTCCGCAACATCCAAGGTCATCGGTTCGGCATGAACGGTAAGCCGACCAGACTCCTCATCCACCGAGGTCCGTGAAACGGCCTCCCCTTTCTCCTTCAACCTCGAGACAAGGTCTTCACCGTCTATGGATAGTGTGTTACCGGGCTTGACGACCGTCCGGGAAGATGCACCTGCAGAACAAACAAACAAACAAACAAACTCGGTCAGCAGGAACGTCGCTACTAAAACCCTGCTACACACCGGGATCCCGCCCAAGACAGCAGTACTCCAACACCTCCTGCCGTATGAAGTTGTAGGAGCTTCGCTCAAGATCGTCCCAGCACCCGAGTATCGTCATAATCCTATCCCGCTCCAACTCGGACAGTACGAACGATTGGTCACCAAGGGGCTGGAAGGCACCAGGAACCCGGTACATCCTCCTCCTTTTCTGCCACTTCCCACCCGTCATCACCACCTTCTTCCTCCAGTTATTCTCCACCCAGGAAGGCAGGTGGGTGATGATAGGCTGAAAGTGTCGGGCGCTAAAAGTCAGACCACCCCGACACCCTTTCTTCTTCGAGAAGGACAGTCTGTACAATGCCCGGAACTCGTTCACCGTTGGCATGCTCATCCCGGACAGCTCGTACAGACAACCAAGGCTTAGCAGCTGCCTCCACTGGTTCCCGAGAAGCTGCGCGGGAGACACATGCAGAGCGTTAAGCATGTACTGCATGAAGTCTGGCAGCGGGAGGGAGAACTCGTGACGAAATTGGTCTCCGTGAACAGCAACCCAACCCGCCTCCGGGTTACAAGCCGATTCTCCGGGATTCAGCGACCGTAACTTCACCTCATCAGGGATATTCCACATCTCCCGGAAGGCGGCAATCTCTGCAGGGCTCATAGTACCCTCCGGTTCATCGCACGCTACAGCCTCTTTCCCACTCCCGATAGTGTAACTCACGGGCGGAGTACCAGGAAAGCGTACCCCGTGCGGGATACCCTCACATCCCAGAGACCCGGAAGACGAGACCCCCCCCCCCCCCCGGGAGCGGGCAGCGGCTCGGACTCCGGGGAATCCGAACCAAGGCAATCCTCCAACCTCTCCTCTTTCGCAGAAGCCATTTAACCTAGGGGGAGGAAAACACAACCCCACCGCTGGTCAGCAACAAGCTAGAACAGCGCCCTCTGCGGCTGCTCCCCAAGTTTGCCGCAGACCCCCCCCCCCCCCCCCCCGGCCGCAAAATACCAACCAAAAAGAAAAAACACGAAGCAAAGAAGGCGAGACTTACCGATTACTATGCACAACTGAGGAAAGTCAGTCTTACGAAAACACCGAGTAATGGTAGGCAAAAACCAGAACGCTTGAAGCACGGATAGCGCGAGGTACCTCCACAGAACTTTCGCCGGATTCCTCTCCAACCTTCTCTTCTTCTCTCTGAGCCAAGAGCAAAAACAGAAATAATGAAGACAAAGGAGGCCTTTTTATAGACAGGTCTGATGCCCTAGGCACCACTGTAATCCCCCCAAAATACTCAATCGGGGCAAGTCAAATGCCTGCGAATCCAGGCCCTCCATCTCAGATCGCTCCCTACTGACACGTGTCCCAGCATCGATAACCTTCCCACGCCATCATAACTGATTGGACCGATGGGCTTCCTCCTTAAATGCATGTCAGCCACTTGTCCCGCCTACAAGCGGCAGTTAAAGGAGACAGGGGCGGGAACCGAGGCGTCAAGCCCAAGATCCAGGCATCCACCGGTTAGGTAGCATTCAACCGGCTCCATGGCATCCCACCGGTTATGTACCATTCAACCGGCTCCATGGCATTCCACCGGTTTAGTCACTCTCCTTCGCCCTTGCGGGCAAGGACAAGCCAGCAACAACTCAAGGCTTTAAACACATGAGCTTTATAAACCCGGGAGAGTTTACATCTAACACATGCAAACTCTTCCAGCAGGCTAAAAAACCTGCATCACACTGAACTGTGATAAATATGGGGATCCATGGCGAGACTTGTTATCTCCACGCCACCCCACCGGGCAGATAGTTTCTCTAACACAGAACAAGTCTCCCCGCAGGCTAGAAACCCTGCACATTACCCCACGCTTATTCCAACACAAGCTGGCCCGAACCACCGGGCTACTCCCCGGCCTGCCCCACCGTTGGCAGTAATTTTACCTGGGGAACTTGGGGGACTCGTTCCGACATGGTAGTCCACCGGTCGAGTCCTCACATCATCATCCCATGCACTCGTCCGGGTTTTCAACCTGCACCATATTCATTGCATGGCGGATTTCAACGCCACATCATCATCCCATGCACTCATCCGGGTTTTCAACCCGCACCATATTTATTGCATGGCTGATTTCAACGCCACATCATCATCATATGCACTCGTCCGGGTTTCAACCCGCACCATATTCATTGCATGGCGGACTTCAACGCCACATCATCATCCCATGCACTCGTCCGGGTTTCACCCTGTTCCATACACATGGTACGGTGAACCACTATATATCCTTGTGTTCATGTTCTACCTTTATTATTGTGCTTCTGTCAGCCCTACGGGTTTGTGCAGAACACGACAACAATTGAGCACAATACCATTAGTATTGCAAACATACTCATAATTGCACACGTCATCATTAATAGGTACTCACATCACCACGCCTTCTCTGCCCGAACACCCGGTCACGCACAATCTTCAATGCGGACTTGGGGGACTGGACACCGTTGGGTCGGTAACCCTGCGGGTCTGCGGGACAGGAGCGAGACGTATTAAGTCCCTATTCAAGATTGCACTTGACCGGGAAGTTGGGGGACTTGTTGACAGTAGCCACAGAGGGGCTACATAGGCCCACAGACCCGCAGCCAGCACGTCCGGGGCCGGACTGAGGCCCAGAGCAGGATCACCAGCACCCGGACCCGAGGCCCAGCAGTGTACCTAGTGACCAGGGGCCCGGGGACCGGAGACGCCAGCCTGCCGAACAGGCCACCAGAGCTGTCCTTTTGTGTACGAACGGAAGGAAACCAGTCCCACATCGAAGAGTAAGACCAGACCTCAAGCTCGACCACCTATATAAGGGCCTCAACTACCCTCTTTAATAGGTAACTGATCTCTCCAACTGCTTATCATTCTTGCTTAAGTTATCTATTCAGTCTAACGGTACTAACTTAGGCATCGGAGAGGAGAAGACCGGCCCGCTCGGTATTCTCGTTAGTTAGCAGGTTCGCAGGAGGAGATCATATCTAGATTCATTAGTGTTGACAGTAGCCGCAGAGAGGCTACAGCAGGCCCACAGACCCGCAGCAAGCGCACCAGGGCCCGGCCCAAGGCCCGGGACCGGATCACCAGCACCCAGCCTCGGGGTCCAGCACTCTATCCTGCCACCTGGGACCCTGGGGCCGGGGGCGCCGGCCTGCCAAAGAGGGCACCAGAATGTAAAAACAGAAGGGAACCAATCCCACATCGAAGGGTGAGGCCAGCCCTCACCCCCAACCACCTATTAAGGGCCCTAACTACCCTATTTATTAGGTAACTTATCTCTCTCCCCGCTTACATACGTGCCTTGGTTATATATATTCCAACTATACTAACTTAGGCATCGGAGAGGAGAAGACCGGCCCGCCCGGTATTCCCCTTAGTGAGCAGGATTGCAGGAGATCAAGTTGGATTCATCGTGTATCTACCAGGCCCCCGGGTTTAGGCAGAAACAATTGGCGCCGTCTGTGGGAAGCTTGAACGAAAAGCCGTGTAAGCAATACCGTCGGAAGAAAATTCGGAAATGAGTCAAGAGAAAGGTACCACCGAGGAGGGACGTGTCGCATTAGTGCAGACGCTCACCTCCACCCCAGCCGTCACGCGGGAGCCGCGCGGCGACCGGGGCAACGTTCAGGAAGGAGGGAGCTGTGGGGGACCATCCGGCGTGCCGAATCCCCACCACGACAGCTCACGCGGGAAAGACCCGGCAGAGGATGAAGACAGTCCAGAGCACCGGGGCTTCTCCTTGACGTTCTCAGATGATCCAAGCGATCGATCTGAGAGCCCGGACCGGGACCCTACGTACAGCCCCGGCCATAGCAGTATGGCGGGAGAGATACGGGCAATGGTCGCGGAGGTCAATCGTCTAAGAGAGGAGAGCGACAGGGACAGAGCTAAGTCCAACGCTCGGTACGAAGAGATGGAAGCGGTAAATGCTGCCCTAGTAGCCGCCCTGGAGCGGGGACGGCAACGTAGTGACGCCATGGCCGAGGCGCAGGCGGCACTCCTACCGGTCCAACCTCAACACACCGCAGCAGGGCAGTCTTCGGGCGGTCGGCCCGGTGGTCCTGTGCGAGAAAAGTCACCTCTAGGCGCAGGCCCGCCGAAGAGCACGACAACCTCCCGCCAGCTCGGCGCTTCGTCTGTGGATGAAGTTGAGACTCTGACCGCACGGGCACTGCAGATGCTAGCCAACACCGTGTCGGACTTAAAGGCCCAAATGGAGGCCAACGAGAGAAGAGCCGCGCGGCCGATGGAGGGCGCCCGGTTTAATGAGCGCATGGGCCCTTTCTCACACCGGGTCATAGAGTCGGGGAGATCTGGCAACCAGAAGTCCCTCAAACTCACCTATTCAGGGCCCGGTTGCCCGTATCAGCACCTGGACAGTTTCTGGTCCCAAACCTGCACCAAGGGATACTCCGATGCAACATCTTCCAGGAGACTTTGTCTGGAGAAGCGCTCAGCTGGCTCTACGAGCTTCCTGCGAACTCGATCGAGGCGTTTGAGCAGTTAGCCGACCGGTTCGTAGGCCGCTTCATTCTCCGAGTCGAGGGAGCTCGGACGTCGACCATCCTCTTCAACTGCATACAAGCCCCCGGAGAGGAGCTGAGAACCTTTGTCAACCGCTGGCAGACGGCTACGGCCGGAGTTCGAAACCTGGACAAAGGCATCGCCGAGATGGCGTTTAAGCAGGGGCTCCGAGCGGGTAAGTTTTCCTGCGCCGTCCGGGTAGAACTCCCGCAGGGGTATGACGAGTTGATGGCTATGGCCATCCGGCATGCTCAGGCCGATCATGAGACCTATGGGCACCACCTACTGAAGAGGAAGCGGGATGAGCAGTAGGAAGACCATCCCCGGGAAGAGAACCCTCCGCCCGGCCAGGAAGCCAAGCCCAGTCAACGGACCGAGAACCGCACCGCTCGACCCAGCCGGAACGCCAACAACAGAAACTGGCCACAGCGGCAGCAGAGGCCCTATTCTGATAAACCCCAGAACGAGCACAAGCCGGCACTGTACCGCCAAGAGCGCCCCCTGGCAATCATGCCGGCACCACTGGCCGGTCAAGAAGTCTTCACCGCTCTCACCACTTCCTACGAGGATATCTTACTTGAGAACGGGAGCGTCATTCCCTCACCGCCCAAGAGAAAGTACCCGAAGGGGAAACTTACAACGGCACAAACGGGCAAGTACTGCTCTTACCATGATGAGGCAACTCATCGGACAAATCAGTGCTGCGCTCTCAAGACAGCGATGCAGGGTTTGATCGATAACGGCCAGCTCCAGCGGTACGTAGGGGAAAGAAGAACAGACCCCGACCGGGAACGTGACCAGGCCTGGTAAACCCGCTAGCACCGAGCGGTTAGTTTGACATATCTCCGGTTCAACCGTTGTAAAGACAAATATATGTAAACTACTTTTGAGAAAATTTCACCGGCTCTGCCAGTTCAAGTATATTCATAATCATGCAAGTATACAAGCAGTAACCGTTCCGGAAAGATTACAAGGAGAAGAGCAAGGAAAATCCTAAGGAGCCACGACTCCGCCTTCAGCAGGCAATCCGCCAGCCTCTCTTGCGGTACCCTCGTCGTTGACCTCAGTTCCGGCGTTGACTCTGGCTCGGGGAGACTCGGCACCGTTGGTAGAAGAATCCAAGTCCGAGCGAATCGCTTCTTCCGGCTGCCCCTCCACCGCCTCCTGATGGATGTCCGACTGCTCATGGATATCTCCTTCAGCAGCGATCGGCATCAGGGAAGTATCTAACCATCCCTTCCCCGCCCATTCCGTGTACGCATCCGAGATGCCCTCTTCCCTGGCCTTCACCAGAAACTCCAGGAACTGATCGCTCTCGCGGTATTTGAGAACGACCCGCTCGTAGAGTTCCGGGTCGTCTTCCCCGGTAGCAGCAACAGAGCCGGCGCGCAGAGCGACAGCTCCCACTTGGAGCTCGTCTACCTTGGCTTCCAGTTCGGCCCTCTCCTTCTCCACGCTCCGGTTCTGCTCCTCCAGCTTCTTAGCCCTCCCCTCCGATCTGGCATTCTCCCGATCCGAACGGGAATTCTCCACCTCCAGGCGCTGTCGGGCCTCCGATAGAGCAGCTATCTGTCTCTTCAGCTCCGACAGTTCCTCGCTCGCATCCGGTTGGTACAAACTGTACAGAAGCTGCGCAACAGCAAAGGCAGTTAGTCAGGCAGCAAAAGAAAACAAGCTACAAGCAGTGTAGTGGTACCATGCAGTACTTATTCCTTGCATTTTGGGCGATTCCCGCCCGCCAGGGCTCCAGCAACCCCGGGTCTGTCCAGACCAAGGCCGGCCAAGTCCGCCGCCACTTGCCGGACGAGTGCACTATCCGGGCTTCCCCTCGGTGCCTCCGCAGGCACGGGACTACTCTGTCGGGCAGCAGCAGCAGCCTTCTCCCCGGCAGCGTTAGTTTGAGCACCGCTGGTTATCCTGAACCGTTTGGCCAGGTTCTCCCGCGCCGACCCACCGGTAAGCGTCACCAGCGCGGAGGAAGGAATGTCCCCGCCTTTCCGTTTCTCTCCCCGGCCTTCCGGAGAAGAAGATTGAGCGCTTACCCGGGTGACACGAGCCACGTGCGGCACAGACACCGGCCGGTTGGGGATCCTGTTCACTCTACCGGGAATCCTCACTGGCCCCTCGGTACTCTTGCCCCTTCCAGGCACCGCAGGGCCCGCAGCGTGATGGGTCTTCACCCGCCTCAGGAGGTAGGCGCCGTCATCAACATCCATGGCCCTCGGCTCCGGATGAGTCGTGAGCCGGCCGGACTCCTCGTCCACTGACGTCCGTGAGACGGTCTCGCCTTTCTCCTTCAGCTTGTTAAGGAGGTCTTCCCCGTCCATTGAGAGGGTGGTTTCGGGCTTGATGACCGCCCGGGAAGCTGCACCTGCAAGGAAAGCGAACAGTTAGCATTTAGCCAGAGCTAGCACAAAGTATCACCGCTAAAGGGCTTCCTACGCACCGGGACCCCGCCCGAGTTGACAGTATTCCAGCACTTCTCGCCGGATGAAGTTGAAAGAACTCCGTTCCAGATCGTCCCAACATCCGAGTATGGTCGAGATCCTCTCATGCTCCAGATCGGATAGCTCGAACGACTGGTCGCCAAGGGGTTGGAAGGCGCCAGGAACCCTGTACATTTTACTCCTCGCCTGCCTCCTCCTGCCCACCATCACCACCTTCTTCCTCCAACTGTTGTCTACCCATGTAGGCATATTGGTGACGAGCGGTGGAGGTTTCCGGGCGTTGAAGGACAGGCAACCCCGGGACCCTTGCTTCCTTGAGTAGGACAACCTATACAAGGACCGAAATTCGTTTACCGTTGGCATACTCATTCCGGACAGATCATATAGGCAGCCGAGGCTCAATAATCGCCTCCACTGGAGCCCAGGAAGCTGCGCGGGCGACACTTGCAGCGCACTGAGCATATACTGCACGAAATTTGGCAGCGGGAGCGAGAGTCCATGCCGGAACTGGTCCTGATGCGCGGCAAGCCAACCTGCTTTCGGGTTGCAGGCTGACTCTCCAGGATTCAGGGGCCGCAGCAGAACTTCATCCGGGATACCCCACGTTTCCCGGAGCGCTGCAATCTCTCCAGGGGTCATGCTACCCTCCGGTTCATCACACACCACCGCATCCTTCCCTCTGCCAATGGTATAGCTCACGGCCGGATCAGCCGCAAGGCGCACCCCGCGGTATTTCAGTCTCCGAGGATTCAGCCCCGGAAGACGAAGACGAGGACGGAGACGAAGCCCTGCTCCCGGAGCAGTCAGCGACTTCGGTCTCCGGGGATTCCGAACCGCGCCAGTCCTCCAGCCTCTCCGCATCATCCACGAGGGGACCCCTGGCAGCCGGTTCGGAAGCCCGGTCAGAATTCGAAGAAGACATCTTAACCTTAGGGAAGAAAACAAAACCCTAGCGCTCGTCAGTAACAGGCTACAACAGCGCCTTCTACGGCCTCTCCCCAAGTTTGCCGCAGAGCAGTTCCGTCAGCGACAGAGATCCCTCCCCCCCGCCGCAAAACAACAAAACCAAAGCAAGAACAACACCGGGGCAAAGAAATCAACAAACTTACCGATTAATATGCTCAACCGAGGACAGTCCGCCCTGCGAAAGCAGCGAGCAATGGTAGGAAAGGATTAGGGAGCGCTCGAGAAAACGGATCTCGTGGGGCAAAGAGCTCAGAGTTTTCGCCGGATTTCTCTCTTTCTCTTAGTTTCTCCAAAGCAAGAAGCAACAGCAGAAAGAAGAGCAGAAGAGGCCTTTTTATAGGGGGGACCGGTGCCCTAGGCAATTGAAATCCCTCCAAAACAAGTAATCAGAGCAACTCAAACGCCTGCGAATCCAGGCCCTTCATCTCAAGGCTGCCCCCTGCTGGCACGTGTCACAACATTGGTAAACTGCCCATGTCATCATAACTGACGGGACTGATGGACTTCCTCCTTAAATGCATGTCAGCCACTTGTCCCACACGCTGGCGACAGGAAGGTAGGAGCGGGAACCGAGGAGTCAGGCCCTCCCACACTTCTCCAGATTCCACGGTTGCACGCCATCTTTGCTGCAAGTTAACCGGTCATGATTTCTCAACCGGCTCGAAGACCTCTCACCGGTGGTAATCATCCAACCGCTTCGAGAACATCCACCCGGGTATGAGCAGTATGGACCCGTCTCGATATGGCAGGACGCCCGGTCGAGGTCCGCCCGGCACCATGGCGGTTCACGGTTATGATCATTCAACCGGCTGCATGTCTTCTTCGCTGTTTATCTCGAAGACCTCTCACCCGTGGTAATCATCCAACCGCTTCGAGAGCATCCACCCGGGTATGAGCAGTATGGACCCGTCTCGATATGGCAGGACGCCCGGTCGAGGTCCGCCCGGCAACATGGCAGTTCGCGGTTATGATCATTCAACCGGCTGCATGGCTTCTTCGCTGTTTATCTCGAAGACCTCTCACCGGTGGTAATCAACCAACCGCTTCGAGAGCATACATCCGGGTACGAGCCATCCGCCCGGCACCATGGCAGTTCACGGTTATGATCATTCAACCGGCTGCATGGCTTCTTCGTTGTATATCTTGAAGACCTCTCACCGGTTGTGATTTTCCAACCGCGTCGAAAGCATCTATCCAGGTATGAACCCTCCTTCTAGCACCATCTTCGTTGCATATCACTGGGGGACTCGTCTCGATATGGCATGTCGCCCGGTCGAGCTCCGCCCGGTCAGTAGCAGTTCACGGTTAGGTATCATTCAACCGGCTGTACGTCATCCTACTGGAGACCTCGTCTCGATATGGCATGTCGCCCGGTCGAGGTCCACCCAGCTACATCTCACTTGGGGGACTCGTCTCGATATGGCAGAACGCCCGGTCGAGATCCGCCCACCGGTTACGACGCATCCAACTGGCTCGAGAGCAGATACCGGGAACAGGATCCACCCGGCCCCATGACATTTCGCTGGGGGACTCGTCTTGATATGGCAGGACGCCCGGTCGAGTTCCGCCCAGTACCATGGCTTGACCCTGGTCATGAGAACATTCGACCAGCATGGGCTTTATACACCCGGGTGAGTTTACATCTAACCCATGTACGCTTGTCCAGCAGGATAAAAACCCTGCATCGCACCAGCTGCGGCAAACGGGGGGCTGCACGGCGAGCCTTGTCACCTCAACGCCACCCCCCCTACCGGGAACAGGATCCACCCGGCCCCATGGCATTTCGCTGGGGGACTCGTGAACTCCACTTTGGCAGATCGCCCGGTAGAGGCTCAGTGAACTCCGCTTTGGCAGATCGCCCGGTAGAGGCTCAGTGAACTCCGCTCCGTTTCGATTTGGCAGATCGCCCAGTTGTGACTCAGTGAAGCTCCGCTTCGTACCGATAGGGCAGAGTGCCCGGCCGAAATCCCATGCACATCTCTTGCATGGCGGATTTCAACGCCGCATTATCATTCCATGCACACATCTATTGCATGGCATCATGGCATCATCTCATACACTCTCTGGGTTCCACCCCACTCCATGCTCATAACACCACAACACCTGGGCACAGTACTACTTATATTACAAACGTACTTATAAACTATTGCTTCCCATCGGTAACAAGTACTCACCTCGGTCACGCCCAATCTTTAACGTAGACTTGGGGGACTGGGCACCGGTAGGTTGGTAACCCTGCGGGTCTGCGGGACAAGAGCAAGACAGATTTAAGTCTCCATTCAAGATTGCACTTGACCGGGAACTTGGGGGACTTGTTGACAGTAGCCGCAGAGAGGCTACAGCAGGCCCACAGACCCGCAACAAGAGCACCAGAGCCCGGCCCAAGGCCCGGGACCGGATCACCAGCACCCTGCCTCGGGGTTCAGCACTCTATCCTGCCACCTGGGACCCTGGGGCCGAGGGCGCCGGCCTGCCAAAGAGGGCACCAGAATGTACAAACAGAAGGGAACCAGTCCCACATCGAAGGGTGAGGCCAGCCCTCACCCCCAACCATCTATATAAGGGCCCCAACTACCATTTTTATTATGTAACTTATCTCTCTCCCCGCTTACATGCCTTGGTTATATATATTCCAACTATACTAACTTAGGCATCGGAGAGGAGAAGACCGGCCCGCCCGGTATTCCCCTTAGTGAGCAGGATTGCAGGAGATCATGTTGGATTCATCGTGTATCTACCAGGCCCCCGGGTTTAGGCAGAAACAATCAGTTTCCACCAGGCCTACGGGTTTGTGTAGAAACAGCATACATATTTTCCCTTGTCTGCATGGAAACTCTAATACTTCAAAGTGCAAATTCCATCCAATAGTTTATCTAACAACTACAGAATCCAGGGTTCTATACATTGGAGAACTCCAGACAAACACAATTTCCCACTTGATCATGAAAACAATTACATACATATAATTTTCCTCTCCAAATCCACATGACATCTCACATTTCTGTATCCTTTAGTCGACATAATAAACCAAAAAAGAAAAGTATCTAGTTTTCTTGATGATGAAGAAAGCCAAAAGGAGAATGAAATAATGCATCGCGTACCATGTCGACCATAGTCACTCTCACAAATCAAATATCTCAACGAGGTCGGTACACGCTATTCCCTTCCTTCAATCCCAACAAGTCCGTGTTTCAGAAAGTTCGGTCCACTGTTCCCTCCCAACTACATGTTTCACATAAACCTAACAGTCAATGCTATTCACCATTTCTCCTACCTCTCTATTATCCATTTCTTCTCTCTTAACTCTTAAGCTTTCTCTTCCTCCTTTCTTCTTCTACATTCTTCCACTACTTTCTCTCAGTCTCTATATATATTCCCAGGCCTTATTACAGAGCTCTAACACAAACCCAGCTCTGCAAACATGGCAAATGAGATATGGATCGTTCCGTTTTTCGGTCAGGGCCATCTGTTCCCTCTAATGGAGCTCTGCAAGCACTTGGCCTCCAGAAACTTCAAAGCCGTTTTGGTCATCTCTTCCAAACTCTCCTCTTCCATACCCTCATCTCTCCGCCAATACCCGCTCGTCGAAATCGTTGAGATTTCAGAAGCACCACCGCCGTCTGATACGTCATCTCAGCCGCCTCACCGCCCCCACGCACACCACGGTCAGATGGAAGCCGGGCTTGAGAAGCTGCTCTCGACCCGAAACGAGAGTCCAGATTCAGTCCGACCCCTTTGCGCGGTTCTTGACAACATGATGAGCTGGACTAACGAGGTTTTTCACAAGTTTGATATTCCGGCGGTCAGCTTTTTCACCTCCGGTGCTTGCTCTGCGGCCATGGAGTACGCCCTGTGGAAGGCCCACCCGTTAGATCTCAAACCGGGTGAGACCCGTTTGCTACCCGGGTTACCCGAAGAGATGGCTGTGACGGTTTCGGATATTAAACGGGAGTCTCGTCATCCACCATTTCCCGGAGGACCGGGAGCTGGCTTTCCTGGTGGTCATGGGCCGCCGCCATTCCCTATTGGTGGAGGCCCCGGAGCGGGCTTTCCTGATCATGGGTCGCCGCCACCGGGTGGGCCTGGTGGCGCTGGCTCACGAAAAATGGGTCCGCCGAAGCCAGGGGACCAACCACATTGGTTAGATGAGATCGAACAGTCTATTGGAGTGATGATCAACACGTGCGATGAATTGGAGCACCCGTTTATCGAATACGTATCGAATAAGATTGAAAAACCAGTTTGGGGAGTGGGCCCTCTCTTGCCCGAACAATATTGGAAATCCGCCGGTACGGTTTTGCACGACCGAGAAGTTCGAACCAATCGGAAATCAAACTTGACAGAAGACGAGGTGAATGAGTGGCTAAATACAAAGCCGCATGGGTCGGTGTTATACGTTTCATTCGGAAGCGAGGTTGGTCCGAGCAATGAGGAGTATGCAATACTCGCCGAGGCACTAGAAGAGTCATCCCGACCATTCATATGGGTAGTCCAAGCCAACGCAGGAAGAGGTCCTCCCGGCCTCCGTTTACAACCTGAAGAGAGTTATTTTCCGCAGGGGCTAGACACGCGTGTCGGAAATAGAGGACTGATCATACACGGTTGGGCCCCACAGCTCTTGATACTTAGCCATCCATCAACAGGAGGGTTTCTTTCGCATTGTGGGTGGAATTCGACAGTGGAAGCAATTGGGCGTGGAGTCCCATTCTTGGCGTGGCCAATTAGAGGGGATCAATATTCGGACGCTAAACTGGTGGCGAGCTATCTCAAAGTTGGCTACTTGGTTTTTGAGGATTTATCAGGGACGATAAAGAAGGAGGATATAACAGGAGGAATTGAGAAACTACTGAGTGATGGAGATATGAAGCAACGAGCCGTGGAGCTTAGTGCCAAGTTTGAGCATGGCTTTCCACCAAGTTCTGTTGCTGCTTTAGATGCTTTTGGAGACTTCCTTAGACAGAAAAACAAGTCACCTGCTCATTGACATTGTTCTTGTATGTTAATAAAGACTATGCTTCCTCTATGACTTATCTTGCTTTGTATTACTATACAATTAATACAGACTATGCTTCGATCAGGAAGGATATTGGATTCATATTTACATAATTTTTTTTACATATTTTGTGATTGATTAGATTTATGAAATTTTAATAATATGAATTCTTCATTTGAATGATGTCTACGCAACACATAGCATGACATATCTATAGAAAAATAAGATGATTGCAAATAAAAAACTACCAATTCTAAAAAAGTTTGTGATATTGAGTGTGTCACATTCATGTGTAATGAAAATCTAATACCTCGTATTTTTTTTTTTTTGAGATTAGATAATTGTTATCTTTGTTCAAGGAGAAAAGATAATAAGGAGAATTGTATGTTTATTGATTGATAGAGAGGCCTTTATATAGGCATTACATCAAGTATCCCGATGTTAGAGGTATATATGGTGCACCGCCAAGCACGTTCGGCGACCTCGTGGACCGTGCAACCGGCGTCATAAGTCCTACTTCCGGCATCCATCGGGTAGACCAGCACCCCGACTACATCTCCATTGTTCCACATCACCGGAACCGCACTCGGAAGCCGTGCCACCGGGCACCTGAAGTAGCCTCTAGAATAGGGAAATGTGTAATAGTATGTTTGCATCCTACATTGGAGATGTAGTAGAGGTGAGAAGCCTCCTTCCTTATAAATAGAAGGCTTCCCCCTTAGAGTTAGAGATCTTGGATACTTGCTACTCTTGGTGACAGGACCCGAACCAGATTTCACCCTGAAACCCGGATAAGGCCCTGCGGGGACCACCTTAAGACTAACTCTATCAATAAATCGATAAATCAATCTTAAGATGGACAACCCTAAAACCTGCAACAACCAAAACACTTCTAAATTTCAGTTCCAACCTCAACACCTGGAGCCATCTGCTCCCCAAATCACAACAACCGCCACAAATAAACACAAAATCTAATTCAACTGGGTCACAGGTAATCAGAGCAATCTAACAAAATGAACTGGAATTACAAATGGAAAAATAACAAGAAATAGAATAATAAGGGATCACAAATCCCACCTAGCGAAAGCAACAGTGATGATGACTATGCCTCGACTCCGAGTACTCTTGACCTCTGATCACTACTCTGCACACTGAGCGATTTTAAAACGAAGGGCCCAGAGGAAAGTAAATTAAAAACGTTAGAGTGAGTGGATAAAAATAAAACAATTTAATATAATACTTTAATTGAAAGTATCATATTACTTTCCTAATATTTTAGTAATAAAAACCACAATGCATGTCTTTAATAAATCGTCCCACGTTTTAAGAAAATAGTATTTAAAAATCAGCTCCGCTGATATATCAAATAAACAAATAATGATTTTGTTTATATATGTATTTCAAAACGAAATATTTTTGAAAATCAAATAATAATATTTCACGACCAATCCCATTGGTCATATAATAGAATAGGGGAACGTTATTACCACCATTTAACAGTAGCCTCTCAGGGCTAAGGGTCGAGCCTCCAAGACTCTCTCTATAGCGTCTCACGCTATGGCCGTACACGTCGACCACCGAGCGTGAACCTGACCTATGTGGTCAAGTCGTCACCTCGCGTGAGCTCAGGCGACTATGCTAGCTAGCATCAATAAACATATATCCTGACCCTGATATGGTGAAAATACGAGAATAAAACCGAAATCACGCTTCCCCTTATATATCATAAATCCGTAAGGTCCCCGACCGCACATCTAAGGCTTATACTATTCATATATAATCAATTAGAATCATAGCCTCGAAAGAATATATAAATATAAATCTGACATGTCCCCATGTCGTAAAAATAATATCGATAAGAAAATATAATGTCGACATGTCTCACATGTCAAAATCATAAATAATGAAATAATAAAATCCCCGGAAATCTCATTTCCGGTCTTTACCTTTAAATACACATATGCTTTTTCAACATAATCCAGATATGAATAATTAAAACATACTCTTGAGAATAGCCGACGATTTTTTAATTTTTAGCGACGAAAAAAATTTTCGTCGGCCATTATTGAGAATAGCCGACGAAAATTGGTTTCGTCGGCCGTTTTTTTTTTTTTCCGTCGGCAAAAGTTTTTTTTCTGGTAGTGTAGGTAGAATTTCCGAGATATGCGAAGGATCGGCAGTTACTCATGGAGTATAGATACGTGGAAAAACGTCATGTATCTTGGATAATTTAGAAGGTAGCTCTAACCGATAAGCTACCGGACCAATCAGCTTCGTAATCTCATGAAGGCCGATATATCCTGACACTCAAGATCTCATCGAACCAATAAAGCTGCCTGCAACTCCTTTCAGGTCCATACAATAAATCACGATTCTCAATAAGATTTCATGGACTTAGGCATCACAGGGTCTAACAATCCCTATCACCCACATAAAATCATGTCAAATTTGGGTGTGGAAATACGTCATATACAACTCAAAATAGTAATATCTAATCCTACTCTGACACCGGCAAACGCCGCTAAGAATCTCAAAGTTCTACCTCTCACGTTCTACCTGTCGTCACATCATTTACTAATGTCCCACTTGTTTAATCGGAAAATTTCTTAGGTGAGCTATTCAATACTTTATCACTCATATGGTCTCAGGACGAGTCCTCAATTTGTGCTTCCCGCACCAAAATAATCAGGACCGGTTTCAATTGAAACTGACTTATCAAAGTCCAAGCTCGTCCATGGATAAAGCAACTCTCATAACTCACAACTCACAAAAGAGTGGGACCTGAATCAGCGTCAAATGTGACACCCACAGAGGCTTCCAACTAGATACATCAGCTATCACCAATACCCAGATCTGATATGACATCTAGGAATCCTTCGGATGTCAAAACCAATTTTCATAATCGACGATTAACACCAAAACTGTTAAATCGACCATTAACAAAAACAACATTCCACGTAAATCGAATTTCAAAATATGATCTTAAACTCGAGAGAAAACATCTCAAATACCCAAAAGACTCGCTGAATTCACAAAATAAACCTCACAACTTGAATTTGCTCGAGCCAACAAATATCCAATATCCTCTACTAACTCGCATCAAAGAAAAGATATTCTCGAGAAATAACATTCTCAAAACCTCAATTAAACTATAGAGGTTCCAGTCAATATCTCGTCCCACGAGAACTGACATAAGAATAACTCAAATCAATGATCCATCCAACGAAAACACCAACACGCATTACAAAAATAATGACTTCTCAAGTCATCTCTGGATCAGTAAGTGATCCCATCACATTACGATCCCAAAAGAAATTCTCTAATTAACAAACGTCGTTCAACTTAAGAATATGCACTAGTCACGTCACAACATTTCTTTTATTATTATTTTATTATTATTATTTATTTTTTATTTTTTACAAGCCTTGACTCGAAACACTACCTGAGTCAACAGGGAAACTCATTTCCCGTAAGGCTATACTATACGTGACAAGTAAAACACCTCGAACAAATCACCTGACATTGTCCTGTAAAACCAGTACAAAATAAATACTCGTGACTCATACTACCGTTCTCGAGATTCACTTTACTTAATGAAGTCACTTGATTTATTAGCGTCCCCCGATTGAAACACACCATTCAATCCTTATCCCATGCAGCTCCCAATGACTTCAATATCGTTAACCTCTTGGCGTCGAAATCTCTATATCCACAATCGTCAGAGTCCATGTTACAATTTTCCACATGATTCACACACTTGTCGAAATAATAACAAAGTCAACATCTTTGCTTGACAAGTGTTCCATGACTAATTAAATAGTCAATGTCAACATTCGTCATCAGCCAGAAAATGTCCCAAAATCAAAAGATATTGCTACGACGGTAGCAGAAAGAATTATGACTCAACTATGAAAAAATGGCTAAAATAGCTCTGGAGTTTGAAAAATACTTCCTAGAAGTCACCGTTGGATTTCAATCCAACCACCATAGATAAGCATGTGACTTCAATCCGAACTAGTAGCCATTCACGGATCTTGAATCGGAATTACGGATCAAGAGTTATGATCCGCCGAAGCTTCGTCGCAAATCCTCGAACAAGAAACACAAAAGAACGAAAGAAGTGGCTGATCAAATACAAATACAAATATTTATATAATGACCAGTCGATAAAAGACGTTTGTCGAATTCTGGTACAACTACCAGAATCTTTTCATCCGAATTACCGAGCTAACCATGCAATGGTCGAATAGATCCCCGATCTCGCTATTTCAAATATTCACCAGTTGCTTATACGATAAACTATGTGATCAGGCTTAACCACCTTTTACCATCACTCGATAATTCCATAGTCAAAAAGACGATCTCACAATCCTTATGCTACTAAAATTCTCCATAGGCACCCAACTTTGATTCCATACTCATCTCCCAATGTTACCATGACTACATCTTCAAATCTTTTTCCCCTCAAATACCACATGTTTCAAAACAAATTATCTCCAATCCAGGTAGCTATTTCAATTTCTAATTCTTCCTTTATCCAACTCCCGATCGAGGTCACTAAGAATTAGAATTACTTATAGCTCCCACAATCTCTATATGGCTCTCCATTTATTCCTCCATAACCGATATGCCCAAAATCAACACAATACGGTTATGTGTACTACACATGTACACTGCCACTTAAATGTCCACTGACTCATTTTCTCTACATACACCAAATCAATAGGTCAATCCACAAAATATAGCTGGAGAGTGGCTCTAACACATACTCGTAACAATCTAAAATCACAGTCTGATTGTTACATAATCAATTTTCCACTCATTACAGCAAAGTCGCAACAATGACAATCATCTCTAGTTGCTTTCATGGGAATTTTAGCGGCATAATGCTTAGATGCATGTTGCCTTAATATGATATCCAACACTCTCAGAGCCTCTTGGGAGTTTTCAGACTCCTGGCCTTATCAACATTTCCAAAACCGAGTACTTAAATAAGCTGCTCAAGAACTAGGGCCAAACTCCTGCACACAACGGGAATAAGAGACCAAAGTCTCAATATATAGCCCTCTCAGGAATAACATCTTCCTATCTCAAAAGAAATAGGGCCGAAACATCTGAGTTCTCAACTCGTAACTTGACGCTAAAACTACTGATAAGCGTCAAAGCACAACCGAATAGGTATAACCCACATACCTATTACGTACGCAGGGATAACATCCTAAGAGGTCGATGTACTCGAGGCATAGCCTAAAAGATACAACTCGATACCTGGAATGTACTTTACATACTTAATAATGACATTAGCACCAAAGAGCATACGATGGCTACCCGCTGCAGTCAGACCATCAGTCGATGGTACTAAGCATTACTAAGCATATAAAATAACTGAATAGAATAGTACTCTACAGAGTACATAACAAGACACCAAAGAATCAAAATCACTCACTTAATGAACACACTAGCATCGAAGTATATGATGGAAATCCGCCGCGGTCGGACCCTCACTCAAAGAATGCTAGGCGTCATCAAGTAGAAAAGGAAACATGACACAAGAAAACGATAGGACCTAATGCTCTGATACCAAACTGACAGGACCCGAACCAAATTTCACCCTGAAACCCGGATAAGGCCCTGCGGGGACCACCTTAAGACTAACTCTATCAATAAATCGATAAGTCAATCTTAAGATGGACAACCCTAAAACCTGCAACAACCAAAACACTTCTAAATTTCAGTTCCAACCTCAACACCTGGAGCCATCTGCTCCCCAAATCACAACAACCACCACAAATAAACACAAAATCTAATTCAACTGGCTCACAGGTAATCAGAACAATCTAACAAAATGAACTGGAATTACAAATGGAAAAATAACAAGAAATAGAATAATAAGGGATCACATATCCCACCTAGCGAAAGCAACAGTGATGATGACTATGCCTCGACTCTGAGTACTCTTGACCTCTGATCACTACTCTGCACACTGGGCGATTTTAAAACGAAGGGCCCAGGGGAAAGTAAATTAAAAACGTTAGAGTGAGTGGATAAAAATAAAACAATTTAATATAATACTTTAATTGAAAGTATCATATTACTTTTCCAATATTTTAGTAATAAAAACCACAATGCATGTCTTTAACAAAACGTCCCACGTTTTAAGAAAATCGTATTTAAAAATCAGCCCCGCTGATATATCAAATAAACAAATAATGATTTTGTTTATATATGTATTTCAAAACGAAATATTTTTGAAAATCAAATAATAATATTTCACGACCAATCCCATTAGTCATATAATAGAATAGGGGAACGTTATTACCACCATTTAACAGTAGCCTCCCAGGGCTAAGGGTCGAGCCTCCAAGACTCTCTCTATAGCGTCTCACGCTATGCCCGTACACGTCGACCACCGAGCGTGAACCTGACCTATGTGGTCAAGTCGTCACCTCGCGTGGGCTCAGGCGACTATGCTAGCTAGCATCAATAAACATATATCATGACCCTGATATGGTGAAAATCCGAGAATAAAACCGAAATCACGCTTCTCCTTATATATCATAAATCCGTACGGTCCCCGACCGCACATCTGAGGCTTATACTATTCATATATAATCAATTAGAATCATAGCCTCGAAAGAATATATAAATATAAATCTGACATGTCCCCATGTCGTAAAAATAATATCGATAAGAAAATATAATGTCGACATGTCTCACATGTCAAAATCATAAATAATGAAATAATAAAATCCCCGGAAATCTCATTTCCGGTCTTTACCTTTAAATACACATATGCTTTTTCAACATAATCCAAATATGAATAATTAAAACAAACTCTTTCCGGAAACCTAGTTTCCGGATAATATCACGTACTACTAAAATAGTAGTAAAAACATAAACCCCAAAACCATATATTTCTTTAAATATCATTTCATTTCATTTTAATTATATAAATTCTCATACTTCTCCATTTATTTATTTAAAACAAATTGTATCTCATTAAAATATTTATGCATGCATTTATTTATTACTTAAAATAAGAATCCACTCACAGTACGGCCGAGCGCGCCGCTAATCCGATCTCTCGTCCCGTCGAATAAACTTTCGACCTGTAATAGGGACGTAATTAAAAATATTTCAAATTTCGGAATTAAATTATAAAAGTTAAATCTACGGACGTCCTCACTCGTCCGAATAACCCCATTTAAATTATCGTTATCGGTATTGAAGTTACGTATCAAATACCGAAACCATTTACGTCTCAAAATTACTTAGGACACCCATCCCGAGTCCGATCAATCCCTTTTCTGATTATTTCGTCATAAAACCAATTTAATTAGTTTTTACTCTTTTTACGGTAAGTCAACAGTAATAATCCAATGTCAAACAGTAACTCTGAAAGTCAAACAGTAAATGGTTAAAATCCAATTACTATTTACCATTTACTTTTACTGTTTACCGTTTACTGTTACTGTTTACTATTTACTGTTTTACCGTTTACTATTCACCTTTTACTATTTTACTTTTCACCCATTTACCAGTTACTGTTCATCTTCTTCTTCACGCCGCCGGAACAGCAGCTTCGCCTCCGGCAGCGCCGCCGCAGGAGGTCGAAACCACCTGCAATCGACCCCAAATCACCCAACACCATCACAGGGACTCATTCCCCTCATTTCCGCCGCCATTGGAGGTCTCCTCCGCCACGAACGGCGGTCTAAAAATTTCAAATTCAAATTTCTCCAAAACTAAATCAATTCAACATCAAAATACACCCAATCGACTCCAATCATCGTCCTAAACCCAATTCTAGCCTCCAAATCCACTAAAAACACCAAAATCACAACTCTCCAATTTAAACCCGAAACCCTAGAAAATTCACTTTCTAATTTCTCCTTACCTGCTACGAATTGGTTCAATTCCTTTGATGGAGAGGTAGTGCAGGTCAAGGCCTTCAATTCCCCCCAAGAATCGGGTGGAACCTTGGCCGGAGGAAGGAGAACCAGCGCAACTGGGCTTGATGTTCTTGGGCTGGAATCGGCCGAACGGCGGCGATTCCCACCGTGCCACCACCACAGACTTGAAGGGGAGGAGGAGACGGTTCAAACGAGACCGGTGGCGCTCCGATTGGTGGCCGGACGGCGAAGATGGGAGGAGGCAAGGAGAGGGTCGGTCGGCCGATTGGGGGAGAGGAGAGAGAAAAGAGAGAGAAGAAAAAGAAAAAGAAAAGGAAAGTTTCCCATTTGGGAAATTTTTCATTTCCCGCTATTTATAGTCATTCAAAAATCGGACAATTTCCGATTTACGTCGTAACTTTTTCGTACAAATTCCAAATTGAGCATGCTACGTGTCCACGAACTCGTTTCAACGTCTTCTACCTCGTCATGAAATAAAATCCTCGGTCGAGTCAACTTATTTAAAAGTCAACCTTTAGAACTTTTAAAGCGTAAAAACAATTCCCGAGGAGAAATAATAAAAGTAAAACAGTTAAACGGTAATTCTAGGTTCGGGTCGTATCACTTGGCATGTAACCACCACCGATGGCTTATTAGCCAGCTATAGTATATTCCAAGTGGACGTAGCCGTGCCCTCCGATGGCACGGTGAACCACTATATATCCTTGTGTTCATGTTCTACCTTGATTATTGTGCTTCTGTCAGTCCTACGGGTTTGTGCAGAAACAATTGGCGCCGTCTGTGGAAAACTTTTCAGAAAGTTCATAGTGCTCTACTGGTTGAGTTACCCGGGCAGCAGTTCAACGTAATCAACTGGCTCACAATTATCCCAATTATTCCATTCGAGCAGGCAGCCCAGCCCGAGCGAACCGCACTGAGTCAGTCAGCGGTCCAGCGGTAGCCAACCGTGGTCTGCGTCAGGGATCAACTCTGGACACCCACTGCCGTCGCCATCCACTCCAAGGCTCCCTCTCGTGCTGCACCAGGCCCCTGTCAGCAGGCCACCAACCCAGCCGTCCGGTCCAAACGGATCCAGCCCGGTCAGCAGGCCGTAAGGCCCAGCAATCAAAGCTTCCTCCGGTGCTATCTGCATGATGCCTCTGGAGCGGGAGTTCGACGCGGGAGATTCGAGGCCAGCGGCGCGCAAGTTAATATCACGCCTCGACCTGCGGCAATGCAGCAGTGACGTCCGGGAACTGCGGGATCAACTCTGGGACCGGTGGGTTCAGCTCATGGACCGGCCGAGTATTCATCTTCGGATCAGGTGGGCTTCCTCTCCGGGTTCCCGATGAGCTTTCCTCTCCGAGTTCCTCCACGAGTTTGCTCTCCGGATACCAGTGCATCGTCTCCTCCGGGCGCCGACGCGCCTTCCTCCCTCTCCAGGTCAACCGACGCCTCCCACTCTGGCTTGGTCGTATTCTCAGTATGCCGGTGGCCCCTCCTCTCCGGTTCGGGTCGTCCTCCTCTCCAGGTGCCGGAGGCTCCTCCTCTCCGGTTCGGATGGTCTCCCCCTCCGGTTCGGGTTCGTCCCCTCCGGTGCGGGTTCCTCTCCTCTCTTCTCCGGACACCGCTCCTTTCCATTCTGGACCGATGGCACGGTGAACCTTTCCAGGTTCGACTGGTGGCTCGTCCCTCCAAGCCGGGCAGTCGTTCTCATCTCCTGGCACGACGAGAAAGAGACCAAAAGAAACCAGAGGAAGGAAGAGAGAAAGAAACCAGAGGAAGGAGAGAAGAATGGTGGCCCATACAGAAGAGCGGGAAAAACAGTAAGCGAGAGAAAGAAAGAAAAAAGAGCGGGAAAGAAAGATTCAAAAAAAAAAAAAAAGGGTCAGCGGGTTTAGGCCTGGTTCAACGCTGGTTTGACTGGAATCATTTTCCTCTGGACACCCATCAGTCTCCTTTGCACACCCACTCCCTGCAGCAAATCAATCTGCTCTCCTCCAGTAAAGCTAAGTATCCCAACTCATTTATTATTACTCAATGCATGTTTCACCTGTGCATAATCTGTTTGATAATATTGATAATTAGACATGTGATAAAAGCACGAGCATGGTCCAGGATGCATCGCATATCGTTATGCGTTTATCAGTGCTGCACATATCATTATGCATCGGTGCACGCATTTCAGTGCATGACATTACAATGCATCGCATATCAGTATGCATCGCATTACAATGCATCGCACTACGGTGCACGCATTTCAGTGCATGACATTACAATGCATCGCATATCAGCATGCATGGTATTACGGTGCACGCTTTCCAATGCATCGCATCTCAGTGCGCGCATCAGTATGCATCACATTCGCATCTCAGTGGGCGCATTAGTATGCATCGCATTACAGTGCACGCATTCCAATGCATCGCATCTCAGTGCGCGCATCAGTATGCATCGCATTCGCATCTCAGTGCGCACATCAGTATGCATCGCATTACGGTAACACCATTCCATCGGTCATGGAACACTCCACCAGTCCATGGCATTCCACCGGTTAGGTAGCATTCAACCGGCTCCATGGCATCTCACCGGTTAGGTAGCATTCAACCGGCTCCATGGCATTCTACCGCTTATGTAGTATTCAATCGGCTCCAAAACATTCAACCGGCTCCATGGCATTCCACCGGTTAGGTTCCATTCAACCGGCTCCATGGCATTCCACCGGTTTTGCCACTTTCCTTCGCCCCTGCGGGCAAGGGCAAGCCAGTAACAACACATGGGCTTTATAAACCCGGGAGAGTTTACCTCTAACACATGCAAACTCTTCCAGCAGGCTAAAAACTCTGCATCACACTGAACTGTGATAAATATGGGGATCCATGGGAGACTTGTTATCTCCACGCCACCCCACCGGGCAGATTATTTCTCTAACACAGAACAAGTCTCCCCGCAGGCTAGAAACCCTGCACATTACCCCACGCTTATTCCAGCACAAGCTGGGCCGAACCACCGGGCTACTCCCCGGCCTGCCCCACCGTTGGCAGCAATTGTACCTTGGGAACTTGGGGGACTCGTTCCGACATGGCAGTCCACCGATCGAGTCCTCACATTGTCCTCCTATGCACTCGTCCGGGTTTCACCCCGCTCCACATTTATTGCATGGGCACCCCGATTCCGCACCGCTGCGCCAGAGCCTCGACCCCTGCACCACATCTCACGCTAGCACCTCACCTCCGGCCTCGTGAGCTCGGCCGCTCAGTCTATCAGCTCACCCTCCGGCCCAGTCTTGTTCAGCGGTTCACCCCAGATTCAGCAGGCCCGGTCCTGTCCAACAATCACCTCGGCCAGCGGGTCACCCTAGATTCAACAGGCCCGGCTCTGTTCAGCAACGGCTCTGCCCGATCAAGCTTCAACGAGTCAGGACCGGTCAAACCCGGATCCTCCCTGGGCACCCACCGCCGCTCCAGAACTCGGCACAGACGGTGAGGATTAGAACCCGGCAACTCAGTATACCCCCAAGCAAGACCAAACACGGAGGACACTAGCATGGAAACATCACTCCCGGCCAAGTCGAATCTCCAACACAGACTTGGGGGACTACTACTGGGAGCACATCAGTAACACTCGAGCGAAGGGGTGGGACTCGGCATTCGAACGCCCGGTAAGAGTCCAATCTCACTTAGGGACTTGGGGGACTGGTGGTAATAGGGGTGACTCGGTCACCACCTACGCTTGGCGGCACATGATGATTAACTCCCCAAGAAAGATTGCACTCTTACTCGGGAACTTGGGGGACTTGTTGGATGTATATATGGTGCACCGCCAAGCATGTTCGGCGACCTCGTGGACCGTGCAACCGGCATCATAGGTCCTACTTTCGGCATCCATCGAGTAGATCAGCACCCCGACTACATCTCCATTGTTCCACATCACCGGAACCGCACTCGAAAGCCGTGCCACCGGGCACCTGAAGTAGCCTCCAGAATAGGGAAATGTGTAATAGTATGTTTGCATCCCACATTGAAGATGTAGTAGAGGTGGGAAGCCTCCTTCCTTATAAATAGAAGGCTTTCCCCTTAGAGTTAGAGATCTTGGATACTTGCTACTCTTGGCATGTAACCACCACCGATGGCTTATTAGCCGGCTATAGTATATTCCAAGTAGACGCAGCTGTGCCCTCCGATGGCACGGTGAACCACTATATATCCTTTTGTTCATGTTCTACCTTGATTATTGTGCTTCTGTCAGGCCTACGGGTTTGTGCAGAAACACCCGATAAATCAGAGATTTTTTATCTAATACAGAATCAACTATACTAGTCTAATTAGGTCAAGACACATCCAGGAAGTTACGGAAATAACCTTCCTACAACACTCCCCCTTATGTTGAGCGCCTAATGTCTTCATGGTGCTTACCATGTTGCCGCACTAAAACCTTGCCAGCAAAACAAAAAACCTCTTGGGCAAAAATAAAATGCATGGACGAAGGGAAAAGAGCACAACACACCAACACTACACTTGTGAATAACATGTGATGCAGACTCCCCCTGAAGTCTAACAAACTTAGAGCTCTGATATATGGTGCATGCCTAGGCTCTTCACATGTTTCACATGCATAGCTTTTCCCAAAGACTTGGTAAACAAATCTGCAACATTTGTGTCTGAACTCACTTGATTAACTTGGATGTTCAGGAATTTATGTTGTTGTACCTTGTAAAAGAACTTGGGCGATATATGCTTAGTGTTATCACCTTTGATAAAACCCAACTTCATCTGCTCAATGCAGGCAGTATTATCTTTATAGATACACGTAGGTTTATCGGTGGTAGACACTAGTCCACATGAATCACGAATGTGGTGAATAACTGACCTTAGCCAGACACATTCTCTAACAGTCTCATGGAGGGCAATGATCTCTGCGTGATTCGATGAAGTAGCAACCAAAGTTTGCTTGGTTGATCTCCAGGATATCGCTGTATTTCCCATGGTAAAAACATAACCAGTTTGGGAACGAGCACGATGTGGGTCAGAGAGATACCCAGCATCCGCGAAACCAACTAACACGTTGTTGGGAGTCTTTAAGTAAGGGAGACGTCCAGAGAATGGCACATTTGGATGGCCGGACGCGTCGCCATCATCATCCTCCACGCCGCTGGCGCCAGCAACAGTACCACAGTGTACGATGGCACTGTCGAGGCGGCCGAAAACGTTGGTGTGAGGAGGGTGATTGGCGGGATTTTCTCTCTTTGTGTTGAAGGGATAGAACAGTCCCAAGTCAATGGAACCTTTCAAGTAACGAAACAAATGTTTGATACCGTTCCGATGACGATGAGTAGGCGCTGAGCTAAATCTAGCTAGTAAGTTCACAGCGAAAGCAATGTCTGGTCTAGTGCACTGTGCCAAATACAAAAGTGCCCCAATCGCACTTAAGCATAGGTACTCAGCACCAAGAATCTCTTCTTCATCCTCTTTGGGACGGAATGGATCCTTGTTTATGTCCAGACTACGAACGACCATGGGAGTAGACAATGGCGTACATGTATCCATGTTGAAACGCCTGAGCATCTTCTGCATATAAGCAGACTGGTGAACCAGAATACCCTTGGTTCTATGCTCTAACTCAAGTCCTAAACAGAACTTAGTCTTCCTAAGATCCTTCATCTCGAACTCAGATTTCAAGAATGAAACTGTCTCTTCAATCTCACTTGAAGTACCGATGACATTCATGTCATCAACATAGACAGCTACAATAGCAAATCTAGAGTCGGTCTTTCTAATGAACACGCATGGGCATAACTCATCGTTCTTGTAACCCCTCCGAATCAAGTATTCACGTAGGTGATTGTACCACATCCTTCCGAATTGTTTAAGTCCATACAGTGAACGTTGCAGCTTAACTGCATAAGCACTCCGTGGTTTAGAGTCTTTTGATTCAGGCACATGAATTCCTTCAGGAACTCTCATGTAGATATCCGTATCTAGATCCCCATATAGATACGCTGTAACTACATCCATCAGTTGCATACTCAGTTTTTCGGACACTACTAAACTGATCAAGTAGCGGAAAGTAATGATGTCCATTACGGGAGAATATGTCTCCTCGTAGTCAATACCAGGACGCTGCGAGAAGCCTTGCTCCACGAGTCTTGCCTTATATCACAAGATCTCATGCTTCTCATTGCGCTTACGAACAAATACCCACTTATGTCCGACAGGTTTAACGCCTTTAGGGATCAATTCAACAGATCCAAAGACTTGCCTTTTATCTAATGAGTCAAGTTCTGCCTGTATTGCTTCTTTCCACTTCGGCCAATCTGCTCTTTGTTGACATTCAGTCACTGAGCGTGGTTCAACTTCGTCGTCATGGATGATCTCTTGTGCGACGGAATAAGCATATATATCATCGACATGTGTGGAGGCTTTATCCACTAAGAGACACGCGTTATTCAAACTGAGCGAGATTTCTTTGTTCTCTGGAGTCAATATTGGTTCTGTGTCATCCCACAGAAAAGATTCAGTTGACTCATGGACATAACTATAGTCAGAGACAATCTCATGCGATGGATTCGCATCGTCGATGATGAGCGGATTTTGTGCCTTCGCTCGCTTCTTTCGTTATCTCGAGAATTCTTCGGTCTCCCCCTCTTCCTGGTGGGAGCCGAGGCCGAAGCTGCTGCCCTTTCAAAGTCCATCAGGGCACCGTTACGATCCGATTCAACAACAGCGACGCCACGGCGTTACAATGGCGTCGTCGCCGGGGTCACCCTCACCTGAGGATATGCCGACGTCACTAGGTCTTAGGGCAGCCGAACCGGTCCCGTAATTCTGGACCTCCAACCTTGCCGGTACTTTTGCAACAGGTACGTGTGATCTTGTCACTTTCGCAATATCGGTGAAAGCGTCGGGCATTGATTCCGCGACTTTTTGAAGATCGATAATGCGTTGCACTTCAAGCTCACTTTGAGCAGTGCGAGGATCATGAAGAGACAAATCGTTGGGGGCACACCATGTCAATTCCTGACGTTCATTCGGAATGAGTGCATTCCTATCTCCCCCTAACGGCGGGAAGTGTGTCTCTTCAAAGTGACAATTTGCGAATCGGGCAGTAAATAGATCACCGGTGGTTGGTTCTAAGTAGCGGATTATCGTTGGCGAATCATAGCCGACATAGATGCCTAAACGTCGTTGTGGACCCATTTTGATACGCAAAGGAGGCGTAATTGGCACATAAACTGCACAACCGAAAGTACGTAAGTGCGATAGATTGGGTTCAAAACCAGTTACCATCTGGTAGGCACTAAACGCATTGTTGGCAATGGGTCGAAAACGAATAAGCATCGCTACATGCAGTATTGCATATCCCCAAGCAGAAACTGGCAAATTGCTTCCCATAACCAATGTCCTAGCCACTAGCTGGAGTCGCTGAATGGTGGCTTCTGCAAGGCCATTTTGAGAATGAACATGAGGAACAGGGTGTTCGACTTCAATCTCAATGGACATACAATAATCATCGAATGCTTTGGAGGTTCACTCGCCAGCATTATCCATCCTAATAGATTTGATAGGATGGTCAGGGTGGTTAGCCCTTAACTTGATGATTTGAGCTAAAAGCTTGGCGAATGCAGCATTTCTTGTGGACAACAACGCGACGTGTGACCAACGCGTCGACGCATCAACCAACACCATAAAATACTTAAATGGGCCGCATTCTGGTTTGATTGGTCCACAAATATCACCTTAGATTCGATGTAAGAATGGTATATTATCAGTTGAAGCTCTGGCGAATGAAGGACGAGCATGCAATTTAGCAAACGAGCAAGCCTTACAGAATGAGCGATGGGCATTGGAAATTCCCGTTGTGGTATAAGAGGATACATGTGGTGACGCCCCATGTCCCTGTGAAGGGTGGGACGGCACGACGTGCGGCGTAAAGGCCGCTTCCTCATCCGCCAGGTGCGCGGCCCCGAAACCCTGTGAAGGGGGGCGGTGGCGAGTGTGGCGAGCGAGGAGCTTGGCTCCTGCATACATCACGATGTTGAGTCGCGGTAAGAGGTTCTTCCAATCGCTTTTTCAACTTGAAAAATGGATGTCCATGGGAGTTCTTTAAAATCCGGATCATCATATCACGGCCAGGGTGGCCTAGTCGAGCATGTCAAAGCTTATAATCATTAGTGTCACAAAAATTATCAGTGACAGCATATGATTCGAAGACACGGCCTGTAGTGAGATATAAGTCATTGTCTTCAATGCACGGCATCTTCTCTAAGATACGGCGGCGCCCGCGTTCTTGAGAAGTAATGCATAAGCATTCTTCACCATTCTCAGCATAGGTATCCAAGTGATAACCGTTGGCACGGATATCCTTAAAACTCAGCATGGTTCGATTTGTTCTCGGCGCATAGAGAGCATCATTGACATTGATAACGGTACCATTTGGTAACATAAATTCAGCGGTTCCTCGCCCTTTGACAACCGGTGAGGTACCTATCAATGTTGTCATAGATGAACGATACGGCATTAAATCCGTAAACAACTGCCTATTCCTTAGAATAGTGTGGGTAGCCACTATTAGCTAGACACTCAATTTCTCCACGAGACATCTACAAAGAGAAGAAAACTTGGGTTAGTTTCTCGGGAGAACAGTCTAATCACTACGTCGTAGGATAGAGAAAGAAAGAGGGATAAATCTCATCGAGTGTATCACATGGCATTTGGATATTATAACGTCGACTAAAGTCGTAAAATGCAAGGTTGAATGTTACATAACCAAGCAATCATCATCAGAAACCAAAACGAAACCGAGGTTGCGCACATTGTGGTATTGAACTGTCTTTTTTAGCCAATATTGCCATAAGGTCAGCGAATGTCCTGATTCTTCATTTATCAACTGAGATTTTAAATTGATGTCCAAGGACATCGTAGGTCATGGGGAATGTATTAAATGTCTTCTCCAGAAGATCTTTATCGGTTTTGATGACGCCAACCGTGCCAAGATCCGCCTGTAGACTAATCATATCCTGATTGTATTTGTCTACTTTGTCATAATCCGAGAAACGGATTTGTTCCCATTTAAGGGTGAGCTCTGGAAGAAGCATGTCATGAACATTGTTAAATCGCTGTTGGAGCGTGTCCCATAAAATTTTGGGATCTTTTACCGACAAATATTGTCGCTTCAGAATCGGGTGGATATGGCGCCTCAAATACATGAGGGCCTGAGCCTTGGCATGGTCCTCAAAAGGGGTGGTGGCGGCTGCATCAGTTAGAAGGGCTGAAAAGTCTTTGCTTTGGAAAGCAATTTCAACATCGGAAACCCATCGATGGTAATCTTTGCCTTGAAGATCTAAGATCTCAAAATCAGGGCGTGACGGTGACGACGATGACGATGTGGGTGCTTTAGATGCCTTTGGGGACTTGATTAGATGCCTTTGGGGACTTGATTAGAAATGAAGTCAAAGCAACTTGAGCTCATTGACTTAATCTGTTCTTGTATGGTACTGTGTTTAGTACTCCTACAGGCCTCCTCCGATCTTTTCTTATCGTCATTGCTCATTGATGCCAAATAAAACTGAGATCAAGATGAAAAGCGTGTACATTGATGCATGTTGTCCAGATCAAATTGATCGCATCTGACAATCTTGTGGTCTAGCTAAGGTGAGAAGTATGTGATATCTTCTCGAGTAGAGTGACTAGACCATTTTGACCAAACGGTCTTGTTTATTCTTTACTACCAAACAGTCCAAAACTGAGACCTTCATGTAGTCAGTACTGAGTAGTAGTAGTAGTAGTAGTATAAAACGCCCTTGTTCTTCCTCTATCCAACTCGTCTCTGTCTCTGTCTCTGTCTCTGTTTTCTTACTAAAACCATGAGTGCTGAGATTCTAGTAGTCCCCAAAGATGGGAAGGGCCACCTCTTCCCATGCCTGGAGCTGTGCAACCACCTCATCTCCCGAAATTACCATATCACCCTCATCCTCGAATCCGACCTCACCTCCTCCATCCCCGCCTCTCTCCTGCACTCCCCTCTTTTCACTCTCACCAACATCTCCTCCTTTTCCTCCACCTCAGCCCCCTCACCTTTCCCCACCCACCAAACTATCCAGGGCCTCCAGGCCTTCTTGGCCCAACTACACCCGGACCCGACCCGGCCCGTATTCGCAGTCATAGACCACATCATGAGCAAGACCCAGGAAGCCTTCTGGAACTTCGGGATCCCCACGGTGGTCTTCATCACCTCCGGCGCCGCCTGGGCCGCAATCCAGCACGCCGTCTGGGTGGTCCGACCCGCCGACATGAAACCCGGCGAGGCTAGACCCTTGCCCGGCTTGCCGGAAAACATGGTCGTCACGTACTCCGATCTTCAACAAAGGCGTCCTTGGATTCCGTCACCGTCACCACCGCCGCCGCATAAACCCCCCTCCGACGTCCACTCCGGCGGGCCTGGAGGGATGAAGCCGCCGCGTGGACCGCCGCTTCCGGGGGAACCGGCGCCGTGGGTGGAAGAGGTGAAGAGCTCCTCTGCTATCTTGATCAACACGTGTGACGATCTGGAGCGTCCGTTTCTGGACTACGTGTCCGGCTTGACCGGAAAACCCGTCTGGGGAGTGGGTCCCTTACTCCCGGAGCAGTACTGGAAGTCGTTCGAGTCTCTGGTCAACGACCCGGAGGTCCGACCCGAGCGTGAATCCAATTACACCGAAGAAGAAATAATCCAATGGCTGGATTCCAAGCCACGTGGATCGGTTGTCTACGTGTCATTCGGCAGCGAGGTGAATCCCACAGACGAGGAGTACCCGGAGCTGGCAAAAGCACTAGAGGAGTCGACCCGGCCGTTCATTTGGGTCATCCAGCTTAAGTCCGGAAAACCGGGTCGCGGGTCGGGCCCGCCCGGTCCATCTGGAGAGAGCTATTTCCCACACGGGTTGGACGCTAAGGTGGGAAAGAGAGGTCTGATAATTCACGGCTGGGCCCCGCAGCTGTTGATACTGAGCCACACATCGGCCGGCGGGTTTATATCTCATTGTGGGTGGAATTCTACGCTTGAGGCGGTTGTACGTGGCGTACCGCTATTGGCGTGGCCGATCAGAGGAGATCAGTACTACAATGCTAAGATGGTGGTGAGCTATCTCAAAGTAGGGAGCATGGTGTCTGAGGGCTATCCGGCTGACAAGGTAAGCAAGGAGGACATAATGCTTGGCCTGGAGAGGGTTCTGCATGATCAAGAGATAAGGAAACGATCAGCGGCGATTAGGGACAGGTTTCAGAATGGTTATCCGGCGAGCTCGTTGGCGTCGCTGGATGCTTTTTGTGATTTTGTCAACACAAAGTTTGTCAAATGATGTATACTTCTACACGGAGGAACAACATATACAGTTTCACAATTCCTCTTGAACAATAAAAGTTCAATCTTAATCAAGAAATGTGATCAGAGTAAGCAATATTATAGACAAGTCTTCCAAGTATTCACGACCTTAAGTGACTACATGTATACTTTCCCTGCTTTTATTATTAATCTCATGATGCACACTTTGCATAGAAATAATTAAGTCAGAAAATTTAGTTCACAGTTCAAATATTGATGTCCCAATAAGACTACTAAGCGAGTCAGATTACAAAGATTACAATAAACAAAGCTGCTGGCTTGCCAATTCTTTCAGTAGATACAGAAAGGCTATTATAATACAGACGAAGAACATGCAATTTGGCGGGTACTACAACTAAAACCAGCTGCTTCACATGTAGTTGCTGACTCATAGTCATGCAACAAGAACTCTGGCTACAAAACAGGAAGATATGCCTAGGAAAATAGGAGCCAATACATGGTTCATTCCAGAAGTAAGGCTGCTATTACTCTATAAAGAATGAATAGTCCTATGCCATTCCCATTCTATAAAATGTCTCAAAAAGACTTGGGCTGTAGTAACTGGACAAACCCTGCTATAACCAATGAGAACCACTAATTTACCTAATACCCAGCATGGACCCAAACTTTGACAGTTCCAAAAGGCTGGAAAAGAAGAATATACCTTGAATTGAACGAAAAAATATTGAACAAAACAATTTACTGGACTGTACTTATTATAAAAGCCATGTCACTATTTTGTGCAAAAATTACACTTGAGATATTGACCATCTTCATTCCTGAAGTGCGATATGGCAATGATATAAGGAGATGCATTACAAGCATATCTGAACCAATGATTTTGTATAAAGCCAGAAGGGGTTAATTGTCTTTCAGTCATGATGGAGATGGATCCACCTCCAGCTTTGGCACTATGGCAGATTTTAGTTCTATATGAGACACACGGACTGCACCAATTAGCCGCTCTGGCAATTCATCTGTAGTATTTGCCTGTAGGAAACCATTTCCTAGTCAACTTACAAAGTAACATAACATTTTCCAACCATTTGCTCACATGCATAAAACCATGGATGGAAGAAATTTTACAACCTAAGGATCGCTGATTAGTCAAGAACCATTATAAATAATTAAAGATCTAAGACATTAATGACAGGACGCTATGACAGAAGCACCAGTGCTTTAATTATATACTGATAAAAGCTTTGCTTATCAGACATAAAACCGCATCTACATTTCTCAAGGCAAAATAGGAAAAAAAAACAAAAGAAGTTTGAGATCATTGTATTTTAAGACACATTTGCTATAATTATAAATAAACAAGAAAAGCACAAAAGTAGTCAAAGGAGACGGTCTATTGCAAGTATTCCATGTCAGCAATGAGGTCATACCAATGATTACTATAAAATATGCATAAACTGTATGTTATATTAAATCAAATTACAAAAATGAGTATTTATCATTTTTGCCACTGCACTGAAAGCATCATAGTTGGCATCATTTTTGGATTGATTCCAGATTGCAGTTTATTAAGATGCTAGTGTTTGAATTGGGTAAGACAAACATACCTGTACAAGAAAAGCCATGTCAACCACCAATGTTGTAATTACACCAGTTACAAGTCCCAAAACACCATTAGCAACGGTAGAGGAACCAATGTCCACATCAATCTGCAGAAATATGAAAACCTTTAATAACAGATCTTTCCAAAAAAAAAAAAAAAAGGTCTGAAGTCCCGGCTCAAAAAGAAAGCTTTATATTACTTCTAAGTACTTAGGACCGCGGATATAATTGCAATCGACAGCTTTTCCCAACAAACAAGGGGTGCTTCCAACACTTTGGCGAACAATCCATGAACCCTGCATGGTTCCACATATATTCTTCAACGACATATTCAAAGCATACCCTGTTTCTAGTATAAAACAGAGAATAAAAGAACTAGATGAACATATGGAAATAAAGTTATAAGACAGAGCTTCTGCCAGAATATTTTAAAAAAATAATTTAAAAAAAAAAAAAAAACACACACACACACACACCAGCAGAATAAGTATATAAGAGAAGGACAATTCTTCAGGACATTTCTTCATATGAGTAAACTTGTAGTTAATATTTCATTAGCTAAAGTGGATGTCCATAGTCTGTTCCATGGTTCATTCTAAACTCTTTCCCAGAAGGTCACTCAAGCACTCTGTATTTAAGGGTTTCCATCCTAATATAAAGGCATGAACTCAATGGTATGAGAGACTGACCGTCAATTCCCATGATTTGGTTTGTGGTTTAGTGAAATTGTGCAATCTTAGCTTTGTATTGAATTGCAAATGCTGGAGACTTGGAAATAAATATAAGATAAACGAATTGAACAAGAGAGGATTCTGGCTTCCATCTCCTACTAGCGTTTATGCTATATTAAAGCGAGTTCAACATCAAATTGGTAAAGGCAGAATTTTCTTTAATATAGTTAAATATCCTAGTTTCAGTTCTGGTCCTTATGGAATAGCAAGCTTTGTCTAGACTTCATTGAACATGCCACTGCAAATTAGGACGGAAAGCATCTCCCTATGATCTTTGAGGACTTTTAATGTCAATATCAGCTTAGTTCAGTGCCTGGCAATCCCCGATTCATTACCATGTTACTAGGTAGGAAGCTCACTGATGTTAGCTTAAAGCAGATGCCATAGGAATTACATCCCACTTCTGTAGTGATCATCCTAAAATCCCAAAGTATCGTGACACTAAGAGCCTACAATCTATGGTCTTTATTCCATAGGAACATGATATCTGTTGATCCTTCCATTGTACATAATACTCTTAATATTCCAATAGAAAGATACTTACATATATTATATATGGATAAATCGGGGGTTTACATATATTATATTTTTGACATATGTGTGTGTGTGTGTGTGTGTGTGTAAAACATATTAGAAGTCCAAATTCATGATCAATTGACAGCTACAACAATCCTGAAATTGCACTTCTACGTAATGGTATAGAAACTGAATTAATACCTTAGGAACTGATGGAATAAGCTTCAGTCTACTAGTACGGAATTCGTCATCGCCGTCAACAAAACGTTGCAAGAGAGATCCAGGTACTAATTCTTTTGTAACAAAATAGAAAACCATGCTGTAATGTGTTGACCCAGGAACCTGTAGACAGGACTCATCAATTCCTAACTCCTCATACATCATGACTAAAAGTCAAGTCAGAGTAGTAAAGCAACTTACTTGGAGATTAAAGACTATAGAGAAAAGCCCTTTTTCTGAGGCAACCTGCACAAATATACAAATAATATTCAGATATTACAAAGAAATGGTATATAATGGTCAGAAAATGAACCAAATAAGGAACCATTCAGATCAATGAACCATCAAGTCCTAATTCCAAAATCTATACTGAATAACAATTTATAGTCCTACTTAAATGATATGTAATTAAAAAATTAAAAAGAGGAAGAAAAAAAAAACCACACACACACACACAAGTATCCATACAATATACTAAACAACTCCCCCCCATTTTAATGGTGATAGAATTCCTTTATTTCTTAAGCCCCTCACTACCCAAAAAAAGTCATCAGCCACACCTATAGCAGTCGTCAGTTGCACCACTACAGTTCATCTGACTACTGCTAAAGTTGCCTACAGCCACTAAAATTTAATCGTGCAGATTTTTATATCATATTAACACCAAATTGCCAATAAACTCATACATATCACCCATTCTCACCTAAGTGTAAGTCCTATAGGATCTTATGCGGCATGATATATAGTGTAACCTAAAGTATGATTCAAGTTTTGTGATTCTCCATAAAGATGGTACAAATTCGATATGCGAAAGAGACTCTTGGTATTTTTCAGAAAATCTAAAACACCTTCAGTGGAAAAAGTTATTTGAACTTATAAGAGAAGTAACAGATTATGCAAAGCAGTACTGCGTTTTACTCATTTGAACAGGATCAGACTTGAATACATACTTGTGCAGCACACCCTTGACGTCTTACAACATGGTCCATTCTCTTTGTGTCTTTAAACCAGTCAACAGCTACGAGATCCATTAGATGCTTTCCTGCAGGAATCTTCAAACAAGCATGCCAGCAAGGGTATCAGTCACTAACCAATAAATGTTGGATCATAATTTAAAATAACTGAATGAATCGGAAACTACATAAGAAGCAGGTCAAGTAAGAAAAACCTTTGTCTTGTCATAACAGAAATGTTTGCTCCGAACTCTGAAGTTGTTTCCCTCTGATATTGTCCAGCAATCACGTCCTTTATCATTATTATCACGCCGTAGATTACCCGAAAAACAGGACAAATCAATTTGATCATCTGGTTCTTCTTCTACAGCTTCATATCATGAGAGACATTGTAAATAGGTGCTCCATTCAATTCATTAAACAACTATCAAGACCATTAGAAAGAGCTGAGATAGAAATTATCTACCCGTTTTCTTGACATCACTAAGCCCATTCTGGTATGCCTGGAAAAGGAGAAAAAAAAAAAAAAACACATAATTTACATTCCTTTATATATAAAAAGCATAAGAGCACATGTCCTGAATCCAGATCAAACCTCTTGCTCAGCCTCAGCGATTTGGAATTCTTCATCCTCGTCCGAGTATTCATCCATCATTACCGAATTTCTATTCACAGAACCAGTAGAAGAATCAAGCAACTTTTGACCCTTGCGAGATGAAACAGAAGCTGAGGACATATTGACCATAACAGGGATCCTAGGAGGAGCGTTCCGTTCATCCGTTTGAGAAAACCACTCACGCAGCCCTGTAATAAATAGAATATAAATAAAATAAGCGCAATATTGCGGTAAGAAGAGAATCTTTCAGTACTCCAATAAAATGTTGAATGGAAGGATGTGACAAAACTTCTGAAAATCAATGAAAATGAAATAACAAACCATTAAAAATAAATATATACAAACCATATGAAATCACAAAAAGAAGCAGCAGATTGCAAAAAATCATATTCATCAATGTATTGAAGAAGTGATTTCTTATATATTCAACTCAAAATAGTAAAGATGTGGTGCGGAAAGTTCACTGAAATACCAAAATCTATATAACAAAAGAAAATGTACCTCAAGGCCATCAGCTGAGCTACAAGCACTAGAAGAAAACAGAAGGTGAATGTACACAAAGGTTATGTACTACCGTGCAACGCATGGTGATCAATCACAATAGAGACATGTTTTATGTAGCATTGAATATTGAAAGCTGTCAAAACAAGTAAACAAGGAACTTACCAGCAACACTATTTAACACCTGAAGGAGGCAATGTTGTTGAAAGGATGATACATAACCCACACCCCATCCTTTTAGATCAATCTGCATCAGATGCTGCACCTGCGTTCTGGGCCTCCCATTTCGAGGTTTTAGAGGGGAAATATTGTATCCTCCACCTTAAAAGAATTCAGTAAAAACATGTGTTGTTCATTAGATGGTGCACTATAAACAAAAAGATAAGACCAACAATCCCAACAATATCTCTTCCCTTAAATGCTTTGACCTATAGATAATAAAATAACTTACTTTCAATATGTGCTCGCACATATCCTGGCTGTGGACCACAGTTCTCATGCTCTCTAGAACGAAATAACACAACTGCACCAAAAAGAGAAAAATGATTGGCAAATTATATACATCAATTAATGATATAGTCATACAAGCAGTACAAATTACCATAGCTCCCATCATCATTTCGACGCCAATACCGCACATAGCACAGGTCACGGGGCCACACAGCCCTGAAACAAAATGATTATTGAGCACAAAATTGAGAAATGCAAAAGCCGTACCTAGACTGATCTTAGAGCTAAGTAGAATGGTATACAGAACATGACTCAAGAGTGCTGATTGCCATAAGCAATGGAAGTCATAAATAAAATTTGAAACCACGTAAAAATATAACATATTGCACACTTCTCTAGAATATGGATAAATGAAGATCATAGGAAATGTCTACAACAAGTAGCGACTATATCCAACCAGCTCGTTTAGAAGAATATGAAACTAATCAGGATCATGGAGAAGGAATTACATCGGGAACCAGTCTAGCTGAAGCCTATGATATAGTACTGCTGTATGTCCATCTACCTCCTCGACTAAACTACCATACTGGAAACTACAATCCCACCTGCAATGGAAAGACATAATCATAAATCATACTTTTTAAGGTGAAAAAAAGTAACAGCATGATCCATAGGAAACTACAGATTGAAGGCCAACTGGCAATGTCTGGACCAAAAGATACATTTAGTGTCCACTCATTCAGCAAGAGTAACACTGGAGGAGTGCAAATGGCTCAGGTTAATTAATTCAAAAGCATGTGTCATGACTCGTGATATATTATCTAGGGAAAACAGAAAGAGAATCTGGGGCGTATATAGATAGACCACAGAACCATATCTTAAATACAGGAAATCATTCAACTAATTAAAAGTTACAACACAGCCTGCCCACATGCACACTCGAGGTAAATTTAAAATTGTAAAAGGAAACACCTACTCAAACCGTGATCCATCCATGCTCATAACAAGCTCAAAAATCTCTTCACAAGTAGCCTCAACCACTCCTACAGCTTTCATGGCTCTACTACAACTCCTTGGCTGCAAATAACAAAATGAGTTTGCAACATTAAACAACTTGAGATAAAAAAAAATGACATATGAAAAGCTAAGCACAGAAAGAAATCCATACAAGGTAGTCTACTTCAAGAAGCTCTTCGAAAATGCGCAGTCCTGCCAATACCAGCAAATATTTTAAAATAAGGTAGATGAATGGATTCTACACATTCCCGTTTTCAAATAGTAAACAATTATGTTACCAAGTTACATATCTAGCTTTAATAAAAGCAGTATAGAGTATACAGGGGGGAGGGGAGAGGGGTGCTTCACCGTTTTGGCATTGAAGAAGACGCCAGTGCTTCCGGGAAAATGCTTGATTACTGTTACTCTGGTTTGACAGCTCTGAGTCTAATTCTCTTGTCCAGTCAAATATTGGTTCTGGCGGACCTGCAGATATCAAGACAGTAAGACTCGGTGAGAGATTGCACCAATCTATCTAAAATTCAATGAGAGAAAGAAATCAGTTTAGACCATTTCCAATTGTCGTTCTACGTAACAAATTTGGTTGGGAGTCATCTTCATCGTCCTGGGCACTAAACCTGCAAAGAAATTGTAAAACATCAGCATAATACTTGCAAAACCCTACACCACATAAACAAAAAGCACATTTTACTCATGACAGTGAAAATTCAGAAGTGCAAAACAGGAAACTTTTGAAACAGTAAATAATAATAAAAAATTATAAGAAAAAAATAAAAGCAATAACGTCACTTTTGAACTGCACATTTAATGGCCTGGTAAAAGACAATAGAATCATAGATAACATATATAATAATAAGAAGCCAGAGTTACTTTACAACCTAGTAGTATCTTTTAGTTTATGCTTTCATGGTCCAACACTCCAACTTTTGTGTCACCCAACCAGTATTTGAAATTTAAATTGTGCCATTGAAGACCATGTGAAGAACAATCAAAAGGAAGAACGATCACAGATCATCGTCTTGCAGTATCCTAAATCATGCAATGTGCAACTGTATACTATAAATTTATCATGTACATATCAGTTAGATCCTGTTTCTTTCCCCCAATCAAATTCATATACTTACTGACTTTCATGGTCTGATGAGGAAGCAGTCCTCCCATTATCCATTCCAGATTTATATTCGAAAGAAACATATTTGTTCCCATTTGCAGTTTGTGAACCTTGATGCTGCACAAATCAATATGCAATCAGTCCTGTCCGTACTAGCTCATGAAATGCCAAAAGACAAAGTCATCTCGAGTTCAAATAACAAGATATGGAGGGCACAGGGCAGGAAGAATATTATCATGATATTAAGCAGTAGTCCAAAAACCATTACCTGATCAATAACATATTCAATTTTTTCCTTCCATACTAGTGCCTCCTGGATGTTAAATGCTGCCATCTGAAGCACAAACATAATCCAAATGCATAAATTTTCCGCACAACAAGAAAAAAAAACCTAGTTGACGCAGAGTTAACTTCTGCAATCAGGAATTCAAAGCAGTTATCAAAACAAGTACGTGTGTGTCCGAGTACAGAACTACAATGTAGAAGACAACTTCACAAAATGAATAGATAATCCCCAGAAAAGCAATATAATTTTCACCAGAAGAGCTTGAAAAATTTACCAAAATGAACTATGTATGGCAGGATCTAGAGAGGACATCCTCAAACTTGCTAATAGTGCGGATTTTCATTTTTGACCCACTTTTCGATCGAATTTTCTCATCTCCCCCGTCTAGTATCTAGATAATATTGTGTAGATCATCTCTGCAAAATTTCAGCCAATTTGGTAATCGTTAAGGCTCTCAAAAGTACGTTTTTCTGTTATAAACATGAACGGTTCAAGTTTGACAGAATTCAGTTCGTCCATTTGTTTTTCAAGTTTGAGGGCCTTAACGATTACCAAATTGGCTGAAATTTTGCAGCGATGATCTACACAATATTATCTAGATAGTAGACGGTGGAGATGAGAAAATTCGATTTAAAAGTGGGTCAAAAATGAAAATCCGTACTATAACTCAAGTTTAAGGACATCCTCTCTAGTTCCTGCCTGTGTATATGTATAATATATATATATATATCATATATGTTGATTATAGATCAACAAGAACACCCCGCAAACCAAGTGCCGTTTGTATTGTAGAAAATATATGAAAAATCGTTAATAAAGTTAGTGACAGAAAATGCTACAATACTTTCACTGTGTGATCAGCAAATAACACTAAGTACACACATCTCCTGCTGCTAGACATCTGCTAAATTTGTGTTTGTAAAGCCGGAATATAACACAATTATACTTAAGAGTCAGTAACAAGTCTTCTAGAGTTAAACAGATCTTACACTAGGGTAAAAAAAACCTAATTTTGATCAATTTTATAATTAAAGTGAATGGAACTGGGAACGGAGAATTAAGAACTTTTACTTTATCATCATCATCCCCTCCTAATTATAAGAAATGAAAATCAAACATCAAAATGCCAACAAGCCTAGCTGCTTTAGGTATGTTAAGGTAAAACAATGTTTGCTTCTACTACAATTTTGCTTTCCAACCAAATCCAACCAACTTTGGCTGGAAGTAAATAATGACAAAAGGAGAGCATAATGGGAGACAAATATTCGTTCTCCTAACAATTAAAAATTGAAATATAAAATGGACAATTTACAATTAATACTAAAGCACCATCCTATGCTCTATAAATCAGACTCCCACTCGAGCCCTTAGGGTCCAAACAAACAGGTGGAAGTCCTACAAAACTGTAAAGGTAGTGCTTTAACAATGAGTGTTGTCACCACTTGTAGATCAGTGCCTAAAAGAGAATGCAGCATGCCTCTGAAAATAAAATGCTGAAAATAGAACTGAGGAGGTAGTATCTAAAGCTTATTTATTCACCTTGAAACACAGTAGCCATATGTGTACCACAATAACACCAACACATCATAAACAGGAATATATGAACGGCCCTTATAACTACCGAAAATGGCATTATCTGATACTCGAGAACATATTTACCTTTCTAACCAAAGTATTTCATTTTAAACCATTGTTTTGGCCAAAAATATATATATATAAAGCCAGCCTTTGTAACAAAGATATCATATTTAAACCACATCCATAGTTAACAAAAAGGCATAAATAGTATGAAGAAATTGTCAAAGTTAACAGTGCGTGATATAAGTTTGAAAGACCATCAAAGCCAGCATTTCCATATACTTCTGCATAGAGCAAAGGAAAAACCACTCACCGTCATTCGAAGGTATTTATCTTTCTTGTTGTAAACAGATAAAACATATACCATCTGCACCAAAAGATATATAAGCAAACCATCAGCTAATAAACCATCATCAAAAAAGTACAGAACGCAGTGCACACCACCATAGCTCAATGAACAAACCAATCAGAATTTTTAAAAAATAACTACACAATTCAACTTAAACATTTTAACCCCGGAAGCCACCTACAAATGAACTATGAGTGTGGAGTAATCACATAGCAAGGTAATCAGAATAAACATTACTCTGAACTGCAGCAATGCGTGTAATTACTGAACCTCACTGCCAAATTCCACAGGCAAACCCAAATACAACATCACATAACATCTTCTACAATCGAGAATCACAATGCAAATCACTAAAAATGCATTAACAAACTCACATGCCCATGGTGAGTCTTCAATCCTCGGTCCTCCACTCTACAATTTCCATCAATCAACAACGTCTTGATCGGAACCTAACCAATCACAAACACCGAAACGAATTCAAATACAATTTCAATCCACAGTTATCAAAAACAAAGCCCTAATTCTACTAAACCTAAAGAACTAAACAACTGAAGAGAGTGATAACGGACCTGATTATCTTGCGGCTTCCTCTTGTAGTACGCCAAAAGCCGAGACTCGAGAACGAAGTACCTCATGTGAATAAACGACCGGCCGATCTTCCGGCGGCCGTAACGCACCATCCAACCTTCGTAGACGACTTTAGACGACATCGTTTTGAATCCGAGCCGCAAAGAGAGCGGTTTTCGATCAGTCTCGGAAGCTCGGATCGAAATCTCCGCTTCCAGCAAGACCAGCTCGGTTTTCAGACCTGATTGCCGTCGCGCATGGCTGCGATGACCGGCGAGGAGACCTAGGCTCGGGAATTCGGCATTGCTTTGGGGAATTTTGAGGCTTTAAATAGGTGGCGATGAAATTTAGAGGGGGGTGGGAATGGCCGGGATCAGAGAGGTGAAAACGACGACGTATTGTATTGAGACGGGGGGGGAAGGAGTGATCAGACGACAGCGAAGTTGAGGGGGAGCGATTTCTGACGGCAGAAAGTGGGAGATCCCACGTAAGGTGAGAGAGAGAGAGAGAGTTTTTTTTTGGCGTACTCGGGAGGCGTGCACGACACGTGGAGGGATCTGACGATGGCTGCGGGGTTGGGGTTGTCTTTGGCGCCGTGATAACGCCTCTGGCCAAATTTTGAAAAGATTGTGCGGTGCTTTCGTTACATCCTCGATCATAATTTTGCTACTGCAAACTTGCAGAGCTGTGTGGTTAAAGTACTTAAGTACATACCAAGGGGTATAAATTAATACTGTAGTGCGGCAATAAGTAAAGAAGAAAATTACATATAATAAATTACACGATTTTTTTTTTAAAATGACTCCTCTTCATCAAAATTGACAGAGGCCGCGAGCAATTGGTTTTTCATCTCTAGTCAATAAAAGGGAGAATACTTAAAATAAAAGAGAAATATTTCAAAATCCATTTAAAATGAAATCTAGAGCGCTCGCTCTGCTAGGGTTGGGAGAGCACCACCTCCGGCCTCTTTACACCCTCATCTGTCACCGGAAGAGAAATGTTTCGAGATCGCCATCAGTCTCGATTAAATTTCGGGTTACCTTAGCCGTACCAAACAGATTGTGGATTCCCTCTCGACCTAAATCATCATATTTTTCTCGAATTTATGGGAGAGAGGACGATGTTGATTGTGGCATCAGCTTTCCTCGGAGGTCAATCGGCAAGGCCACAGATTGCTCGCCTGAGAGGGTTGAAGTTGGCTGAACTGATCGGGTTTGGGGGTGCTGCGAGTTGGTCTGGTGGCGTGTGTCGTCGAGTTTCAAAGGATGGCTCTGGGTTGCACCTCCCTTCGGCTGCTGCTGACATCATTTTTTTGACTAGGACAGATCTACTCATGTTGTCGACGATGGCAGCGTGTCTGGTTTTCAGGTTGAGGCAATGGATTTAACCGGGTTGCTGGGCCGGATCTGACTTGGGATTTGGAGTCTGGTCTGGGTTTGGGACCTGAGTGGACTTTGGATATGGGTATGGGACCGGGTGAACCTTGGACCTGGGGCCAATTCTAATTTTCTTTTTGGATTTACAACCAATTCAATTTTGTGGTTTTGGCCACTATTTTGGTTTGTATATTGGTTGACAGACCCACAGTTATGGTACATGTTCGTTAAGGATTGTCTGCTAACAGACCATGTTTGGCATCAACCTTGGCCGACTTTGATCCTTTAGGTGTAAGATTACCCTCAGTCCTACGTTCAACTGACTTGTGTCTATTTATGCATAGGATTCGCATGGGTAGTTAGATCAATATTTACCTAATAATTGTTGTTTTATTCTTATTCTTTTGTTATATTCTTTTGTGTTTTATCTATTTCTTATTACATTTCCTATTCATGCTAGGAAAATGAGTTAAGGATCGGAAAAGAGTCAAAAGGGTGGATTTAGCACATATTGAAGAAATCGGGTGAAGAATCGAAGCCAAAGGAGCAAAATCGGAATTACACTAAAAGACGAATTTGACCGGTCAACGGGCAGAATTTCGGTCAAACTCCGGTGGTCGGAAGATGGAGATGGCTGATATTCAAGTGAAGGAGCATTGGAGGGAATAAGACTTGTTGATTTAAATTCAAATGAGAAGAAAACAAGTGAAATGAACATCTTTGGCTTTATCCCATTTGATGTCGACCTTGTCCTCTTGTCCTTATGGCCAAATTCCGAGAGTGATCTTGCCTTTTCCTTCTCCACCAAAATATTTTTGAGATTTTTTGTCATTTAATAAATACTAGATCCACAATTTGTGCTTCCATCTTTGTCCATAACATCTAGCCCTTCATTTCCTTACATCTCTCTACCCTCCATTCACCACTTTAGGCCTATTTATAACCCCCTCTCTCATTTTGGACGAATTGAAGCTCTCTCTCCCCTCATTTCCTCTCTATTTTTCATAGCTCTTCATCTTTTAGTTTGTTTATTTATAATAATTTAGCCCTTGTGTAGAGAGAGGGGTGTAGCATCTTTGGTTGATAACCAAAACCAAAGATTCTACACCCGTTGATCAATCACATTTGTGGGTGGATCTATGAAGTCTTGTTCTTAATTCCCTTTTGTGTTTGTAGATTTGTATAGTGTTTTGGGTTTGAGAAAACCGAAAATACTATACTTTGAAGCTTCACATCCTCTTTGTTTACATCTAGGAAGTTCATGGGTATTGTGGTTCTTTCTCACCTCCTCTTGCTTTCATGATGTATTACTTTTGTAAGGCTTTTATGTATATGTCTATGTGTGTGAGCAGTGGATATGAGCAAACAATGTAATTTCCGTAAATTGATGATTGATGCATGTTTGAATCTATGGGTTCCAACTCTTTATGCTTACTAAATGTGTTAGCTAGTTTTGTCACCTAGAAAGCATATTTAGGTAAGTAATTAATCGGAACATGAAATTGACAACTTCTTGAATCCGTGAGCATGAGTAGCATTTAGGTGGTGGATTAGTATTTCTTACAGGAAGTATTAAGTTGCTTGGATTTCTTACTTTGAACTTAATGCTTGTGTCGTGAGTTTAATTGCTCTAAGGGGGCATAGCCCACATGTGTTATAAGGTAACATAATTGGAATTAAGGTTGTGTGATTTTACTTGGCTCCAAAAGACTTTGTTAAATTGCATGATTAGTTAGTTTCTTGGTAGCTTAACCAAAGCACTAGGGGGATATTTGTCAACCATGTTTTCACATCAATTATGAGTTACATTTGGGCATAAGGCTCTATTCCTCTCATTGATCTAGTCTCTACACTTGTTAGTTTAGTTTGCTTTATGTTTATGTTAGCTTTAATTTATCTAAAATCAACAAAGCCGATATTCACTACCACGTGTAAATATCATCTCATGACCTTTAGTTTCCAAAGGGCTAATGTTGTGAATTGTAAAATGGTAGATGCATGTGTTTTCTAGGTTTTATTTCTCGGTAATCTAGTTAGGACAGAGTTACTCAATCCCTTGAGTACGATACTCTTACTTTTCCCCCCTATACTAAAACTTGGCCTCCTACTCTTGGGAGTAGGAAACATCACAAATTTACACATAATATTAGTTAGGTGATGCAACCAACAGTAGTCATACCACTGACTACTCATTTCACTACACGGCAGTAGTCCGTAGTGTAATATCAGGTCGACATTTCGACGTAACGACAATTGTGTTCTTTAGATTTCCCAGTATTTCAGATCTAATTTTCACATCATTTGTTTTTATATGTTTTATTTCTTTGATGAATCTTTGTATCACATTGTTATAATTTTATTTTCAATAAAGGATTGACATTTTTTTTAAAAGGAGTATACTTAGTTGACCATAGCAGTTGACCATAGTAGCCAATAAGAGAATTTTAGCGAAGACAATTTTAACGAAGACAATTTTAGTTTAACGTCGAACTGAGTTCTTGAAGTTACACTCCCCTATTGACTTTAACAACCCAAGTTGCTTCCTTCATTCATTCGCCACCTAGTTCATCATATCAAACAAAAGAATTCAACAGTTTTAATCCCCAACACACCTCAGATTCCCTTCATTTCAATTAATGTTGTTCGATTTACCTTGCGATTCAAATTAGAACCTCACAAACATGGAGCAAAAAGAAAAATAAATCACTTATTCAGATGACTGGCTCGGAAGCGTACGTTGAACCCAATTCGGACGAAGTCACTTTCTTTTTTAACTTGAGATAGATATGTCTAACTCCCTCTTAATTTTGATGATTAGCTCTTGTTGTATGTTTCCATGTAGGTTGGTAAAACAGTCAGTATGGACCGATTGTGTAAAAAATAGAGAGTATAAGGACTAAATTGTTTAATTTAAAAGATAAAGGACAAAACTGTTTCTAGAGTAAAGTATAACGAGTAACAAGTATTTAATCCAAGCACAAATGAGTCTATTGTTTGGAACTAGATTAACTATGTTTTTAATGTATTTCTTACTCTCATTTTGCTTTGTTACTCTTTTAATTTATTATCTTAATTTAACTTTGTTATTCTTTTAATTATTTTAATTTAACTTAATTCATATTTGTAGATGTCATGAAAACACTTTAAGGATAATTGAGCTTAAAGGCGTGGACCAAATGATCAATAATTCCTAAGGGTACAAGCTATGAATGAAGAAGCAAAGCAGTTTGTTGCAGTGGTGATGACACAAATGATCATCTTGGTTAAAGTGTTGGAGGAAAATAATGAGAATGTCATGATATCTACTCTTTCATCTAAACAAAAAGACTAGGCTTAGCCACATGGTAATAACACTCTAGTAACTCTAGCAAGTGACATCAATATTTTTATGATAGTTGGTCAGTTTATCGCAAATTGACATTAAGATTCTTAGAAAAATGGTTAGAGGATTTGTTATACAAGTTTTTTTTTTTTTTTTTTTTTTACTCTTTTATCAAATAAATTAAAAGACATTATCTTCTCTTGTTCAAAGATTTTGTTTATATCTTGACGTTAGTTCCCTTAATGTTTTTTAAGGATTCTAAATCTTCCATCTGTATAAATATAAAATTGTGTTTTTTTCCTCTATCGTGATATTTTTCTAATTACGAGTTATGGTGAGTCTTTAGTATTTGATAGTTAATTTAATTAGATTAGAACTGTATTTAAATGACCACGGTCCTAATGTCTGGTTTAGAATAATACCATACTTATTCTTACAACAACGATGCATGGGGTTTAAATTGGAAGTCTTATATGCCAACTGTGTTTCTAGAGCAATCATCTATTTATAGTGTAGTAAATCTTTAAGAACAAATGCAGAATGAGGTTCATCAGCATAGCTTAATAAAAGATGCATTAAATTAAACTCTTCTTGATTAGGTGTCAACGTGATTAAATAAAATAAAATTGTAAAAGTAAACATGCTAATAGCTTATTGAACATGGTCAGGTAAAGCCGACCCACCCAGTATGGTATGCTGAGTTTTATCTGTGAATAAAACGATATAATGACAGGAATTGACGGATGTGATACTTAGTATCATTACTCTTTAGGTGGAAAATATATGGTATCAGGTTTGACCTATATTTACAGAATAGACAGCAAGAGTGTAGCACTTGTTTTGTAGGTTTTAGCTTAATGATTTACTAGAAATGGCACTGGGCCGATTATTGTGTACGCAATACCATTCAGCAATCCGGTAAATGCTCAGTAAGTGTAATTAAGGTTAGGGTAACTTTCGATCTTCACGACGAAGATTACGAAAATACACCAATTATTGTTCAGTAGTGTTGTTGGCTGCCACATAAGAATAATCAGCTGCAAGACATTGAAATGGAGTTGATTTGTATCAACGTATGCCGCAGGCCTGATCTGCCCAATGACTTGTCAATCGAGTTCGAAGTTGAAGTTCAAGGCATCCACTTTGTAAACTTGACACTCTTTTCGGATTCGATCTTCTTCGGATGCTCATTGGAGTGGGTGACAAAAGTAGAGTTCCTGCAGTAGAACAAAAATCATAAACATTTCTAGAAATCACAACACTTCACACATTAGAGAATTGTTCCTCATAGTACATGAGACATGAATATCCAACAATATTTACAACAATACAAATTATTTGAACAATAATATCATAAACAATCCCTGAAATCACAATAACAATATTCAGCAGGTAACACAAATCAATGAGAAGTGGCTATACTGAAGAAAGAACGAACTTGGACGATCATCACATCACAGTTTCACATTCAATTGAAATATTTAAAGTTCACACCAATCAGATGATTCACCCGATAACACAAATAAAGGTTAAATGGGCAATACTGACTAAAGAACATGATCATTAACAATCACCACATATTCAAGTATTTCAATCACTCATATAGTAGGTAAATTGAGTTATAAAACTAATAAATTACCTCCCATTAGGTACGCCAAGACCGACAGTGACCCAAGCCCCATCTTGAATAAGTCGAAACTTCCCATTAGCGGGCCAATTCAGTCAAGTCTTGAAGGTTAACAAAGCAAATATATATTTTTTCTTTGAAAAAAACAAAACAAAACAAAAATGTGCAAAAGATCGAGTTCCAATTTTGTATGGTCCAAGTTCTCAACGTGATATATAGTCTCGACTAAATTTCTATGTTTTAAACGATGCGGCTTGATAAATTTTTATTAGTTAATACAATATGCAAAGAAATCTATGTCAAATATAACAATCTGTTGTAGAATAATCGGAATTTATCTACTCATTTCATTGATAATCCCCTTTATATAGGGTGAGTATTACAACGGTAATAGGAAATACATTAATGACAATAATGACTACATAATTATCTATCGTCAGTTACATTGACGAAGACACATAATACGTTTTTCCTTCAACACTCCCCCTTGTGCCGAGTCAGAGATAGAATGGTGCATGTGGTGTTGCCTCATTAAAAACTTTGCCAAGTAACAAAAACCCAATGGGAGAAAATAAAACTTTGGTCGAAGGACAAAAAGAGCGCAACGCACCTATTACATTTGAAAACAACATGTATGTGCTAGACTCCCCCTGATTTTTACGTTAATCATGGGATTCTCCCTGATTCTTTCATTTGATCAAGAGAGCTTTAGTAACATTAGCATAGTTATGTGTTTTCACATGTTTTTCCAAATATGACTTTGAGCAATGATTTAGTAACTAAATCTTGCCACATCGTCCTCATATCCAACTTGATTTACTTTGATCTTGAGGATAAGATTGTTCAGGAACCAAACGCATAGGTTCATATTGAACATCAGGTTCACTCATGGTATGACCTTCATATAACAAAATAGTCATAAACTTCGTCTAGTATGGGTGAACCATTAAGAGATTTGAAATTGATCTGTAATAACAGATTTTCTTATCTCACCTTTAATGTGTTTTCTGTACGCATAGTTAGCTATGACTTGGATAATTTCTTTATCATGTCACATTCTATGTAGAGATTGAATCAGCCCAAATCTTCCATATCTTTAAGTATTTGAAAGAACCAGTTGCGTTACGTGGGCGCAGAGCTAAACATAGCTTTACAAATTCTCATCGAATGAGAGGTCGAGTCTTACATATTATGTTTAAGTACAATCATGCGTCATTACACTTGTATATGAATTTCATTTCTCAATACTTCTTCGTCATCTTCCTTTAGATGAAAAACGGATCTATTGTTAGAGTAAAGACTTCGACTGATCATGGGAATATATGTAGGCCTCACTTTATTCTTTAGAGTGCCTAAGCCGATTGATGGATGATCACCATCATTACAGTCCTTGAGTTCCATTTCAAGACTGTGTATTCCCAAAATCTTTTTCATTCTCAACTTAGGATTTACAATACACTGAGTTTCTCTTATTTCATTTAGAGTTCATATATATCCATACTGAAAACGCAAGGGCATAATTCATCAATCCCTTTCCAATCAAGTAGTCACTTTAGTGAACGTTTCAATTTCTTTTGCAAACGTACTCATGTGATCTAGAGTCACTTGATTTGGGTGGATGAAGTCCGTTTAGGATCCTCATGTATATCTCTTAATTTAGATCCCCATAGAGATATATGTTTTGATCACTTTTCGTAAGCTGCATGTTCAGTTTTTCGGAAACTACCAAACTGACAAGGTAGTGGAGTGCAATGACATCCATTACGAGAGATTGTCTCATCGTAGTCCATTACGAGAGAATATCTCCTTGTAGTCGATTCTAGTGCGTTTTTGAGAGACCTTGCGCCATAAGGTGAGCCTACATACTCTTATTCTCATTACGCATTCTAACAAAGATATATTTGATAGGGTTTATATTTGCGGTGTCGGCGTCACCTGCCCAAATACCTATCTCTTTGTTTATACTGGATCGCTTCTTTCCATTAGGCCAGTTTACTAAGTTGACATTTTTCAACGAAGTATGGTTCGATAGTAGACTCATTATTCCACGTCCTCATGTACACTAGTGTAATGTGTTTGTAGAGATCTCTATACTTTAAGGATTGGTTCTAACATTTGAGGCGTCCCCCAATGATAACCACAATCCATAAATATTCTCATGAGACGGATTTGAGTATCACTGATAAATAGATCAGGTTGTGCCAAACTTGTTTTCTTCCTTTACACAAGTATGTATCGAACCTAAGGTGGCCTCCCCCTCTTCCTTGGAGAGCCACGGCCTGTGACACCATTTATGCCACTTATGGCGTCACCATGCCACCATCCATGGTGGCAGTGCAATACCCAATTCCTCTTGGGTGGTACCATGTCCTTTTGATAAAACACAATCCTTGCAGGTATATTTGCAGCAGATTTATATGATCTCGTCACTTTAATGTATAAGACATCTGCACACTTTACTTTGTGTGATTTTAGGGATCGAGATGAGACACAGTGGGGACAAACCACGACAATTCCTGTCGTTCCACTTGAACATGCTTGTTCTTATCTCCCCCTAACGACGGGAAGACTGTCTCATCAAAGTGACACACCGCAAATCTAGCGGTTAGGAGATCGCCTGTCAAGGTTTCAACATAGCGGACTATAGCTGGAAGTTCATATCCAGCATAAATATTTATTCATCTCAAGTAACCCATCATTGTGCGCTGTGGTGGCGCAATTTTGGCACATAAAACATTTAATGGAGCTCAAGGATTGTAGATCCGTGTCAATCCAAAAGAGCTCAAGGATTACAAGTTCGTTTGAAATCCTTTAAAATCCTCACACATAGTCACTAGCTATGGTGTAAATTGGTTCAATGATGTGGTCATAGATGAATAAGTAACGCTGCATGCAAAGATTGCAGAACCCAAAACGGAAGTATTGGTGTGCTTTACCAATATTAAGACTATTACTGTACTCGTTTTCCGTGAGACCAATTGGGTTTTTATATAGGAATATGATGTCCAATACAAATCCCATATAATAAGCCATAAAATCATCACACCTACGGAAATTAACCCGGCCTAAGTGCTTTGACTTTCTAGCATAAGCAGCATAAATTTTAATTGTGGATGGTGTCATGACACGTGACCAGCGTGTCGACACAACAACCAACACCATAAAATATCTAAGGTGTCCGCAAGTTGGTTGAATCAGTCCACTGAATCATCTTTGGATTCAATATAAGAACATAATGAGAACACATGTTTCCTTTGCATATGATGGTGTCAATCATAATTTTACGAGTAGGCTTTGAATGATGTACTTTTATTCATAAAATCACGATGGATATCAGAAGCATAATAGGGTATAAGTGCATGTACTTTGTGCATCAATCATGATGCCACCTTAGGGGAGCGGTGGAATCTAGGGTTTGAACACACGTCTTCAACCCTAAATGGATTGTATCGAAATAATATTTGAGGGTAAAATGTTCTTTGATCGTCCTCAGTTTCGTGTGTGAACCATATTCTTCTGGTGTTTGCTTCTATTCATCCAAAATATGGGTGTCCATAGTAATTTCTTTAATGTTCGGATCACCAGATCAAAGCCAATGTATGTCAGATTTCCAAAAATATCATTTTCTTTTGACTTTGGGTTCAATTAGCGGTTACATATAACCCACTAAGTTGACATATAAACTACTCTAATACTCGTTTACATCCGCAGTCATTAGAGGTAATACAAAGGAGCTCAGATGAAATTCTCATCTATGTCTTATTACATGAACATCGTGGCAGAAATTTCTTTAAAATGTTGAACAAATTCAATTTTCTCTTATCGCATAAATTGTCAATTTGACATATGCTCAATATATACATCAAAACGTAACTCAAGTTCTTTAGAGTAAGTCGATGGGGATTGTAATAAAAAGGTATTGTAATCCCAGTTAGACAAGTGCATTATGAATCCCAAAGGAACATATATTTAGATCCTTATCACTTGCATTATAGTACTACTGTTCTTTAGTACTATTGTGCTATTTTTGTGATATATTAGTACCATTGTCCTTCAGTACTATTATTCTAGGGATCACATGGTGCGTTTCTTTGCCCACCGTTCGTTGTGTCATGCCTATATTATATTTTTGCACATAGTTCTTTGTGCCTATATTATGTCTTTGCATACAGTTCTTTGTGTCATGCCTATATTATGATATGTTGTTTTACTTTATGCAATACTTTACAAAGTTAGATGTAGAAAATTGAATCATGTATATTATGAATAAAATTTGAATAATCTCAATTCCTTTAGAGAAATTTTAAAAATGAACGTGCCAACGATTACATTTAGTTTTGTCCAATTTAGAGAGAGAAACTTTAAGACCAAAAGTCTAATTTATGCGTAATAGCTTTTATAAGGATATCTTGTAAGTTTAAAAGTAGACTAATCAAAGTCTATCTTGGATTGAGCCAGATCCTTTTTGCTCTTTTAATAGCTGCAATGATGAGATGTGTCATTTGACATATTCTTCCCAGATGTTATGTTTTTTTTAGTTGTAAACTCATTTTCAATGTTATTGTTGGATATTGAAGATACTTTTCCAAAATCCGCGTATTTATATGATTCTTCATATTTATTGAAAGTCGTAGCTAATTCTTTGCTAGCGTATAATGTACGTATCAATAGTTCATTGAATTACAACAATGACAGAGTGCTTCACTGCACATGACATGTCCCCTATGTCATCTTTTAAATGTTACATTGTTTCCACTTACTTTTGGATGATTATATGAATTTTACGTCCATGGTAATTACCCTTTGTTTTAGGGTCGTTGCATTACTTTGCCCAATTTGTTCAAGAATATATATATTTTTTCTAAGACCTTACATCGTCATTGCTTTTTGATTTAGGGTTGTTGCATTACTTTGCAAAATGTGTTCCAGGAAATTTCTTTTTCTCATACCTTACATTGTCATTGCCCTTTGGTTTAGGGTTGTTGCATTACTTTGCATAATTTGTTTCAGGAAATTTATTTTTATCAGACCTTACATTGTCATTGAAGATATTATAATTATTTCTTAGCTATTTACATAAAGCAGTTTGCATAAATATACCATGCTCAAGCCTTAGTTGGCTCAATAGGGGAATTTGGTACTCAAGTTCTTCGGAGTCCAATATGTCAAAACTAAACTGTGATGGTTAAACCATCTATAAAATAAGGGAAGGAGAAAATGAATTAGTTTCGCGGTCTAAATAACATTCACGACAACTAAAATAAACCAAGATACATTATAGTAAATCTGATGCTTTGTGAAATTACTTTATCACATAAAATTTTGATTTTTCCATATTCATTGCATGTAAAGCTAATGAAATTTCATTATCGTTGCTTTTTATATAATCAAGAAGATATCCATGATGAAAATTTTTCAAGGAATTAAAATTGGATTTCAAGACCAAAATTTGTAATGGTCATATTTTTCTTACTTCGTGAAAATACTTTTCCACAGTATAGGTTTGTCACTTTTTCTTTATATTACAATGCTCATGAAATTACATTATCAGGGCAATGCTTAAACTAAATAACATGTTAAATAAAATAATTATCTAACAACAAAAATGAACATATAATGCTCTATATTTAACATTTAAATAAATATTAATGCGACTTAATAAAAGCATTATATGATAGGGATTTAACGAAAGCAGTGAAATTCATACTGTCAGTTTGCCAAATAAAATGCATATGAAGCGATTACTTGATCTCAGTTCCATTTTGATCGTCGCATCGTAGTTAATACGTCACATGTAAAAACAACAATATTCATATGATTAGTCACTTTAATCATACAGTTACCATATAAATTAAATAATTTCATATTTACCATTAAATTCGTAAAACAATAAATAGTCACAGTAAATATAAATTACTATGCAGTAGTAATTTTAAATTTACTTTTAAATTTTATTTTCCAAAAAAAAATTCCGATTTTTTTCGTGGGTCGGATCAGGGAGATCCGGGTCAGGCCCAATTAAAACCGGGTCGGATCAAGCTTCTGCCGACGAAGCTTTGTCGGCAAAGATCGGATCCGATCTGAAGGCAGGAGCGTCGGAGGCGTCGCGGTAGAGGCGCGGAGCGGAGGGCAAGCCGGAGTCGTCTCTGCAGCGCAGGGGTCCGATTGGGGGTCGTCCGAGCAGTGGACGATCGGGGCGAGGCGATCCGATCCAGGGCGAGGTCGAGCGGAGGTGAGACCGAGGCGCCGATCGAGCACAGTGATCCGATCTGAAGAAGGGACGATCCGGGTGAAGGGCCGGCACAGGCGGATCGATGGTGGTGGCGCTGCCACGTCGTCCGAGCAGTGGTGGCGTGGAGTGGGAGCAGACACGATCGGAGGGGGGGGGGGGGGGGGCTGCAACGATCTGAGATCGGAGGAGGGTGCCCAGATCAAATTTTGGGTGCCAATAGAATTTTCCATCTCTGCCGACAAATCTGTCGTCGGCAGAGTGCTTGGGCTTGATTTTACCGACGAAATAGTCGTCGGGAAAAGAGTTTCTGGGGGAGGAGATCTTCTTTGCCGACGAAAGTGTTGCCGGCAGAAGTGTTTTTCTGGGGTTTTTTCAGGGACAAAGACCTAGGGTTTTTTTTTTTTTTTTTTTTTTTCTCTCTGGCTAAAGCAAAGTGCTGATAAAGAGTTGTAGAATAATCGGAATTTATCTACTCATTTCATTGATAATCCCCTTTATATAGGGTGAGTATTACAACGGTAATAGGAAATACATTAATGACAATAATGACTACATAATTATCTATCGTCAGTTACATTGACGAAGGCACATAATACGTTTTTCTTTCAACACAATCAAGGTTAAGGTACGTTATGGTGGAACGGCTGTGAGGGACGCTTGCTTTCCACAGGCAGTTGATGTGCTGATCTTTTGTCACTTTTGGGTTTGAGTTCTACTAGTGGCTCGAAAAAGAAAGAGCCATAAGATGGCTTAGATACATACATACTTACTAAAAAGGTGGTCAATTCTAGTTCTTCTACAGTTAGTGGGAAAAGAAATGAACCACAAGGTAGCCAAGAACCAAAAGGTGTTATTAGGACAAAGAAGACGCGTTGTCCCTAATATGGTTATTTCTCTTACTATCATCTGAGTATTTAAGTAATTGTTTTGTTTGTTGTGTCATGTACAATTGTTGTAGGTGGTATCAGCTTGATTAATCATATCTATGATATGATTATTTTCAAATTGAAACAACAGTTCTTGTTATTAACAAGCTGACCAATCGTTCATCAAAGTGAGGACATAACTTATCTTTAAATTTTCAAAGCTTGAATGCCTTAGCCAAGCTCTCAAATCTTGTATGTAGCAGATCGAGTAAAGAGTAGGAATATATTTTGTTTTTCTTTTTGTAAGCGACTTAAGAGCTAATAAGGAGTATGAATATATATCATTTAAGACAATCAGCTACCACTTTTCTTGTAGCAGCTCTGTACCTAACAACCAAAAGAACCAACATAAACTTAAGCCCATATCGCACATAATCAGCCCAAAATAGTTGTAAGAATAAGTAATATACAAAACATCATAAGTGAAAAATCACCTCCATTGTCATCACTCTTGTAAGATGAAGAGCAAGATAAAAAAGATTATATATCATAACGAAACTGATCGAGTTAGTTCAGAAAAAGAACTCCATGCTAATTATGTTATGTAGCAGGTGAAATTAATAATTCTTAAAATTATAAGGAAAAGAATGGATGAGTTTTAAAGAAATTTTAATAATATATTGTTCCATCAAGAACAAGTACTAAAACCCTAGCTAGGGGGAAGCCTTTGTCATCTTTAATCGAGAGAACGCTCTCTCTAGCGTTGAACAATTATTCTTGAAGATTGGAGATCGGCATATGGAACATGTTTGTCTAGACTTCTCGATCCAGCTCTTGATGCATCCTTCATAGTAAAGGTGGGAAATTTGCCCTTAAAAATATATATTTTTTTTTTAAAAAAAAAGTCAACATAAGTATCAAAGTGTCACATAAAATCCAACTTCAGGTATCAAACTGTCCTCTTTGAATACCAAAGTGTCAAATTGATCACACCTCAATAACCATAGGATAAATTTACCCTTTTTAAAAAATATAAAGATTAGGCGAGTTTCGACTGTATAAGCCAATTGAGATCTTTTTGTCCGTAGTTTGCATCTCGATAAAGTTTAACTAACTTGTAAGTCTTTCGGCCCATTTGGCTGAAAATTTGTTATTTTTCTCGGACAGACTTATGAACATTTCACCAAAATAAGTTTTCGACCCAAATTTTTATGAGACATTGCCGAATTTGAAATGTCGGCCGAAGTTGTTTAAGCCAAATCCTAAGAAATAGTAACTCTTAGTTGTCTCACCCAAATTTTTGAGTTAAATATTCAATTATGTTTTCACCCATGAATTAGCTCTAGACTTCTTGTTGGCAATGATCGATTTCATATTTCATATTCAAATTTTTGTTTTGGGGTTGGGGGGGGGGGGAGGCATTCCTTAGAGATAGTTGGCAACACTCATCCATTTGGCCGCGAGTTGGCACACCCGCCCACCATGAGAGGCATTTGATTTTTTAAGTCCCTCAACCCTCATTTTGGGCGGGACGATTTTGAGGCAAACAAGAATCTCCTTCCACTTCTTTGGAATTGTAATTTTGCAATATTAGTTTTGATATGTACGTCTTTATTGATTACCAGCATAAGACGAAATTCATATTACTTTTACTAATGGAAGACGTAGGTTTGAATGCTTAGTTGCAAACAAATTGCTAATATTCTGGCCTCATACGATATGGAAGAGAAGTTGATATCATTGCTTGAAGTGTTGTCTGACTACTGAAGAAGAGTCTCAATATAATGCTAATGATTCTCACTAACTTTCATACTGACTTTCAAAATAAGAGAAAAACAAAATATATGACACAAAGGTAATCTAGGATGGAGAAAGTGAGTGGAGATAAGATATTAACAAATTAATGTAAAAAGAGTGGATTCTAAATTTAGAGTGTATACCAATAAGTCTAATGTCATAGTCTCCCTCTAATAAGTGGAAGGTTGTGAGTTCGACTAACGAAAGATTAGCACATTTGAGTTGTTTACTCGATCAAAAATAAATAAATAAATTTAACTCTTTCTTTCTAGGTCTACTCGAAAGGTGTGCACACCACGTGAATGAATCTGTCTATTACGGGGGATTTCGCTGGCTTTGGTGCCGTGATAACTTCACGAAATTTTTGAAAAGATAGTGAGGTGTTTTGGTGACATCTTGATGATACTTATTGTTTCTGCACAAACCCGTAGGCCTAGTGGAAACTGATGAATCTAGATGTGATCTCCTCTTGCGAACCTGCTAACTAAAGGGAATACCGGGCGGACCGGTCTTCTCCTCTCCGATGCCTAAGTTAGTACAGTTGGGATGAATAGATAACTTAAGCAAGAATGATAAGCAGTTGGAGAGATCAGTTACATATTAAAGAGGGTAGTTGAGGCCCTTATATAGGTGGTCGAGCGTGAGGTCTGGTCTTACTCTTCGATGTGGGACTGGTTTCCTTCTGTTTCGTACACAAAAGGACAGCTCTGGTGGCCTGTTCGGCAGGCTGGCGTCCCCGGTCCCCGGGCCCCTGGTCACAAGGTAGACTGCTGGACCTCGGGTCCGGGTGCTGGTGATCCTGCTCCGGGCCTCAGTCCGGCCCCGGACGTACTAGCTGCGGGTCTGTAGGCCTATGTAGCCCCTCTGTGGCTACTGTCAACAAGTCCCCCAAGTTCCCGGTCAAGTGCAATCTTGAATGGGGACTTAATATGTCTCGCTCCTGTCCCGCAGACCCGCAGGGTTACCGACCCAACGGTGCCCAGTCCCCCAAGTCCGCGTTGAAGATTGGGCGTGACCGGGCGTTCGGGCAGAGAAGGCGTGGTGATGTGAGTACCTATTAATGATGACGTGTGACAGTTATGAGTATGTTTGCAATACTAATGGTATTGTGCTCAAGTGTTGTCGTGCCATGAGTATGGAACGGGGTGAAACCCGGACGAGTGCATGAGATGATGATGTGGCGTTGAAGTCCGCCATGCAATGAATATGGTGCGGGTTGAAACCCGGGTGAGTGCATGAGATGATGATGTGAGGACTCGACCGGTGGACTGCCATGTCGGGACGAGTCCCCCAAGTTCCCAAGGTAACATTGCTGCCAACGGTGAGGCAGGCCGGGGAGTAGCCCAGTGGTTCGGCCCAGCTTGTTCTGGAATAAGCGTGGGGTAATGTACATGGTTGCTAGCCTACGGGGAGGCCTGTTGGAGCGTGGAATAAGCCAACAGGTACCCCGGTGGGGTGTTGCGACCATGTTGAAGCATCGGTTAACACCTGCTAGTTCTTCTTAGCTTGTGTTGGAATAAGCGTGAGGTAATGTGCAGAGTTGCTAGCCTACGGGGAGACTTGTTCTGTGTTAGATAAACAATCTGCCCGGTGGGGTGGCGTGGAGATAACAAGTCTCGTCATGGATCCCCATATTTATCACAGTTCAGTGTGATGTAGGGTTTTTAGCCTGCTGGAAGAGTTTGCATGTGTTAGAGGTAAACTCTCCCGGGTTTATAAAGCCCATGTGTTTGAAGCCTTGAGTTGTTGCTGGCTTGTCCTTGCCCGCAGGGGCGAAGGAAAGTGGCAAAACCGGTGGAATGCCTTGGAGCCGGTTGAATACTACGTAACCGGTGGGATGCCATAGAGCTGGTTGAATGCTACATAACCGGTGGAATGCCATGGAGCCGATTGAATGCTTTGGAGCCGGTTGAATACTACATAACCGGTGAGATGCCATGGAGCCGGTTGAATGCTACCTAACCGGTGGGATGCCATGTAGCCGGTTGAATGCTACATAACCGGTGGAATGCCATGGAGCCGGTTGAATGCTTTGGAGCCGGTTGAATACTACATAACCGGTGGGATGCCATGGAGCCGGTTGAATACTACATAACCGGTGGGATGCCATGGAGCCGGTTGAATACTACCTAACCGGTGGGATGCCATGGAGCCGGTTGAATGCTACATAACCGGTGGGATGCCATGGAGCCGGTTGAATGCTACATAACCGGTGGGATGCCATGGAGCCGGTTGAATGCTACCTAACCAGTGGGATGCCATAGAGCCGGTGGGATGCCTGGCTCTTAGGGAAGTGGGGGGGCTTGATGCCTCGGTTCCCGCCCCTGTCTCCTTTAACTGCAGCTTGTAGGCGGGACGAGTGGCTGACATGCATTTAAGGAGGAAGCTCATCGGTCCAATCAGTTATGATGGCGTGGGAAGGTTATCGATGCTGGGACACGTGTCAGTAGGGAGCGATCTTAGATGGATGGCCTGGATTCGCAGGCGTTTGACTTGCCCCGATTGGGTATTTTGGGGGGATTACAGGGGTGCCTAGGGCATCAGACCTGTCTATAAAAAGGCCTCCTTTGTCTTCATTATTTCTGTTTTTGCTCTTGGCCCAGAGAGAAGAAGAGAAGGTTGGAGAGGAATCCGGCGAAAGTTCTGTGGAGGTACCTCGCGCTATCCGTGATATGACCCGAATCTCGAGTTACTTTTTGACTGTTTTATGTTTTATTTTTACGTTCCGGTACTTGTTTCACGATTCGAAAATTCTAAAAGTTGACTTTTTATTAAATTGATCTAACTGAGAATTTTATTTCTCGACGAGATAGTGGAAGTTAAAACGAGCTCGTGGACGTATGGCACGTTCAATTTGGAGTTCGTGTGAAAAAGTTACGACGTAAAAATTGGAATTTGCCGTTTTTGGACGAGTATAAATAGTGGGGATGAAATTTCCCGAAAAGGCAACTTTCCCTTTTTTTTCTTCTTTTTCTTTTCTTTTTTCTTTTTCCTCTTTTTCTCCTCCTCTCCCCGACTCGGCCCGAGCTGCACCGACTGAGTCGCCGCCCTCGGTTCTTCGCCGTCCGGCCACCGCTCGGCCCGCCGCTGGTCACGCTCGCTTCGTCTCCTCCTCCTCTTCAAGTCTGTGGTGGTGGCGCGACTCGATTCGGCGCCGTTCGGCTGATTGAAGCCCGAGAAGGAGTGAGACAGTTGAATCGGGAACCCTCTCCTCCGACCACCAATCGGCCCGATTCCGGTCTTGAATTGAAGGTCTCGACTTGTGCAATCATTGCAATGAAGGAATCGAACCAATTTGCACAAGGTAAGGAGAATTTTAGAAATGAAATTTCTAGGGTTTCGGGTTCGAATTGGAGGGTTATGATTTTGATGTTTTTGATGAATTTGGAGGTTAAATTCGTGTTTAGGAGGTTGAAAGGAGTCGAATTAGTGTAATTTGAGGTTGATTCGGTTGGTTTTTGGAGAAATTGGAGTTTGGGGATTCCAGCAGCCGTGTCGGCCGCCGTATGCGGCGACTGTGCTGGTTTTTGGCGGCGGAGGCAGTGGTGGATGAGGTTCTGAGGTGGTGGCGATTGAATTGGGTGGATTTAGGATAAATTGGAGGCGTTTTTGGCCTCCGTGGCGGAGCTGCCGGCGGCGGCGCGGCGGCGCCACTGTGCCGGCGGCTGAGAAAGAAGATGAACAGTAAACCGGTAAAAAGTAAAAAGGAAAAATGGTAAAAGGTGAAAAGTAAGTGGTAAAACAGTAAAAGTAAATAGTAAACAGTAAACAGTAAACAGTAAATGGTAAATAGTAATTGAATTTTAACCATTTACTGTTTGACTTTCAGAATTACTGTTTGACCTAGAATAATTACTGTTTGACCTTGGATTATTACTGTTGACTTACCGTAAAAAGGTTAAAAGCTAATTAAAATGGTTTTACGACGAATTATCAGAAAAGGGATTGATCGGACTCGGGATGGGTGTCCTGAGTAATTTTGAGACGTAAATGGTTTCGGTATTTGAGACATAATTTCAATACCGATAACAAGAATTGAAATTGGATTATTTCGGGCGAGTGAGGACGTCGTAAATTTCACTTTATAATCAAATTTCGAGTTCTGAGATATCTTTTAATTACGTCTCTGTTACAGGTCGATAAATTACTCGACGTAATGAGAGCGAGGAATAGAGGCACGCTTGGCCGTACTGTGAGTGGATTTTATTTTAAAATAAATGCATGCAATTACGTTTTATTGAAATGCAATTTATTTAATTAAATTAGTTCGTAAGCATGATATGAATTATCGAAAGTCGATAATTCATATACTTCTGTTATAATTGTTGATTTAATATTTAAAGTAAATTATGGATTTGGGTTATACTTTTACTACTATTTTAGTAGTACGTATTGTAACCGGAAATGAGATTTCCGGAAATAGTATGATTTGATAAATTATACTTAATCGTTGTTATTGTATATTATATTTGAAAGACCAGAAATGAAATTTCCGGGGAGTTTATGATTTCACGACATGTGAGACATATCGACATTATATATTCTTTTTGAAATTATTTTTATGATATTGAGGCTTGTCGGATATTTATATATGTTCCTTCGAGGCTATTATACTAATGATTATTATAAGCCTCAAATGTGCGGTCGGGGACCGTACGGATTTATGATATCTAAGGGGAAGCGTACTTTCGGTTTTGTTTTCAGATTTTCACCATATCAGGGTCCAGATATGTTTATTGATGCTAGCTAGCTTAGTCGCCTGAACCCATGCGAGGTGACGACTTGACCACATAGGTCAGATTCACGCTCGGCGGTCGACGTGTACGGGCATAGCGTCGCTTGAGCCCATGCGAGGTGACGACTTGACCACATAGGTCAGATTCACGCTCGGTGGTCGACGTGTACGGGCATAGCGTGGGACGCTATAGATCGAGAGTCTGGGAGGCTCGACCCTTAGTCTTGGAGGCTACTATTAAATGCTGGTAATGACGTTCCCCTATTCTATTATATGACCAATGGGATTGGTCATGATTTTATATTATTTGGTTTTCGGAAATATTTTCTCTATGAGACTTTCTGTAATTTAATAAATTCCCGAACCAGCGGGGCTGGGTTTTTATATGACCAATGGGATTGGTCGTGAAATATTATTAATTGATTTTCAAAAATATTTCGTTTTGAAATACAAATATAAACAAAAGTATTATTTGTTTATTTGATATATCAGCGGGGCTGATTTTTAAATACGATTTTCTTAAAACGTGGGACGTTTTATTAAAGGCATGCAATGTGGTTTTATTTATAAAATATTGGGAAAGTAATATGATACTTTCAATTAAAGTATTATATTAAATTATTTTATTTTTATCCACTCACTCTAACGTTTTTAATTTACTTTCCCCTGGGCCCTTCGTTTTAAAAATCGCCCAGTGTGCAGAGTAGTAACCAGAGGTCAAGAGTACTCGGAGTCGAGGCATAGCCATCATCGTTGTCGTTTCCGCTAGGTGGGATATGTGATCTCTTATTCTTTTATTTTCATATTATATTTCTTGTTATATTTCCATTTGTAATTCCAGTTCATTTTGTTAGATTGCTCTGATTACCTGAGCCAGTTGAATTAGATTTTGTGTTTATTGGTGGCGGTTGTTGTGATTTGGGGAGCAGGTGGCTTCCAGGTGTTGAGGTTGGAACTGGAATTAGAAGTATTTTTAAATTTTGCAGGTTTTAGGGTTGTCTATCTTAAGGTTGGCTTATCGATTTATCGATAGAGTTAATCTTAAGGTAGTCCCCGCAGGGCCTTATCTGGATTTTAGGATGAAATCTGGTTCGGGTCCTGTCAATCCGTGCTTCAAGCGTTCTGGTTCTTGCCTACCATTGCTCGGTGTTTTCGTAGGACTGACTTTCCTCGGTTGTGCATAGTAATCGGTAAGTCTCGCCCTCTTTGCTTCCTGTTTTTTTTTCTTTTTGGTTGGTGTTTTGCGGGGGGGGGGGGGGGGGGGGGGGGGGGGGGCTCTGTTGCCGACTGTGAGTTGTTTTGAGCGGGGCGTCTGCGGAAAACTTGGGGAGCAGTCGTAGAGGGCGCTGTTCTAGCTTGTTGCTGACCAGCGGTGGGGTTTTGTTTTCTCCCCCCTAGATTAAATGGCTTCTGCGAGCTCTGATGGGGCTTCCGAGCTGGCCGACAGGCGTCCTGTGGTGGACGATGAGGAGAGGTTGGAGGATTGGCTTGGTTCGGATTCCCGTGAGTCCGAAGCCGCTGCCTGCTCCGGGGCGGGGTCTCGTCTTCTGGGTCTCTGGGGTGTGAGGGCATCCCGCACTAGGTGCGCTTTCCTGGTACTATCGGGAGTGGGAAAGAGGCTGTAGCGTGATATGAACCGGAGGGTACTATGAGCCCTGCAGAGATTGCCGCCTTCCGGGAGACGTGGAATAACCCTGATGAGGTGATGTTACGGCCGCTGAATCCCGGAGAATCGGCTTGTAACCCGGAGGTGGGTTGGGTTGCTGTTCACGGAGACCAATTTCGTCACGGGTTCTCCCTCCCGCTGCCAGACTTCGTGCAGTACATGCTTAGCACTCTGCAAGTGTCTCCCGCGCAGTTTCCCGGGAACCAGTGGAGGCAGCTGCTGAGCCTTGGTTGTCTGTACGAGTTGTCCGGGATGAGCATGCCAACGGTGAACGAGTTCCGGACATTGTACAGACTGTCCTTCTCGAAGAAGAAAGTGTGTCGGGGTTGTCTGACTTTTAGCGCCCAACACTTTCAGCCTATCATCACCCACCTGCCTTCCTGGGTGGACAATAACTGGAGGAAGAAGGTGGTAATGGCGGGTGGGAAGTGGCAGAAAAGGAGGAGGATGTACCGGGTTCCTGGTGCCTTCTAGCCCCTTGGTGACCAATCGTTCGTACTGTCCGAGTTGGAGTGGGATAGGATTATGACGATACTTGGGTGCTGGGACGATCTTGAGCGAAGCTCCTACAACTTCATACGGCGGGAGGTGTTAGAGTACTGCTGTCTCGGGCGGGATCCCGGTGCGTAGCAGGGTTTTAGTAGTGACGTTCCCGCTGACTGAGTTGATACTAACCCTTTGTTTGTTATGCAGGTGCATCTTCCCGGACAGTCGTCAAGCCCGGTAACACACTATCCATGGACGGTGAAGACCTTGTCTCGAGGTTGAAGGAGAAATGGGAGGCCGTTTCACGGACCTCGGTGGATGAGGAGTCTGGCCGGCTTACCGTTCATGCCGAACTGATGGCCTTGGACGTTGCGGACGACACCTATACCCTAAGGCGTGTGAAGACTCACCCCGCTGCGTCCAAGGCGGGACCCGGAAAGGGCAAGACCACCGGGGGACCACCAAAGGTTCCTGGTGGGACGAATAGGATTCCGTACCGACCGGGATCGGTCCCGCTTGTCACCAGTGTTTCTCGGGCAGGCGCACAATCTTCTTCACCGGTCGACCTGGGTGAGAAGAGGCGGAGGATCATGGACGTCCCTCCCTCCGCGCTGGTGACGCTGACTGGCCGGTCGTCTGGTGAGAACTTGGCGAAACGGCTCAAGTTGGCCAGCGGTGCGACGAGTTCCGCTGGGGACAAGGCCGCTGCTGCCTCAAATTCTGCCGGTCAACAGAGTAACCCCGTTCCTGCGGAGGAGCAGATGGGAGGTCCGGAGAGTCCTTTCGTCCGGAATCTGGCGGCAGATGTGGCTGGCCTTGGTCTGAATAGGCCTGGGGCCGCTGGAGCCTTGTCGGGGGAGAACCGCCAGAAGAGCAAGGAGTCGGTCCTCCGGGTAAGAATTGCTTGGTGCCACGGCACCGCTCATAACTTCTGCCGGGTTTCATTATTTTTGTTGTTTGTTTAATCGGCTCCCTGTTGTTCTGTAGCTATTGTACAATCTGTACCAGCCGGACCCGAGTGAGGAGCTGTCGGAGTTGAAGAGGCAGGTGGCCGCTCTGACAGGAGCCCGTGAGCGCCTGGAAGCTGAGAAGTCCAGGCTTGAACAGGAGAAGGTCAGGCTAGAGGATAGGGCCAAGAAACAGGTGGCCAAGCTAGAAGGCCAAGTCCGGAGCATCGAGGAGGAGAAGGAGCGGGCGGAGGAGGAGAGGTCCGAGCTGGAGGCTAGAGTGGATGAGCTCTAGGTGGGAGCTGCCGCTGTGCGTGCCGCCACTGCCGCTGCGGCTGGAGAGGAGGACCCAGAGCTTTTCCAGCGGGTTATCCAAAAATATCACGATAGTGATCAGTTTCTTGAGCTCCTGGAAAAGGCTAGGGAGTCGGGTATCGTCGATGTCTACGTGGAGTGGGAAGAGAAAGGGTACATGGATACCTCGCGAATGCTGAAGGCGGGGGCCGATGACGATGCTGATCAGTAGCTGGCAGAAGAGGAGCAGCCGGAAGGGGAAGGCGGGCTTCGCCCATCTGAACCCGTTAGAGAGGATGCGGTGGCTCCACCTGAGAAAGCTGGTGGGCAGGTTGGGCCCGCTAAGGAGGGAGACGCGGCTCCTTAAGATTTTTGTTTGCTCTCTCTTTTTTGTAAATCTGCTGGAACGGTTTTTTTTTGCATTATACCCCTTTGGATATACATTTTTGCACCGGTGGAATTCCTTGGATTTCTCTCAAAATAGTTGGCATACATATCTTATTGTCACGCCTCAAAATTTATCTTTTTTTTTTTTTTTTTTTTTTTTTTGAGGTGCAACTCAAACTCCATAAAAGAATATAATTTTTTTTTGGAAAAGAACTCATAATACGCAAACCCATAAGTACTCTTTATTTAACAAGGATAAAGAACTAAAACACAAAGATAGACTAACAAGTCTATGTCTTATTGTAGGAAAATATAGTAGCAAACATATTTCACAAAGTTAATCACATTTGACAGAATTTTCAACTTCAAGTAACACATTCCTCACCTGCACAATAGTTTTAAACGGGGTGAGCATAAAAAGCTCAATAGGGGGCCAAACCTCTTCAAACAATTCCAAGTAAAATTAGAATATATTTATATATATAATTACTCCACATAGTTCATATATAGGAAAACCACTAAGTCTACATGTCCCATACCATGTATTTTACCTCAAAGGTGACTTAGAGTTTTCTTTTACATGAACTATCTCCTATTCACTTATATAACCCCTTTTGTTAGTCATCTTGTCCATTCCCCTTTCACCAATCTCGAATTACCCCTTCAACAACCTATACTACTTGCGCATTATCATGGGCATACATGAGATATGGTACCTCCTGAGGTTATGGACTGAACTACACAAAAGTTTTAACCCAAACTTCTCTACCCAAGGCACTTTGTACATAAAACTAACATAGCATATCTATACCTTTAAATATATAACATATACATAATAATCTCAGCAAAATAATAACCATTAAACAATCTATCAGACAACAAGCATAGAGGTTTCCCGTTGTTTCCCCCTACCTTTGCCGATTCCCTCTTTAAAATTCAGTTCCTAGTAAAAGAATAAAATCAAAGAGTTAGCATCCTATATCTAAAGTATTACACTGATAAAAAGTGCAGAATAAAAGCATAACATTGCCTTAGTACCACAAGAAAATCAGTTTTTACACAACTCAAACCAGAAAATCAGTCTTCTGACCTTAGTACTTCTACCCTGAAATTTATATTTTTCGGTAAGGAATTTCACATCAATTCCTTCTAAACATTTGTAACAGACAAAAAAAATAAATTCTCAAACTTGAAATGACTCAAAAACGAGTTTCCAAACAAAAGTTATGAAATTTCAAAGTTTGACATCAGTTCCAGGATTTTCTGACGAGAATTCTGCCCAGAAAATTGTTTGACCAGAATTGAAACAGCTAGATTTAGTAAAACAAGATGCTGTCTTCATAATATTTAAAGTAGACATTCTAAAGAAACAACCAGAACTGGAATCACACGAAAAGGATTTTTACACAATTAGTTATGTATTTTCAAAGTAACAGTACAGAAACAGGGGTGTGCAAAACAATACGATTTCAAGGAAAGAAGTATATATATAGTTCTGGAAATTGAACACAACAGTTTCAATCTTCAGCATGATATGAGGAACTAACTTGATTTAGTTTCCAGCAACCAACTAACAAATCAAATAAAACACATGAGCAAATTTCAATCCAATGCTAACTACAATCCTTCTAACAATTAAGAGTTTCAACAACTAAACCATGCTCAAAATCCAAATACAGAAAACAAAGAACAATAACCAAAGTATAACAAAGTACCAAAATCCAACATATTCAACAAAACAATTGATGAAATCAGAAGTACCAAACAGAACATTAACCAAAACTCTCAATTCCTAACCTTTGCTCTTTTCTCTTTTAGTCTAGATGGTGTTGAACTCCTGACTCCTATCTCAGTTTGTAGAGAGGGGTGCCTATTTATAGAGTTTGGGAAAAAGGTTCAAACTTGGTGACCAAGAATGGAATCAAGGAAGCAAATTCGGATTATGCAAAGGAAATCTTACCCTCTTAGCTGCCAGGCACGCTACCCCTAGAATCCTAGATCTCCAGCTCCTGTTATCTAGCTTTGGGGAGTCATTGATAGAAAATTTGTTCTCCACCCGGCTGGCACCTCATGCTTCTATATGGCGGCAATTTGCGGCTGTCCTATTGCGTGGGAGAAAGGTTACAGAAGAATGGTATCTGGAAAGGAAGAAAACGATGAATGCTTCCGACAAAGTTTCTGAAAAATACGTTCTTTGATCTGAGTTTGACGCAAACAAAAGTCCTCTACTTGTTGGAATGGGTCGGGTTTGGGTCATGGGTTTTTTGGCCAAGTCTACTACTTTTAAACACACAAAAAAAAAAATTATATTACAAATAAATTTCAAAACAATTACTATATATATACATATATATAAAAAAAAAATTGTGTATTCTTATTATTTTCTTAGTCGTCACACTTATGATGTTACGTTGGTTGAACCGTTGATACGCCAAACTAACTGTTTGAAATTTCTGGCACCTAACCCTTCACTGGGTCCGGGCGTGCTTACTAGACCTGGTTCTGCTCCCGGTCGGGATCTGCTCTCATTTCCCCTATATACCGCTGAAGCTGACAGCTGTTAACCAAACCCTCCACCGCTGTCTTGAGGGCGAAGCAATTGTTCGTCCGATGGGTAGCTTCATCGTGGTAGGAGCAGTACTTGCCTGTTCGCCCCTGGGTAAGCTTCCCCTTTGGGTACTTGCTCCTCGGCGGTGGGGGAATGATGTTCCCGTTCTCGTGCAAGATGTCCTCGTATGAAGAGGTTAGAGTGGTGAAGACCTCTTGACGTTCTGCTGGCATGATCGCCAGGGGGCGTTCTTGCCGGTACTGCGCCGGCTTGTGCTCACCCTGGGGTTTGTCATGATAGGGCTTCTGCTGCTGTTGGTTCCCCCAATTTCTGCCGGGTCTGCTTGGTTGGGCGCCTCGGTTCTCGCTCCGCTAGCTGGCCTTGTTTTCTAGGCCGGCCGGGGGGTGCTCCTCCCGCTTTCTCTTCAACAGGTGTTGCCCATACGTTTCATGATCCGCCTGAGCATGCCTGATGACCATCGCCATTAGCTCGTCATACCCCTGCGGGAGTTCCACCCGTACGGCGTAGGAAAATTTTCCTGGCCGAAGCCCCTGTTTGAACGCCATCTCGGCGATGCCCTTGTCGAGGTTCCGAACCCCGGCCGTCGCCGTTTGCCAGCGGTTGACAAACGTCCTTAGCTCCTCGCCATGTGCCTGCCTGCAGTTGAAGAGGATGGTCGATGTCCGGGCTCCTTCGACCCGGAGGATGAAGCGGCCTACGAACTGGTCGGCCAGTTGCTCAAACGCCTCGATGGAGTTTGCCGGGAGCTCATAGAACCAGCTGAGCGCCTCTTCAGACAGGGTTTCCTGGAATATGTTGCAGCACACTGCATCGGAATAGCCCTTGGCGCACGTTTGAGACCGGAAACTATCCAAATGTTGGTATGGGCAGCCGGATCCTGAGTACGTGAGCTTTAGGGATTTCTGGTTACCAGACCTCCCTGATTCCAGAACCCAGTGCGAAAAGGGGCCCATGGGTTCGTTGAATCACGCGCCTTCCATCGGTCGCGCCGCCCTTCTCTCGTTGGCCTCCATTTGAGCCTTTAGATCCGACACAGAGTCGGTGAGTACCTGTAATGCCCGTGCGGTCGGGGTCACGACTTCATCCTCGAATGAAGCGTGCGACTGCGGGGGTGCCGGTATGCTCATTGGCAAGACCGCGCCTCCCGGGGACTCCGCCCTCCTGGGGTCGCTAGACCTTCCTCCCGATGAATGTCCCGCCCCAAGGCGCTGAGGTTGGCCTGGCGCGGGTGTACGTGCCCTTGCCATAGCGGCTTTGCGCTGCTGTCCTCTTTCCAGGACAGCCACCAGGGCAGCGTTTACCGCCTCCATTTCCTTATACCGAGCATTGGATTTTGCTCTATCCCAGTCGCCCTCCGCGCGTAGGCGAGCGACTTCTGCCCTCATCGCCTGTATCTCCCCCCCCATATCGTGTCGGTCGGGGCTGTACGCGGTGGCCCGGTCGCTGTCACCGAGCAGACTCTCCTCTTTGTCGCTCGGATCGTCCGAGAATGTTAGTGAAAAGCCCCGGTGAGTTGGTTGGTCGCCTACCACCGGGCCTTTCCCGCGCGCGCTATCGTTGCATGCCTGCAGTGTGCCGCTTGGCCCCCCATAGCTGCCGTCATCCTGGTTGGCCTGGTCGCTGCGCTGCTCCCGTACAGCGACCGGGGTGGAGATTAGCACTTGCTCTAGTGCGACCCGCTGATCCTCCGTTGTATTTCTTTCCTGCCCCGCTTCTGAGCTTTCTGTCATTTGGTGATGCCTACGTGACTTTTATACAAGTTTCCCACAGACGGCGCCAATTGTTTCTGCACAAACCCGTAGGCGTAGTGGAAACTGATGAATCTAGATGTGATCTCCTCCTGCGAACCTGCTAACTAAGGGGAATACCGGGCGGGCCGGTCTTCTCCTCTCCGATGCCTAAGTTAGTACAGTTGGGATGAATAGATAACTTAAGCAAGAATGATAAGCAGTTTGAGAGATCAGTTACCTATTAAAGAGGGTAGTTGAGGCCCTTATATAAGTGGTCGAGCGTGAGGTCTGGTCTTACTCTTCGATGTGAGACTGGTTTTCTTCTGTTCGTACACAAAAGGACAGCTCTGGTGGCCTGTTCGGCAGGCTGGCATCCCCTGTCCCCGGGCCTCTGGTCACAAGGTAGACTGCTGGACCTCGGGTCCGAGTGCTGGTGATCCTGCTCCGGGCCTCAGTCCGGCCCCGGACGTACTGGCTGCGGGTCTGTGGGCCTATGTAGCCCCTCTGTGGCTACTGTCAACACTTATAAAATTTATGTTAAGAGAGGTGTGGTTAAGCACATAGATATGAGAATCATCGAATTCAATTTCGACAAAATTAGAATATGGAGATTGTCATTTAATATTAAAATTTTAGAATCCTTATAGTTAAGAACTTTTGGATTATCTAGCCCTTGACTGTAATTACAGAGATCAAGTCTCTAAATATGCACTATCAAGATTTTTATTGTCTTTGTACTACAAAATCTTAAAAGGTTTTGTGATAATGAAGATACAAAGAAAGAGAAATAAAAACATATTTAAATTATTTAAAAATAATATAGTACAAAGATCTCTAATACATAAGATAGAGTCAAGCCAATCTCCCCACACCTTTATCATTTCGAGCTATTGAATGGTTTCGACATCAAATTTTCCAAGCATATGTACTTTTTCAAATGTAATGTACTAATGTGAGTGGTATCGTAAGAGTATTAGTCCTTAGGCTGCGTTTGTTTGCTTGGATACTCCTTGATAGGACCTATTAAAATATCTAAATAAGTGTTTGGTAGTTCAAATTATTCTCGGATTTAAAATTTAAATCTTGTCAGGATTTCAATCACGATATGTTTTGAGCAACGTACCATCTCTCTCGTCCCAGACCTCAACATCGCAGAGAAAGGCTTCGCACAAAACGAAGACAACTTCCTTCTATGATCAGTACAACCCTGAAAACTTCATCCTTTCTTTCCAACGCCCCATTCGTCATCATTCTCCCTAATATAGACAATCTCGTCGACCCGAAGTACAACCCGAGTCATCATCGTTGGACTACGAGTGTGGCTGAGAGGGAATAGTTTTTGTGAGAACTAATAAAAGATACATGAGAGCCTTTCCAACAACTTTATGGTGACCTGAATGAGTAAGTGTTTGTGGGGACTAGAAGCTAGCACGTGCAAGCGTTCCACATCGCTCGAGGCAGACAAATTGTTATGCTTATATGTTCAGAGTCCGCTCCTTACATTGTGACGGGTTTTGGCTGAAATCTCAATAATTAAATCGTACGGGATGGTAGTCCTAAAATAAATTGGACTATTGTTTGATGATATTAAAATATGTTTCCGGCCGAAAGTGTACCGACGTGTCTTCTATCTTTCTAGTATGAAAATTCATACATACTCATATTTAACTACTCACTGTGCTGACATCAATCTCAACCGTTGAACTATAGATATTAGTGATAGTCAACCCTCATGATATCGTTAACCCCTTTCTCGTAACTTTTTAACAGTTAACGATTATGGGAAAATGGTGGAAGGGCCTTGCAGGTGACATCCTCACGTGGCCCCGAGTAGTCAAAGTCTTAAAAGGAGCTTAAGCCTTTGAAGAACGCACGTGACTCATTTTCTTCTTTGCAGCTTCCGCTTAAATTTGGCTTTATACGATTTTCTGGCCACCGCTCCGATCCCCACCACCGTCATCATCATCATCATCATCATCACTCTCTCTTTTCTCTTCCAAAAAAGAAGGGAAGAAGACTCCGGTCATCATCAATCATAAGCGTATGAGTGTATTCCCAGTACGTACTCCTCTCTTTCTCTCTGTTTCTTCTACTTTTCAATATCCACTAGTGGTTATGATTGCTTTTTACAACCCATAATTTAATTTACTATTGAAGATTGACATAAGAGAAAAGATGAAGAACCCTATTACTTCTTTGGTCATATCTGTACTGGGTTGTTCTTAGTTTTATCAGCCATTCAACTTTGACTTACTGATCAAACAGTGCTTTTATTTTATGTTTTCTTGTAACTTTCCATCACCAAACAAGAGTTTGACTTTCAAGAATGGCTCCCACTGATTCTGGTTATCAGATTAGTCTTGAATACTTTGCTGCTTATTGTTAAGATTGCAAATGAAAATTTAGTCAGGAAGTGAGGGTATGGATCTTATACTTAAGTCATAACCTCAGTTGGGTCTATTTTTTTTTTCTTTTTCTGTTTTTTTTTTTTGTAGCTGTATTAAGGAAGCTCGTAGGTAATTGGATACATTTAATAATTGAAAGCCGGCAAAAGAATACTGGAGAAACCAAAAAGAACCCAACAATTCAAAGCAAGAAGCCGGAAAAGTCAGCATCAGGAATTTTTAGTACAATTGGACTATTCATAGTGTGAAAGCCTGGAAATTGCTTCTATTTAAACTGGGAAACAGAGGGTTTATTCTAGAGGCAGATAAGTCGGCTTATGTGAGATTGTAATCTTTCAGGGAGATAGGAGCAGTGACTGTTATAGATAAAGAGCTGAGATGGGTTCTTTCAAGGGTCATGCTCTGCCAGGGACGTTGTTTCTTGTAGTTGGGTTGTGGCATATATGGAGTGCGTTGGTCAGATATGTATCCGACCCCAAGTCCTTTCGGGTCAAGGTTTGGAATCCTGTGCCGGGTTTTGATGGGAGGATCAAGTACTTGGAGCTTTATGTTATAGCCATTGGTTCTTTTATTGACCTGTGTATCGAGCTTTTGTATTCGCCGCATTTGAAGTATTTTGTTAATGGTGTTTTGAACCCTGCTCACATGAACGATTTTGAGCACTCCGGGATGCTTCTTATGTTCTTTATCTTCGGCTTAATTGCTCTGCTCTCACAGAAGACAAGGTACGGTCATTGTCATTCGAATATGTTCATTGATATTATTTTTCTTCCTTTGTCTCTTGAGAATTTATCTGTTTGATTTTCAACAAATATATAGGACATAAATAGAGAAGAAGGCATGAATATCATGAAGTAGAATATTTTATTTCTATTAAGCGTATGCCAACTTTGACTGCTCAATTGGGTAATTCGTATCTAGTTTCCTCTGTTTCTTTAGGAATGTTAGGATTTTAAATTTGATGCTGATTATGAAAACTTTTACAAGCAATGAAAACTGTGGCAGTAGTTTCTCCATTTTGGTTGTCAATAGATCGGAAACACCCACCTCAGTTTTGTGGGAACTCAACAGTTTGGATGAGTTTAATTTTTCAGTCCTCATTTCCAAAGGTTCATTATTGCTTCAATGTGATCTCTTCATGCAATATTCTTTGCTCTGCATCCATCTCTCCAGGAAAATGGATATCTCGTATTTCGTATCAGCATACATGTACATACATGTATATACATATGCATATATATAATTGTTTTCTGGCATATGTTATAAGCATATCTGGCTTCTGCTGATGATGTCCCACAGTAACTGCATATGTCCAATGATGTAATATGACCAGAAGCAAATGGAAATTAGTTCACATTCTAATTGAACTGATTTCGATCACAATCCTGTAAAATCTGTGAATTTAAGTCAAGTTTCCTAGTGTTTGTGATGGTCACAGTTCAGAAGACCTGTCATAGTGTCAAAATTACTAACGGTTTTCTTATGAAAGCTTCACCAGCAATTCAAGAGACTGTCAGATCTGTATACCAATGAGTTTTTATTCCTCAAAAGGTAGAAGCTGATATATAAGACCGGTGCATCTGGACATTTCCTTTTGGTCCAGGATTTTGCTTGTAATGTTTGTGCTTTTCCAAACTCTTAAAACTAAATTGTATGATTGGAGTATCAATGGCTGCAGTACTAGACCCCAGTCTCAATGGTTAGTTTGAATACCTAAAAAATTGATCAGAGACTGATGTGCATATCACTTTGCACCCATGGAGTTTAGAACATAATACAAGACATGGGGTTTGTATCTGTTCACCAGGAGTACTTAAGATCAATGAGGCTTTGAAAATTTGCCTATAAATGACGAGGTTAATTTCTGAGGATATTAGTTTAGATTTGATTTCAGCCGACTGGAGAGACGCTCCATCTTGAGAATTGGGGTTTTTGTGATTACTCAATATGAATCCCACATTGCTTAGTTTGATTTCCTAATAAGTGATTAGAGACTGATTTTTTTTAGATAACTTTTCACCTGTGAACTTAGGAAACAGTGCAAATGATAAGGTCCTGTACTACCGGTAAACACTAGAGTGACAAGCTTTGGGGTAATCAAAAGGTCAATATCTGATGATATGTGTTGTGGTTTCTGCGTTTAGTCAATTACAGAGAGGTGCTGACTCTTCTCTACAGAACCTACCAATTGAATGATGGGGTGATTATGATTCTGGCATGTTGGCCACCTGAAACATGGTTAGCTTTTGGAGATAAGGACTGCCTTGCTCTGGTGTAATCTTTTCAGGGATGATTCATATTTTCACCTAAGGCAGCCTATTCAGCTTCTTTCTTATGGGCAAGGCAGGTTTTTTTTTGAAAGACATACATAAGATACTATGTGTGGCTTGAAGTTAGGAGAAGACTTGGTTTGTCACATGCTCCTCATTCTGGCAACCATGATCTCTGGTCCTCAGCCATGGAGCCCATGAAAACTTCCATTTTGATTGCACTTATGTTTTCTGCTGAAGCTTATGAGGATAGGGGGAACATCCCTGGCTTTAGTCTCTCTCAGTCCTAGAGCATAAGGTGGGCTGCCGCTCATGTGATGTTGAAGCTGCTTAGTATTTGTGTTAAGCTGTGCCTTTCTCTTTGAAGCTTCTTTTGGGGACAAGGAAAGGGTTGTTAATCCTCATGTCTATCATTGGAATTGTGATGGTAGAGTGGAGCCTCCCTGAACCTTGATACATGCTAAGATTGTTTATTATATATATATACAGGCAGGATCTAGAGAGGATGTCCTCAAACTTGAGTTATAGTATGGATTTTCATTTTTGACCCACTATTAGATCGAATTTTCTCATCTCCACCGTCTAGTATCTAGATAATATTGTGTAGATCATCGCTGTAAAATTTCAGCCAATTTGGTAATCGTTAAGGCCCTCAAACTCGAAAAACAAATGGACGAACTGAATTCTGTCAAACTTGATCCGTTCATGTTTATAACAGAAAAACATAATTTTGAGGGCCTTAACGATTACCAAATTGGCTGAAATTTTGCAGAGATGATCTACACAATATTATCGAGATACTAGACGGTGGAAATGAGAAAATTCGATCGAAAAGTGGGTCAAAAATGAAAATCCGCACTATTAGCAAGTTTGAGGATGTCCTCTCTAGATCCTGCCTGTGTGTGTATATATATATATATATATATATATATTATCTTTGCTCCTTGCTGCTAGTTCAAATTTCTCCCTGTACCTTGGTTTTGGGGTTTCATGAATTTCTGTTTTTTTCCGTCCTTTCGCTCATTATCTCTGGGCTGGGTTTAGTCTTATGTGATGATTCAGCATTGTGATTTTGTTTGTTTCCCTTGCTGAGCCCTTTGGTTCGTGGTTATAGGACCCTTGAGCGTCGTATACCCCTTTGCGATTTTTTTTTTCTTTTTCTTTTCATGGGTCGTATACCCCTTGCAAATCAGTATCCTCTTAGTTAGTTTTATATAATACATACTTGAACATCACTGCCCACTCCAAAGTGAAAGAGTTCTCTATAATTTGTGGAGTTTGAAATGATTTTCCTGGTTTAGTGGTCGAATTGTAGTGCCTGGTGATGCTAATTGCCTGAATGAAATATCAGATGATATGTTGTCTGTACTAGTCTGCTTAAGTGCTTATACCTGCAGTTGACTCATGTAGTAAGAAATATCTCAGTAATACTTGGGCAACTATCTTACTACTACTTGGGTAACTCTTTGCTGGATTGGGAATTCTGGGATAGTTTTACTAGTATGTCGATTAAAACCAATTTGCGATGGTGTTTATTTATTGCTGCTCAGTTAGATAGATTCAGGCCAGGGACTCACCAGCTTTTAACTACAGCCACACATTACATGTTTAGTTTTCTCTTGTTTGACGCAGTTTAATTTTGCTGCACACTGTGAGCTCAGTTGTCGATTCAGGATCTTCTCCTGAAGCATTGCTACGTATTAGTCTTCTTTGTGCTTGAACTCTTAACATTGGAGAGTATAGTTAAAAGATGGTGAATCCCATGTCCACATTTTTATCATGCAATATGGCAGAACCGTTACACTCTTGCATTCTGAAATTCTTAATTAATTGCTCATTTTGACCATCCATCATTCATCTGTTCTATACCTTTGTTTTATTTTACTGGGTTATATGATCTTGCCTGTATGGCTAATTCTTTCCTTCTTTTAATTTCTTGCTTTTAGATTTCTTCCGTTGCCTGAAGGAGCTCTTTGTCTGATTGCTGCCACAGCCTTCTCTGCAGAGTATCTCCTGTTCTACTTTCACTCAACAACTCATAAAGGCCTTGAGGGGTATTACCACATCATCCTTGTCCTCCTAGTTGGGCTCTCTATATTATCAACTGTTACAGGAGCACTCCTACCAACCAGCTTTCCAGTTGATCTATGCAGTGGTATTGCCTTAACTCTCCAAGGGATCTGGTTTTATCAGACTGCATTCACCCTCTATGGTCCGATGATGCCAGATGGTTGTCAGTTGATGGAAGGAATGGTCTCATGTCATTCTGCAGACAATGAGGTCCGGGGAGAGTTGCTTGCAAACTTCCAGTTATTTTCCATAGTTCTTGGTGTACTTGTTGCAGTTGTGGGAGCATATTTTTTTGTTGCTTCAAGATTCGGGCATCCAGATAGTAGGCGTTTGCATGCAGTACAGGATGTTTTGGTTGACGATCAAATTAGGGGTACGTTTAGATTAATTTTTAACAAGATTAATCATCAAATGAACTTTGGATCCCCATTTCTTCCCCAGGAAGACAATTTGATTCTAAGTTTGGATTTCACCTTATTGACCAATGCTGATCAAAGCAATTTTATGATTACAGGTTTCTAGCGCACATCTGAGAAAAACTAATATATACTGGAGGAAAACTGAGAAAAGATTTTACTTGCGGGGTTGTCAACTGTAGGTGGAGTTGATCACATATATTCAGAGATGGGACACAGCGGAAATAGTGACATTTATAGAAGAAATTTTTTGTCAATAATGTAGAGACCTTATTTCGAGGTCATGTTTCTTTTCTAACGGTGGAAATAGTAACCCTGTTTGAACGGGTTAGTGTTTGGTCTAAACTCTAAAGAGAATCGCTGGAGAATGAATTGTGTTATAACCAATAGAACAGTGGAAAATGTAATGTAAGCACAATTACTTTTCTTTCTTACACAATCATGACACCAGGTATGCTGTTCTTTTGGTTCGTAATATCATTTTTGAGGTGGGTCTTAAGAGTGATTGATACAGTTAGCCAATGAACTACTCTCAAGTATCTCCCCAATTCAGTTCCTCAACTCCATCACCACAGCTAAACCAGGTAATGATGCCAAGGTGTGTTTTTGTCACGAAATGTTTTCCAATACGAACAGCAAGCCAGGGTCCTAACTTAGAATACAAGCCTTCCTTGAAAAGCCAAGCGAGTGTTCAGCCTTTAAAATGGACGACATGCAAGAACAAGAGGCTTCTTCTACTACGATATTGAAGAAGAAAATTCACCTATGGTACTGATATCAATGTATTATATACAGTTCAATTCATAGATGCTAAATAAGTATATTTGATTATGGTCTGATAATGCTTTTATTCTGATAAATAAACAGCGTCTTAACATCTTTTCAATTGTACACAAATGTGCAAACATATAAAGTTGATACTGCTAAGAACACAACTATTCCAAAACATAAGAAATATTTGCATCCAATTCAATCACAATCCCTTTAAAAGATTCCAGATCCCTGCCTCTAACTAAAGAAACCCTTCAACAAAATGCAAAAATCATTCTGTAATACTAGTACAACTGGACTAATGATAAGACCAGAAGTAGAATATCTACTGCTACCAAGTACCAACTACTTAGGCTGCAAAAATAGCATCATATGTATTCGTGTTATAATTCACTGCGAAACAGAAAAAAGATATTCATTACTTGACCAACCTTTGGCTCTACTTTCATTGTGATACACTAAGTAGTATCATTACTTGGTATGTTCATATGATATTAAAACATTGGAAATCTTTGAACTGAAGGCTGGAACCCAGTCTAGCTGGGGGGTTTGGCCCTCACATCCATATAATTTAACAAGAAAGATACAACGGGGAGGGACATAATGCCTCAACCCCGTCATAAATTACATGAATTGATCCTCATAGTGACTAATAACTAAAATTCCAAGAAACTAAAATCTAAGAGATCATTACATTCGCTCACTTCCATGCTATTCAGTTGATCCTCCATAAGAGACTCGCTCCAGTCTTCGCAAACCATAACATCACTCAAATTTCCACCATAGACATCGACTTCCCTATGTGTCACGACACCAACATCATCTCCCATTTGCTGCTCCATATTTTCATCATGGTGGGAGTCAAGGCCACCCGTTATTGTTTCATAAGCCGCAAAGGTTGGCATATCATGGCATTGCAGCCCCAAGTTTTCTTCAGTTGCGAGTTGTTGCACTCCCATATCCTCATCCCCTTGCAGAGCAACCGCTGGCTCATCTTCTAATAATGGTGCTGGTCTGGCTTCTTGTTCAGCTTCTAAAGGGGCTGCTTGGTTAACGTTGTACCATTGTTCTATGTCAGCCCAGTTGAACGATGGTGCTGCCTCATAATTATCGGAGCACGGTAGAAGACGTTGCCGTTTATCTTGCCGCTCCTCAACCACCATTGCAGGATCGCTATTCATATTACTCTCTTCATCTTCATCTTCATCCTCAACATAGTCCTCAAGCATCTCCTGTTCTTGTTCCCTTTTTCTCTTCTTTTCCGGGAGTTCGTCATTCTTCCTAAGTAAACAAAGAACATAGTCATTCTTGTTTGCTCGTTTCTTGGGCAAGTGTTGCGACCTATCAAGTTCAAACTCATACATGATCCAGCGGCCATCATGCGCGGATCCTTTCTTCCGGTAGTTGAATGTTTTCTTGGAACCAAGAAGGGTGGTTGTTGGCGTCTGATTCTCATCAAGAAGATATATGTTCTTGGCTGCGGTTTGGCCTTTCCAAGTACCACTCCCAACTTTCCGACATGAACGCGAGGCTTTTGCACTCATCTTCTTCTTTTGGGTGAAGAAGTACATATCTTTATACTTCCTCAAGTCCTTGGACCGTTCTGCTTCGAATTTTTCCCATATCATCCATGGTTCTTGGTCGCCGTAGAGATCCAACTCGCAAATAAGGGAGTCTTTGCCTGGTACCTCCTTTCCGTCCACTTTGGGCTTAAGGTAGTACAAGAGTAGCTCATCCTCCATGGGGCAAAACCTATGGCCAGGCAGACGCATATGATTCTCCATGAATGGAAAACTAAGCTAGCTAGGGTTTCTTTCTGATCTTTGATTGTTTTGGGATTTCTTCTACGTACAAAGAACTTGAAACTGATGAATGGATCGACAGATGGAGAGATGAAAAGCGATATACGGGGATCTGAGGCTAAAGAACGTGCCCTAGGTGAATTTTAGAAACTAGTGTGGTCTGGGAGATGGTAGCAGCTAGGATTTATAGAAACTTAATATCACGGAGAGGAAGAACCGACTTTTTAGGCGGTTATTTCCTATATGAAATAGGTGAACAATCCGATACCGCAACTGATAAATATTATTCTTCATTAGCATGCAAGGCGGCATGCATGTACGTACAATTTTACTTGAGAAATTAGGGTTGAAAAACGGGAAAATTCTAGTATGCAACGTCTATACCTGCCTCTCTCTTGTTGTCGATTTAGTATTTACCATCAAGGTTTCTTTGCTTGGTAACGACGTCACAGGAAAATAGAACACTTCTATAGAAGAGAAGAAAATGAAAGGCTTTCAAAAAAAATTATCGTTGAAGGAAATTAACTCACTCGTCAAAATCAAGTTATTTCCTAACTTAATTAGCAGTCTTGCTTGATTCAGCTAAATGAAGAATGATAGCTTTCTTCATTTTCTTTGCCTTATTGGCAATATGCATGAAGTAACGTCATCGAGATCCGAGTTCTAAGTTATGTCTGCATGATATTCTGATGGTAATTTAAGCTTTAGAATTAAGTTCTAAGAACTATCCCGATTCCCATTTTCTCCATGCAGAAGCAAAGCCGGGTGATTCTTTCGCCTTGAAGAGTTCTAATAAAGGGCTCGAGGTGCTGAAGCTGGGTTCTAGGTATCAAGTGGGATGTGGGAGTTCTATATTGGTCTGGTGTGATCCCTGGATACCACGATCGTACACTTTTAAATCAGTACTCTTGCTAGCTAGTTATGAACCGGAGGGCTTGAGGAGTTATTTACCACAAAGAAGCTCAGCTTATTTCTAAAATCCCTCTTAGTATTTGGAGACCGGAGGATAGAGTGATTTGGCATTTTACCAAAAATGGGCTGTACAATGTTAAAAGTGGATACCATGTTGCCAGAAAGTTGAAGTACGTCCCCTATCACGCAGGCGTCCACTGCGTCGAGTTTCAGTGTCCAGTGATATAAGTGGATTGTGGAAGAAAATTTGGAGAATCAATTAAGGTTCCTCTCCGAAGGTACGCAACTTCATTTGGCGTTTGATCAGAGGAATCTTACCTATAAAAGAAGCTAGTTTTGATGAGGAAAAGAGTGGCTCTACCCGATCAGGTATACTATTCCAGCAAAGAACCGAAGCGACCACATTTTATCGTCGGTTCAGCATCGAACGCGTCGCTTCAATATTGAAGCGACAACAAGTCGTCGCTTGGATGTCGTCGCTTCAGTCTTGTCGCTTCGATTTCAGGAGACGAATATTGACGCAAACTTCATCGCATAAAATTCTAAGAGACGACTCAAAATTCGTCGCTCTTCGTCGCTTACGATTTCTAGCAAGAAACTTCGGTTCAAAATTCGTTCCTTAATGTCATGTTACAGAGAAAAAACCATGGGATGATAAAACTGAAGCGACGAAGTTTGATCGTCGCTTAGATTTTCCTGTGACGAATATTGATCGATGTTCGTCACTTCATGCAGTGTTACAGAGAAGAAAAACAAGTTACTGGGTCTAGTTTGAACCAATTTCATTCGCATCCAAATAACACAAAACACACATTCAAATAACATAAAATACATATCCAACATAACACAAACACACTACATTTTATAAATACGTAGATTTCATCCAAAGCTACAATATATTCCAGAACAACAATGTACGACAATCCAATTACGAGGAAAAGGAAGAGTCCTAATGAAAGTCATCCTCGGGAATACCTAATGAAACGCATGAGGATTTATCGGTGACATTCGGAGTTGTTGCGACGACATTAACACCCGGATTACCTTGGGCCGAGATGACATCATTGAGGGCGCCCTCCATCCTTGTCATACGTTGCTTCATCTCTTCTTTCTCGACTTTCGAGGCTTTACACCGCTCGGTGACAGCTGCTAGTTGTCTCCTCAAATCCTCAACCACCGCATAGTTGCGGGTAACGCGTGCACCGCCTTTTGGTTTTAGCGCGCGTCTTAATGCACCCCCTATCCTTGGAAAAATGGTAAAAAATAGTCAAATTAAAAACTATTTCGTATCTAAAAACTAAAACACAACACAAAATGTAAAAGATAAACCATAAAAAAATATACCTCGGACCCTCATCCTCGGCTTCCCACCTAGCTCATTCTCTATTACAGACATTTGCTCCTCGACGGTAACGGGGCCCATCCGCTTCATCACTCACTCGACTAGCACATAGCTCATCCATCTTCCTCTTCACCGTTGTCTGTAAAAAAAAAAAAAAAAAAGTCTAATAGATTTGTGTTATTTTACTTTTTAATTCCAAAAAACCAAAATCAGAAACCAAAAACCAATTCGCATGTAAAATAATGTCAGTCACCACTTTCTCCTTCGCATTCTGAAATGATTGATAAACATCGCAGACTGTTTGGAGTAAAGGCGCTAGATGCCCTTTCTACTCATTTGCAACAATCAAGTAGCTGTAGGAATGGTGCCAGAATGATGGTTGATTGCGTACCCCTTATCATTTCCCTTATTTTGGTTAGCAGCGTTCCGGGCACACATCGCCTTCAAAAACAAGTACGAATATATATTAACATATTTCATATGAGAATTAAGAAGTTATTATATGAAATGCAGAAACCGATAATTAATTTTCATTACCTTATAACTGTTGTCCTCAAAGTGACATTTGAGGTACTTACACTACTCAGGTCGGTAGATGAACTTTTCGGGTGTCGCCTTTGATACTTCAAGGAAATGATTATGGCTGTCGTATTTCCAATCTTTGTAAATCTTTACAGCGGTCTCGTCGATATATTTCCACATGCCTATCTCGGTGGGAGGGAGGTCATAGAACATTTAGTAAAAAATAATTCAAAAAAATCAAACGAAATAGAATATTATGTTCTAAAATAATGTTTTACCTCCATATAAGTGGTCAATGTATCTGACTGCTCCTCATCCAGCTCAGTAAAGGAAGGCGCAAGCATCAAAACTTTGCTCCGGATAGCGCTCCCGATGTCTCGGGACATCAAAGTCCTCCACTTCAAATCTTTGGGACCCTTGTGTTCTTCGGCATACTTAACCTTCAGATGCTGGTTGTTGTTCATCATCTTCAAATATTACATCTTTGTGCCCGTTACGATGCCGTGCTTCTCAAGGTTCCGCTCATTCACCTTCTTCCCCGTTGCCATATCAACCACCTCTGCCATATCAACTAAACAAAATTTACATAACTAAATCATATTCACCAAATTCACATAACCAAATCATATTCACCAAATTCATATAACCATTCACATAACAAAATCATATAATCATATCCAAATCATATTCACCTAACTAAATTACTATAACCATTCACATAACCATTTTCACATTATCATATCACATTATTCTAACCATTTTCACATAATCCTTCACATTATCATATCACATAATCATATCACATTACCATTCACATTTTAATTATATGATTATTTTCACATATAATCATATAATTAAAATTGGCAAAAATTGTTACCCGGCTCCTCAGGACCCCTTTTGGTCCTAATACTTTTTGGAGGACCATCATCGCCTTCCACAACGACAGCTCCAGCGCCACCGCCACCGTCAGTGCCACCTCCAGTAGCCCCCAAGCCCGAAGGGTTGTTATTTTCCAACGACGGGATTGGTACCAGTGTGTCCACCTCTGGTCTCGCCGTCGCCGACTCCACTAACGGCGTCTCCGCCATCGCATTCACAGCCACGACAGCCAATCTCGCTGTAACTTCGGCCGCCTTCCTCTCCATTATCGCCTCGAGCTCCTTCTTCCTCTTCTGGGCTCTAGAACCTGGTGCTATTGATGAATTCTAGGGGTTGGGGTTTCGAATTTAGGGTTTGAGAGTTTCAAATTTAGGTTCGGGGTTGAAATCGAAGGAGAGAGATTAGGGGTTTTGAATTTGCGGGTTTTTAGTGAAGATAGATTAGGGTTTAGGGCTGAATCGAAGGGATTGGGGTTTTATTTTCTGGGTTTTTCGCGTCTGCAAAGGAAGAAAGAGAGATTTCGCCCAAATGAGGAAAAAGAAGCCAAGTCTGGGTTCATATAGTCAGCTATCTGAAGTGATGAACATTGGCAAAAATCATCGCTTAGTCTTTAAGTTAGCGACGACACTGTCAAACTTCATCGCTTCATGTGATTTGAAGCGACGAAGTTGGACCTCACTAGGTTACCTTGTGAGTTTTAACTTCGTCGCTTCACGTGATCTGAAACGACAAAGTTGGACTTCACAAAGTTACCCTGTGTGTTTTAACTTCGACGCTTCACGTGATCTAAATCGACGAAAGTTTTACAAACGTTGTCACTTGAAGTGTTAAAGTAACAAATATTGCTCAATATTTGTCGCTTCAATTGAACTTAACAGATTAGTTATGTTTAGATGCATATGTTTTTATTAAATTAAAATATTATAAATATTATTCAAAATTACAACAAAATATATATATATATATATATATATCATTATCATATTACAACATATACCATAATAACTAGTAGTCTTCCTCTTTGTCGTCTCCGCCATCATCGTCTTCATCTTCTTCTTCCTCATCGAATTCATCGACGTCGATATCATCTCGGTCATCACCACTTGATTCTTCATTCTCTTTGTGTACTTCTAAATCGAGTTGGAGATTAGATGCATTAATATGGTAAAATTTTATTGAACTTAGTGTCTCCTCTTGGTAAGGCTATGTGATTTGATTCCCTGAAGGAGGCCTGTTATCTTCTGTTGCCAGTACTTCGGCATTGTATACATTTTGGTGCGACATTTTTTGCACCACCTTCCAAGTACCACCCGCCGCAAAATCGTTCAAATAGAACACTTGTTTTGTCTTGATAGCAAGACAAAATAGTGAATTCTCATAGTAACTAGTGTTTGTATCCACTGATATCAGACCATGATCTACCTTGACGGTGTCAATTTCTTTGGCATCCAGATCGTCAGTGGTGTTGTGTCATATACCTTTGAACAACACGACCGACATATTGTCTGGATAACATACCTCGACTACATAGTCAAGATGGCCATAGAAGTGTTGGAACATGTTTCCAACTTTCGTGCTTAACATCACCCCACTATTTTGAGTCACGAGCCTTTGATCTCTATCGAATGAGACATACTTGATACCGTTCACATAGCACGCCTTATAAATCCGGGTGAATTGTGGACCTCGAGTCAATGACCATATTGCCCTGTTAAAATTAAGGTCTTGAGCATCATTCAGATTCTTTGCCTGAAAAATAGATGGTGTTAGTGTTATACTATTTAGGGTTTAGGATCTTTGTACAAGAAAAAAAAATTCAATTTTTGTACATATCTTAAGAACCATCGATGGAAACTTCTCCTCATGAAGCGCTTGTCGTAATCGTCACCATGTTTCGCTATGTACATCTGCAAATGAGTGTCTATGTAATATTGAGCTTCTTCTGTATCCATCAAAATTTGTCAGTGAGTCTCAGCCGTTTGCTCCTCTGTTAACCTGATATTTTCAGTGGTATCCATAATACACGGCTGAACTAACTGCGAAACACAGCTAATATTTCATATTGGGGGATTGGGCTCTTCATGTTCTTCCAATTGCAGATAAGACTTACAGTATGTCACTGACTCTGTTGATATGTACTTTCTGCAATACTCCCCTCCGAATAACGTGTATTACTCATTGATTTTTTATAATCATCTAATTGCCTATAAAATGATGAATATGATTAGTGAGAGGGAAATACCGGATTACCTTTTTTGGAATGTCATCCGTATCTGACTTATATTTTTCAGCACTACATACTGGATAAGTCTTACGGGTTTTATTTTTAGCCCCCCTGAATAGGTAACAGTTGAACTCATAAACATCAATCCAAGGGAAAGATTGTTGAGGATTTTTTTAATTCTCGAATAACTCTCAAGGAAATTATGCCCTTTAAAAAACATATGCAACCATTCACATAATTTATCAATAATCATATCTGACCATCTATTTTCAATTTTAATTTCCATTGCATGTAATATGACACTTAATACAGTTTCTTCACTCCCTTCATACAATGGGGTTTGCGACTCCCTTAGAAGCCTTTCATACTTAGCATAATCATCATCTACCATGTCATTGAAGTGAATTTCAGCATTTTCTTCAACAACATTATGCGGTGCATCTCCATGGTATCCAGAATAGTATGAAAATATATCTTATATAATCTTCACAGGTGGGATCACTAAAGGACCGGCAACATTGGAAGCCTCGACTCTGTTTTGAAGCCACTGTCTCTGTCGACTGATCATTGCAGGTTGACCAGAAATTTCTCCGTGTAGGTGTCAAACTATGGAAGTCAGATCCAAATCACAGTGCATGCAGTGATGATAAATCTCTACGATTTCCTTATAATAAGGACCATTTTTGCAAATTACGTATGGGTAAGGGAGATACTTGGTTCCAATAGTGTGAGTCTTCATAAAATTGATGAAGTTAACTACGCCTGTTCTGTAGTCAGGGTGTGTATAATGATGATTCATAAAAGATTTTTCAGGGACATCATCTTTGTTTCCTGTCATAACATAAACAGACAATATGCATAAGGTTAGCACACAACATTTATAATACAATTAAAACCTGTCTCAACAGTTTTTCTCCTTATGCCTCCAGGTTGGGTCTTATCCCCTTCAGGAGAACATGACTTTTGTTAACCCTCTTGCACCCATGTGGTTTCTGCTACAGTTTTGAAAAATTTCGGCAGCATCTCCCTACAGTTCCTCAAGTGCACAAAAATTGTAGAGAGACACTATCAAAACCATATCCCAAAACTGAAATTGAAACCACATGAATAGTAAAATGATCAACAAAGTCGTGTTCGCCTAAAGTGTCCAAAAATGGGACAATTCGAGAATCAACAACTCATCTCGATCAACTAGATGAGTTGTTGATTCTCAAATGGGAGTTGTAACCTGATAAACACCACAATTATATATAATATGAAACCATAAATTTACACACAGCACCATACTCCCTCACTAAGCCACTCGCATGTTTCAGAAACCCTAACTACCACAATCCACACACAACACAAACCAATTACATCATTAATTAATAATTTCAACCTAATTTACCATAAAATTCTAATTTCACTAAATTTTACTATTTCACAAAATTTCATTTTCACTAAATTTGGATTTAACTAAATTTCACAATTTCACTAAATTACACTAAAATTCAATTTCACTAAATTTCACAAACTAACCTAATCTCAATTTCACTAAATTTCACCAAAATTTTAACATTTTCAATGAACCCAAAACATGGTTTATCACAATTTCCATATTCTAACACTAAAACAATAACAAAACACAAAATTCAACACAACATCATCCAACTTCCATTAATCAATATAAACAACCATTTAAATTGAATTAATACATAATATACTCGCAAAGAGGGATAAATAGAAGGAAATTGCACTAACCTTATTTAAGAATGAAAGAATTGGCAACAAAAGCCTTCCAAGCTCACTTTTTTCTAACTTCTCCCTCTTCTCTTCCAAAAACAGATGCATAACACGAATTGTGCCTAAACTAAAAATTTTACTTATATAGAGGTTGTATTTAAGACGAAGTACAAAGGCAGATGAAAAAAAAACGAAGCGACGAAGATTAGCCAATTTTTGTCGCTTTTTTTATACTCGAGCGATGAAGTTACTGCACTTTGTCGCTTCAATAATTAGCGAGCAACGAAGATTGAATTTCGTTGCTAGATTTTCTAAAACATGGTTCTTGGATAAACAGAGGCGACAAATTATGAATATTCGTCGGTTCAATAATTTCTAAGCGATGAATATTAAACAACATTCGTCGCTCTTTGTTTTTGAAGCGACGAGTCCAATCTTCGTCGGTTGGATGGTTGAAGCGAGGGAATTTTTTTTCCTTTTTTATACTTCGTCGTTTCAGTTCTGATATTCAGTAGTGATATATATATATGTGTGTGTGTGTGTGTGTTTTGTGTAACGGAGATGTGGAAACTGAATTAGACCTCTTTAAGAACTGCAATGTGGTGGCTTGATATAGTGAAGATGCTCCCGACGTCATCGCTGGAGGTGTTTGTCATGGTGTTGTGGAATTTATGGGTTGAACGTAATAATGCTCTGTAGTGGTAGTAGTTTTGTTCGCATTCATGCTGTGCAATGGTCGTCAAAGTTGTTTCAATAGTAAGGAGCTTTTGTTTGTGCGTGGTCTAGCTAGCTTGTTGCAGGTTCTGCTCTTCATTGTGAAGCAGAAGCTCGCAGAGGGCTGCGTTGCTCATTGCTATTCACAGAGGGTGGAAGGACATAGAGTTAGAGAGTAACTCCTCCCTAGTAGTGGCAGCTCTGAAGGGGCAAGGTAACAGACCTTTCTGAGGTGAATCAATCAAGGATCCTTTTTTTATAAAAAATAAATAAATAAATAAAAAAAGAAAAGAAAGGACTTTGAAAGCAATCGAACTGCTTGTCGAATATCAAATTATTAAGGTACTTGAAGGGTCCTATAATCAAGTGTGAATGCCATTATTCCCGAGGGTTTCCAAGTGAGTCAGACAAAAATTCCAAGGTAATAACTACAGGAGATGCAAAACTCACATTTTTAACATAAGAGTTCAGGATTGTTTGGTTGCAGTTGCAGACAAAAAGAAAGTGCAAAGTTACAAGTTCAAGTTACTGCAGGTTGGCGCATTTTCAGTGGTCTATAACACTTGCATGTACCCCTGGTGTCTTGAGATTAAGAATTTCCACAATCATACAAAACACTGCCAAAGGCAGTATTAAAACAAACCTAATTAAATCAACATATCATATCAAACACTTTATATCCAAACCAGTTTGAAACTGAATTCGGTGTCAATAGTTTTGACATACAGCAAACAAAAACAAATGCCATATTCATCATATGTTTGTACATGTTAAACCAGCTAGGTAAAACTTCAGCCATTTCTGCTGACAGTGATTAGCCCAGCAACCCGTTTGCTTTCCAAAGATTTTTGTTCCATATAAAATTGACAGAACTTCAAATCTAAGGCACACAGCATATGCACAATAAGCTTTCACAATATGCAAATGTATAACACTGTAAATGAGAGTGATTTATTCAATTATGCATCCCTATTAGGATATTGAAAACCCAGCTCAATAAGGAACGATGATGGATTCTATAAGCTCTTGAAGTGGAGCTAGCTCCTTCTTGTCAATTAGCGCAAATTCCTGAAAAGACACAGTACAGTGGTTCAGCCAACAACTTCACTATCAAATCGCAACCTTGTGCATCAAGTAATACTTCATGTTGGTAGTTTACATAAAAGCAAATGGTTGAACAGTTTATGTATCTTATTCTTTTGTTGTCCGTTTACATAACTGATTCTTTTAATTGGTGCACCTGAATACCTCTTTATCGGCTATGTTAAGGAGATAAATTTAAAGCCTTTCTTAGCACAATTATATTGACAAATAGACACTTGATCCCACAGTCCCTTGTTGTCCGGATTTGTTAATAGGTAATCAAACCCGAAAATGAAATACCTAGGAATGCCCCTATATGTTTCTAGAGATATCATACTGAAGGCAAAAAGAATCAGTCATTGGAAAAACTACTTACACAGGTAAATAGTATGAAATGCTTGAAGCAAGTATTTAGATGGGCCTCCTCCTTAAGGCTCACGATTTTCTGAAAATGAGAGTGGTATATGTGGGCATATACACGGAACAGTCTTTTGAATATTGTCTTCACAACCTCCCTAAAATTTGGGGGGAATGGTGCTCCTGAAGAACATGATGACCAACAGGGAATAAATCACATTATAATCAAATGAAGGAAGCTATATTATCCTGAAAAATTGAGTAGTAAATATTACCAAGCTTTTGAGGAAATATGGATTCATCATCAAGTTGAGATTCAATCCAGTCCATCAGATATTCAACATATTTTGGAGCAGAAACCTCAATAGGTTTCTTAATTTGTACACCATCAGCCCATCTATACTCGTACCTGCCATAGTACAAACAAAAGAAAGATGATAAAATTAGAAGCTGGCTGAAGTGCATAGTCAGGCATAGAAAGTACATTGATCAATCAACAAAGTAGTCTATGCCAACAGGTAAAAAGAACTCCAAAGGAAAAATTATTATTCCAATTTTTCACTGAAAAGCATGAAAATTTGCCAACACATATCAAACACGTTGGGATTGACAGAAAGCCAGTAAACTTTCTAGATTCTCTTCGGGCATCCCTAAACCTTTTCATAGATAATAGATGTTGGAATTATTTGACAAATATGCTTTGAGAAGGAAGTTGGATACAAAAAAGAATGAAAGCTATAAAAAAGTTAACAACCATAAACTAACACCAAAATAAGAAACAAGATAACAGTGTAACTTATAGACTGCCATACTTGGGGCCTGCAGTCATTGTAGGACAATTCTCTGGAGTGCAGAACTCTGTGAGGGTACCAAATAACAAATTGACTTGATTGAAGAAATCCACAGCTGAAAATGAAAGGTCAACTACATTTCAGATATATGCCAGAATACAAGTTAAAGAGGTACTTTAACTTCTTCTTTTTTGTTTTAGTTTGCTTTATTGTATACGACAACCTTCTATACTTTTCCCAATCACCACCAACCTCTTCCACTACTTAATGACCAATAAATGTCTATAAGACTGTTTGAAATATATCTAGCCTTTAAGAATGCGTTACGAGGGCTACATTTCTGCAACTATCTAACAGAAGCATCGTACTCTATAATTTGATTAATTTCTAATCTTTAGCAAGCACCTTCTTTGGAGGCATAAAAGCATCAATTTCTTTAGTTACACATTTATCCTACCAGATCATCCCTTCAACTTCTCAATGCCTCTCCCCCAACTTGAGTTTAACTTCTTAAAACAAACAATAATCTCCTGCTTAATCAGATCTCGATCACTACTCTTCTCCCACCTCAAACATCAGTTTAGTTTCTCTTCCCATTTGCTTCTGTATGAAAATAACTGGTATAAGCTTCACCATCTCTGGCCTATGCCTCCAACATAGTTCTCCACTAAATACTATAATTCTGATCATATAACCAAAACAACAAATTAAAAGGCAACTGAAATTCAGATGAAAAAGAGACATACTGTTGACAGCAAGCCACTCATTTAAATCCTCTCCAGTTGGAAGTTTGACTGCTTCTCTTAGGTTCCCACTGCCCAGTGTTGCATCAATGTGCTTTCTAAGCTGAGCCCCCTGCATCAAAATAAAGTATACATTAATATAATCACTTGGTTATACCTATCTTCTAGTATAAATCCAAAGAAGTCAATACACTGACCATACAAAAGAGCTAAAACAAATTTCAGCTGGAAACTTGAACTAGAATATCCAACGGAAGTGCCGTGAAAAGGCCATGGCCATCTTGCGGATCTATTTTGAAAAACATTGTTTTGCTCCATTTCCTAAATTAATATTTTTTGGTTCCATCTATAGATTCTCAAAGATGAACCATGGAAGACGAATATTGTCTAAAGGAGTTTTTCTACACTACACTAAAGATTGCATAAGAACAAAAACTATCACTTCATCCAGAAAACATGATGAATGAATTGTGAAATGAATTCATATATCATTACAAAGGAAAAGATATTGCATCTCTAACATACACATATAGCAAACAAACATCTGTAGATCACCACTAAAATTTAAAACAATCATACAAAAAAATGACTAGCACTAAAGGTTAACTGGGGATACAACCTTACTCCCAGAAGGAGCGCTCTTTTTCGGGCGGAATGTCCTCTGGTTTCTGCATCAATAACAGGCTTAAGTTGGATTAGAATTCCAAAAGTGCATATAATACGATAATAATGAAAAAGCAAAAAAAATCCACATATGTAGAAGGAAAACTCAGATATCGAGAAAGACTAAAAAGTAATATATATTCAAATTATAAGCCAAGAGGCTCAGACAAACATGAAATTTATCCTCCCCAATCTTTATTTCTATTAAGTGCAATATTTCCCAAATTTTCCTAGTCACTTATTTATAGCATAAAAATATAGGAAAGTCTTCAGAACCTTGCCCACCCTAACCACCCCCCCCCCCCCCCCCCCCCCCCCCCTCCTCCTCTGAAAAACAAAGATTCCTTCTAAGATCTTCTAGAAAAGGAATTGAACAGCTTGTTTCTAGTCCCAATTTAAACAACAGTGAAGTCTAACTGATCTTAACAGAACATGATGTAGTGACAGTAAAGAAAATAACCTCAAAAAAGGGGCATCTGCCCGCTACAAGAAATTTAACAGAAAATTAACAGTTTTGACAGTAGGCCCTAGATTTTTAGTGTGATTGAAGACAAAGTTTCTCTTTGAGGGAGCCAAGTGTTGTTTCAGCCAGAGTTGAGGGGGCATTGCATATTTCCCCTACATACAAGATACAGCCACTGGATTGGCTAACTGAGAGAAAGACGATGATTTGCTTGAATCTAGTCTCTATTCACTACTTTCTGTGGGGTTTCCAGCCCATGAGTTTTTCCTAAGATGTTTGTCTTAGACTATGGTGTTCCAATAAGGAAACGATATCCTTATTGATGATGGTTTACCTGTAATCCTAGTTGATTACAGAGAAGGAGGAGGCTTTATGCCTACCACTAGTAGGAATATGATTCCTAGTTAGTGAAGAAATCTAGTATCCTTATGGCTATATAAGGAGGGGTTCTGCTCTAGGTTTAGGCATCACAGAGATTGCAGAGACAAAGAGCAAGTGTGTTCCATTCTCAGGGTTAGAGAGGGCAGAGAGGAGAGAGATAGGAAGAGAAGAGAGAGTCCTTGTTTTCTTTAACTTTCTGGTGTACCCATTATAATATAGTGGAAGAGTGTTTTTCCTGCCCGGTGGACGTAGGCAAAAGTTTTGTTGAACCACCTTAAATCTGTGTTCTTGTGTTGTTTGCTTTGTGGTTGTTTCTCTTGGTTTACTGTGCTTGTTTGGGTTCTTTGACACACTAATTGGCCGATATCACAACACTTTCTACCTTTTTGCTTGAGTTTTAGAATTACCAGTATACATAAGAACATTACCAATTTGCCTTAAAATTTGATGATATGAAGACACTCAACAAACCTTGTGCCACAAATAATCCATCTCCTCACCGATAGCAACCTTAAGCATCCTCGTATTACATGTCATATTAATCACCTATCAGAAGACCCTCACAACGCATCCCCTCAGCATCACCCTTTTCTTCCAGCTAAGAACCTATTCCTCTCATAAACTAACGTGGGATATGAAGTTAACACCACTTCAAATGAGTCCTTAAATAGCCTTCACCATAAACTTTGAACCATGTCAACAACTGTCAAACCTAACATGAGCGTAGTCAAATAGATACCCTAACTTCAGGAAGCACTTTTGCATCACAAGATAACAGAATAGGTGGGGAGGAAGGAGACACCTGCTGCCTTAATTAGGATTTAAAAGGAGACCACACACCCCCCCCCCATGTCTCCAATTTATTTTCTAAACAGGATAAAAACCGCATCAAGCCACCTGCTGATCATTTAGATTCCTCCTAAACCAACAGACCCAACTCTAAAGAAGATTTTACACACACTAGCACCAAAATTCGTCCTCGTATTTTGCATAACGAAATCATAAGATAACGAGGCACATGTGACATCATTCTTTACGTAATACATGTCAATCTCATGTCATCACTAATGAAATATAACCTATTCAGAACTCCGCAGGTTCCAAACAAGGGCCAAATCATCATTTTTGAACAAGGGAAAAGGAGAAACAAAAAGCGCAGTTCCAATCAACTCAATGAACATATACAACCCGCTACGTCATGAATTAAACTCCTTCTGCTTCGTAACTCTAACCTACTGTCAATACTTGTGTGCCATTTTTGTTTTAAAAAAATATCAGTCACCTTTTATCTTTCTTGACGCATCTGAATCGAAACTACACTTGAAGCTAATAAAACAAATCCATAAATGAAAGTATAATCAAACACAGGAACTATGATTCATGGCATTCAATGACTCAAATGGATAGAGTAGTAATCAATCCTCGATTTTAAATTCAGCATTAATCATCTTAAAAATCAAAAAAGTCAAAGGCATATCAAAACCACTTATTTCACAGATCTAAAGATGAAACCTTTATCCACTGATCACCAAAAAGAAACGTAAAAAACAGAACTTTGGATCATATAATGCAAAACCAAATTACACCAATAAGTACTTGCAAAGATATATCGAATAATAATAATATCCAAGAGAGAAAGAGAGATTGAGAAGGGGATTGAGTGAAGGACCTGCCCAGACCAAAGAGACTCATGGTTTTTTGCGAGAGAAGATCAAAGAGGCGATTTGGTTGGGTCTTTCTTCTTTCGGGTGAGAAGGAAGAGAGAGACTTCGGGCTCCAAACAGAGAAAAAGAGAAGGACCTCTCTAGCTTTTTGTAAACACACTCCTTTTTTTAGATTCCTTTTGGGTTTTTTTTATTTATTAAAATAATAAATAAACTTAATCATCACACAATCAATGACTCTAAAATTTTATATGAATAGTTTTTTGGATTCTAATTTCTTTTAACAATTTATTTAATAAATTTTATATATACAAATGATAAATTAGTTAGAGCAGATACATTCTTCACTGGTCAATAACACTTGAATGGTTAGAAACTATAATAAGTTATAAAATACGTTTGTTAGTTAAAATAGAGTGTGGTACTCTTTTTAATCTACACACTCGGCCACGCAATCGGAAAAACCCTCACGCTCATATTTCAAAGCAACATCTGGATTAACTATTTCCTGTGATTCTGGTATATATAACTTCAAATCACTACGACGAATCAAATGCGTCGTCGATTTGATATATCCTAGCACCTAGTGTTCCTTAATGTCACAATAGTAGTGCCATTAGATTCCACAGTTGCATGATATAAAATGTACTTATTTACTATATACGAAAACACAAGTCACAGTCGACTTCATATTACCCCTGATATTTAATTTAATTACGAAATCAGCCATTTACTTAATTGGATCTTTACTCCCCAATTCAAAAACGACTTTTTCCTCTCTTTACTCTTCAATCTCTCTCGCTTCCCGGCAACCCTAAAAGCTTTCGCCGCCTCCTTCAGTTATAATTTGGTGAGCTTTCCCTAATTTTTCTATCATCTCTTCCTCAAAATCTTATGGTCACTGTATTTCCATCTGGGTTTATAAACATATTTTGCTCTAATTAAATTTGTTGCTTTGTTATACAACCACTTCTTTTCTTCTACAATTAAATCTTCCATGGGTATGGGTGCAGGTGTGGATTGTACGGTGACCGTGATGTGTGTTGGTTTTCCTGTGCCTATGATAACCAAGATGGTGAATTTATGTTTTGGCTTCTTTTGTCTTTTCCTTCTTCATCATCCTGCTGGTTTTCGTGGTTAATGAATGAACTCAAACTTGAAAGTGTTCGGCTTTGTGATTATCAACTGGTTTTACTATAACCTTGGTATGAATTGAGACATATGATTAATATATAAAAAGTGTGCTCTTTACTAATATTCTTGACAATGTATAGCCTCAACGATATGCTTTACTTCCAGCCTAATCAGTAAATAGAAGAGAACTATAACTCATACATCACACATAGAGAGGAGCAATTTCATGACTGTCAAGTTTTGTCATTGATCAATTTAATTAAGAAACATTCAACTGTGGTTCCAGGTTTTAAATATACAAAACATATGCGCTTTATGTTTCCTGTCTGGTAATTGGATATATGGATGGGTTTTTGTTTTCAATTGTTTATGTTTTCTGTTGCAAGGAGCTTAATAAAAGGTTGATATATGAATAGTTATCAATTTCAACAAAGACCGTTTGTTTGTTGTAATGAATAAACATCTTATTCGATTTTGTCTCTGGTCATGCAGTTTTTAAAATATAAATTATGTTCAATATGAGTTCGTGAGTAGCCGATTATCTCATTAACCATGATTAGTTCATATCCTATCTTTGGTTATCAATAGTGCAAGTTTTGATTATGTTTGTTCCTGCTCTTATATTCATAACATGATTCTTCTTTGATTAAACTTTACATTCATAACATGATTCTTTAATTACACTATTATTACTATAATTACCGAATTGTGTCACCGTAAGTGTGTGTATACATTATGAAATGCTTGAAAAATATATACATTCTCAAATGATTCAATATAGTGTATATAGTATATGTAAACGTTTTAGTCGTGTATTTTTTTTAGTATTGTTGCCTATTATATTGTTGTTGTATTCTATTGATTTAGCATGCAATCTGCGATTCCAGTTTACCTAATTTTAAATGAGGTTCTTTACTTTGTTTACTGTATCTTTGCAGCTTTTTCCCAATCACTATGTTAAGTGTTCTGCTCCTGTCTTCCTGAGCTTTGTTAGTTTGACGAATACCCAGCTACTGCGCATAATCTTTATCTTGCCAGGTGTGAATTTGTTTAGGTTTTCAACTACTGTGATTTTGTTTCATCCTCCTTTTCATCATTGTTTTTATTTATTTATTAGTTTGTTGACCTTCATTATGAGCCATTTTATTATTTATTACGTAAATGAGACCATCCGACTCTTTATTACTGTTTATTTTAGAGAATATGGGTGATTGAATAGAAACTTCAGCTGAGGTAAGAAATGAGAAAGAAATATGGATTTTCCTCAAATTAATTCCATTATAGAAGCTCATGTACCACGTATAACGGGTCACTTCCACACAAAAAAATAAGTTATACCCAGCCACTTCGTGATATTCTATATATGTTACAGTACATCTGCTTCTATCATTATGTAAGTTATTCTTAATCAATTAGTATATTTTTTTAGCTATGTCGTTAAGGAGGAATTCCAGCATTAGAAAACAAATTAAGATACAGTAATCGACTTCCACAAAAAAAAATGAAATTATAACCAGCCAGTTGCTAATTTTCTATATATGTTATAGTAGACCCAAATATGTCATAATGTCAGTTGTTCCTCATCGATTATCATGTTGTTTTTAGCCATGCTGTTAAGTAGGAATTCAAGCAAGAGGAAACAAATTTTCGAGCAGTTAACAAATCTGCACCAACAAATGACAGATCATGAAGCAGTGGCATCCTTGCAGTGTTATCCAGGTGAAGGCACAAGTGGATCAAATTCAGATACCAAACGAAGAAAGACCAATGACGTTAATCTGACTTCTGTTGACATCGTTAATATCGATAAAAGTGTGGCAGGTATTGTCAGGACAATACCTTTTTCTAATAGAATGTCCACACATATTCTATCGCGTAGAAATATATAGTCAGCACCACTTTTTTTAATTTCATATAAGATGCAACACATGATGCAACTCCTTATGGACATGCACGCTACCAAAGAAGTCGTCAAAGTTAAAATATATGATTTTTCATCTTTACTATTGTTCAAACACATAATACCCATATGACAGAGTTATATACAATTATTGCAACAGGTTTGATTGTGGACTACAGAGATTCTGGTGATGATTCATACAGATGTGGTCACAGTGGAGCTTTCTTTTGGTTAGATGAAGCATTACATACAAATACATGGACAAGAAATAGAGACCCTATCTATACTGGTTGTTGCCAAAAAGGAGAAATTAAACTTTCATTGTCAAATCCAACACCTGTATTTCTTCAACAATTATTGGATCCAAACAATGGTCGACAAAGCACATTATTTCGTGATAATATTCGAGTTTACAACTCAATGTTTGCTTTTACATCAATGGGTGCCAAAATTGACTTAATATTAAAAATGTAACAGCGCCTTATGTTTTTAAAATATGTCGTCAAGTTCATCATTTGATGGGTTCTGCAATACCAGTTGAGGACGAATGTCCTAAATATGCACAGTTGTATGTTTATGACATAAGAAATGAGCTTGTTAACCGTTTGAACGTTATTGATCCCTCTCATGTTAATCAAAACATCAAACCTGACATAGTTGAATGGCTCATAGAAATGCTCAACCAGATTAATGTACTGACTCAAGAATACCGCAATGTTAGAGATAAATTTGAGGATGGTTCGCTGCCTTCATTTAACATGACCATACTTGATCGACAACCAACTGACAGTAGACAATACGAATTACGATTGACGAAGAAATAGCTGGTTTAATTGTTGGTGACCTTGAAGAGTTTAATTCTAATAGAGATATCATTATTCAATCAAATGATGGTCAATTAAAACGAATTTCTAAAGTATATCCAAAATCTATGTCGCTACAATATCCGCTATTTTTCCCGTATGGTGAAGACGGATTTAAACTTGGTTTAAAACTACAACCAATTGCATGAGAACGAGAGAAAAAAAGGATGAAACTTACAATGATAAAATTTATCTGCTACCAAATCCATGATAGACAAAATGATACAACCACTTTGTTAAAAGGTGGGAGATTATTTCAACAATACTTAGTTGATGCTTACGCAATTGTAGAAGAAGATGATTTAGACTATGTGAGAAGAAATCAAGGCAAAGTCAGATGTGAAAAACGTAACAAAATATATGCTGATGTTTCGGCCGGTATTACAAACACTCGAGATGTTGGACCCCGAATTATTCTTCTAAGTACTCATATCGGTAGTCCTAGAAGTATTATAAATAATTATCAAGATGCAATGGCAATTTGTCGACAATATGGTAACCCAGATTTGTTCATTACTTTTACTTGCAATGTTAAATGGCCAGAAATTGTTAGATATTTCAAACAAAAAAACCGGATACAAACCAGAAGACCGGCCAGACATAATTTCACGGATCTTTAAATTCAAATTAGAAGATATGTTGGCTTATATTAAATCTGGGGAACCCTTTGGTCAAATTCAGGCAGATGTTTGTACAGTTGAATTCCAAAAACGAGGACTACCTCCTGTTCATATGTTATTTTGGCTGGAAAAAAAAAGTACAAATGCTATACGCCAATTGATATTGACTCAATTATTTCAGCTGAATTACCTGATCAAAATATTAACCCAAAACTTTTCCAAATTGTTAGTCAATGTATGATTCATGGTCCTTGCGGACAGATAGATTCAATGGCTCCGTACATGCGAGATAAAAAATGCACCAAATTTTTTTCCGAAACCATACAGTGCTAACACAAAATTTGAGGCGATCAAACCACCTGTTTATAAACGACGTAACGATGATACTAAATTTACGGTAAAAAATAGAGTTCATGTCGGTAACAATTTTGTAGTTCCTTACAATTCCAACTTATTATTAAGATATAACGCTCATATCAATGTCGAATCGTGTTCTCAGTCTATGCTGATTAAATATTTATTTAAATACATACATAAAGGTCCAGATAGAGCTCGGGTTTTGTTACATGAAAATGTAAATGATGAAATTCAAACTTACCTTAATTATCGTTATTTAACTCCGCATGAAATTCGTATGGAGACTTTTTGAATTCTCAATTCATTCTAGACATCCTGCAGTGCAACGTTTAAAGATTCATTTGCCTTCAGAACAAAATATAATTTTTGAAGTCCAAACAACGATTCTTCCATGCTTCTTGCCTGGTTTGAGGCAAACTGTGCTTATAAAAATGCAAAGGAATTAACGTATGCAGAATTTCCTACTAAATTTGTTTGAAAACATGATAGGAAATCATGGGCACTAAGACAACGGTACCAAACTATTGGCAGAATTGAACATGTGTCGTCTACAGCCGGTGAATTATAATATATGAGAATGCTATTAAATATTCAAAAAGGTTGTACGTCATTTAATTCAATAAAGACAGTTAATGGGATTATAAACACTGCATATCAAGAAGCATGTCGAGCATTAAGATTGCTAGGTGATGATAAAGAATGGAATTACGCGTTAGCAGAATCTTCATTTACTGCAACAGCTCACCAAATGCGACAACTATTTTCTACAATTATTCAATTTTGTCAAGTTTCCAATCCACAGGCTCTACTTAATGCGCATTGGCCAAATATGTGTGATGATATCTTACGTAAAATTCAATTAAAATTAAATATGCCCAATCTGACAATACCTGAACCTGAATTAAAAAACAGCCTTTTATATAAACTAGAAAAAATATTCAATATGTCATCTAAATCATTACAAGACTATCAATTACCAATGCGAAATGCAGAAAAAATGATGCAACTTAATAATAAACTAATGCGAGAAGAACTTGATTACGACCGTGATGCGTTACGACAACAGCTTTCAAATCTCATAATTAAATTAAATAGTTGTCAAAAAAACATATACGATGAGGTAATCGAAGCAGTCGAGAAAAAAATTTGTAGAACCTTTTTTGTCCATGGTAGTGGAGGAACTATAAAAACTTTTTTAAAGGAAAAATTGTCTTAACCGTAGCTTCATCGGGTATCGCTTCATTATTACTTCCAAATGGTAGGACAGCGCACTAACGATTTCAAATACCACTTCGTGTAGATAAAGATTCGATATGTTTCATAGACAATGGCACTCATCTTGCGAAATTACTAGAGAAAACAGATTTAATTATATGGGACGAAGCTCCGATGTATAATAAATATTGTTTTGAAGCGTTAGATCAATGTCTTTGTGATATTTTACCAAATTCTGATAACACACGTAGCGGTAAACTTTTTGGGGGCATATCTATATTATTAGGTGGAGATTTTAGACAAATTTTACTGGTTGTACCAAGAGGAAAAAAAGAAGAGATCATTCAAACTTCATTAAATCATTCGTATCTATGGCGTTCACTTAAAGTATTTTGTTTAACAGAAAATATGAGATTATAAAAAGACGGTTTATCAAATGAAGAAAAAGAAAAACTTGCAGATTTTGCGAATTGGATATTACAGATAGGAGAAGGGAAACTACAATCAAATTATGACACAAATGATATAGATACGTCTTGGATTGAGATTCCCAAAGATTTACTCAGTACGTCAGCTGCAAATCCTATTGAATCAATTTTCCGAGCTACTTATCCGAACTTCAGTCTAAAATACAGAGATACAAATTATTTAAAAGAGCGTGCTATTCTTACACCACGAAATTTAACAGTTCAAGCCATAAACGAACAACGAGAACATCAATCTTTTGTATCCAACTGAATTTTTAAATAAACTTGAATTTAATGACCTACCTACGCACGAACTAATATTAAAAGTTGGCATGCCAATTATGTTACTTAGAAATTTAAATCTCATATGCGGTTTATGTAATGGAACAAGATTAATTGTAACAAAATTATTCGAGAGATTAATAGAAGCAAAAATATTAACAGGCAATAATATTGGTCAAAATATTTTTATTCCAAGGATTGTACTTCCCAAAAAAGAAAATAAATGACAATTTGTTGACAGTAGCCACAGAGGGGCTACAACAGACCCACAGACCCGCAACCGGTGCACCCGGGGCCAGCCTAGGGCCCGGAACCGGATCGCCAGCACCCGGAGCCGGGGTCCAGCAGTCTACCTTACGACCAGGGACCCGGGGACCGGGGGCGCCAGCCTGCCAAAGAGGTCACCAGAGCTGCCCTTTGGTGTACGAACAGAAGGAAGCCAGTCCCACATCGAAGAGTGAGGCCATACCTCACGTCCGGCCACCTATATAAGGGCCTCAACTACCCTCATTAATAGGTAACTGATCTTTCCTACTGCTTATCATACGTGCTTAAGTTATCTATTCATCCCACTGTACTAACTTAGGCATCGGAGAGGAGAAGACCAGCCCGCCCGGTATTCCCCTTAGTAAGCAGGTTTACAGGAGATCACACTTGGATTCATCTGTCTCTGCCAGGCCTACGGGTTTTAGGTACGAACACCATTCACATTTAAAAGACGACAATTTTCGGTTAAACCGTGTTATGCAATGACAATTAATAAAAGTCGAGGTCAATCATTAAATCAAGTTGGAATATATTTATCAGAACCAGTTTTCTCTCATGGACAATTATACGTCGCCACATCAAGAGTTACGTCAAAAGAAGGTCTTAAAATTCTGATAAATAATAGCGATATATGATATACCGAATAATTATACAAAAAATATAGTTTATAGAGATGCATTACCAAATATAAAAAAAAAAAAAACAAAAGAAGACCGGTTTGTTCAATGTTTAAAATAAAAAAGCATGACGAACCGCTACTTCACATGTGATAATGAGATAGACCTTATCCTTTGTTGATATGGCTTTATCTTTTCAACTCTTCCTCCTTTATAGAATTCTACATATCCCACCCACACTAAATTCTTATCTCCCTACTTCCTTCTCTCATGTTTTCCACCGTTCCGTTCATTCCTATCTTACATCAAAATCAGGCCCAAAATCAGCAAAATACAGTGGAAAAGCAAGGTAGTCAAAGCATATATGGCTGCATCAAGGTAGTCAAAGCACTACACGAACAAACTCTCAGATCCACAAATACAGTGGAAAAGAAATGTGAAGTCACTGTTCACAACCTGAGGTATGAATTCTACCAAATTTTCCATCCAACGTTTAATAAAACCACGCAAGCATTACCAATGGCAGAAAGCTCTGAGGCAGGCCAGGAAAGAAATACCGCCAAGGAGCAGCGTGTTAGGCCAGAACAAACGCTCGTCTCCACCCCGGTCAACACGCGAGAGCAGCGCAGCGACCAGGACAACCAGGAAGGTGGGAGCTGTGGGAGGCCGACCGGCACGCCGGAGCCATACCTTGATAGCTCGCGCGGGAAAGGCCTAGTGAAGGGCGACCGACCAGCACACCAGGGCTTTTCGCTGACATTCTCAGACGATTCGAGCGACAGGGAGGAGAGCCCGCTCGGTAACAGTGATCGAGACACCACGTACAGCCCCTGCCGGCTCGATGTAGCGGGCGAGATACGGGCAATGGCAGCGGAAGTCGGTCGCCTGCGCGAGGAGGGCGACCGGGATAGGGCAAGATCCAATGCCCGTAATGAGGAAATGGAGGAGGTGAATGTTGCCCTAGTAGCCGCCCTGGAGAGAGGACAGCAGCGCGACGACGCTATGACTAGGGCGCATGTGCCTACGCCGGGCCGATCCCAGCGGTTTGAAGCGGGACAGTCATCGGGCGGAAGGCCCCGCTCCTCCGAGCGAGCAGAGATCCTGGCCGGCACGGCCCCACCAAAGAGCGCGCCAACCTCCCGGCAACCACACGCTTCATTCGAGGATGAAGCCACGACCCCGACTGCACGGGCATTGCAGATACTCACTGACACTGTGTCGGATCTGAAGGCCCAGGTGGAGGCCAACGAGAGAAGGGCGGCGCGGCCGGTGGAAGGTGCGCGATTCAACGAGCGCATGGGCCCTTTCTCTCACCGAGTTCTGGAATCGGGGAGGTCTAGTAACCAGAAATCCCTAAAACTCACATACTCAGGATCCAGCTGCTCGTACCAGCATTTGGACAGTTTCCGGTCCCAGACATGCGCCAAGGGCTAATCCGACGCAGTATGCTGCAACATTTTCCAGGAAACCCTGTCTGGAGAGGCGCTCAGCTGGTTCTATGAGCTTCCGGCAAACTCCATCGAGGCGTTCGAGCAGCTGGCCGATCGGTTCGTAGGCCGCTTCATCCTCCGGGTCGAAGGAGCCCGGACATCGACCATCCTCTTCAACTGCATGCAGGCACCCGACGAGGAGCTGAGGACCTTTGTCAAACACTGGCAGACGGCGACGGCCGGGGTTCGGAACCTCGACAAGGGTATCGCCGAGATGGCGTTCAAACAAGGGCTCCGGCCGGGAAAATTTTCCTACGTCGTACGGGTGGAACTCCCGCAGGGGTATGACGAGTTGATGACAATGGCCATCAGGCATGCTCAGGCCGACCATGAAACGTACGGGCAGCACCTACTGAAAAGAAAACGGGACGAGCAGCACGAGGAGCACCCCCGGGAGGATCACCCCCCTCCCGGCCAAGAGGACAAGGCTAGCCACCGGACCGAGAACCGAGGTGCCCGACCGAGCCGGCCCAGCAGATAGTGGGGGCAACGGCAGTAGAGGCCCTATCACGACAAACCCCAGAACGAGCACAAACCGGCGCAGTACCGGTAAGAACACCCCCTGGCAATCGTGCCAGCAGAATGGCAAGAGGTCTTCACTACCCTAACCTCTTCATACGAAGACATCTTGCACGAAAACGGGAACATCATATCCCCCACCGCCCAGGAGAAAGTACCCAAAGGGGAAGCTTACCCCGGCGCAAACGGGCAAGCACTGCTCCTATCACGATGAAGCTACTCATCGGACAAACAAGTGCTTCGCTCTCAAGACAGCGGTGGAGGGTTTGATTAGCAACGGCCAGCTCCAGCGGTATATAGGGGAAAGGAGAGCAGACCCCGACCGGGAGCCGGGCCAGGCCTGGTAGGCACGCCCAAACCTCCAAGCGGTTAGTTTGGCATATCATCGGTTCGGCTGCTATAACATCATGAGATGTATGCCAACTATTTTGAGAAATAAAAATTCCACCGGTTCCGCTAGTGCAAGTGTATTTATATCCAAGGCATAATACAAACAAAAACCGTTTCGCCGGGTTTACAAAAAAAAAAAAGAGAAAAAAGGGAGAGCAAAGCAAAAATCTCAAGGAGCCGCGTTCCCCCCTTCAGCGGGCATTCCACCAACCTCTCCAGATGAAGCCGCTGCACCTTCCTCAGGCCCGCCTACCCCTTCCGGTTGCGCCTCGCCTACCGACTGCTCATGGATATCCGACTGCTCATGGATATTCTCATTAGCTCCGGCCTTCGGCATTCGAGAGGTATCCAGGTACCCCTTCTCTTCCTACTCCACGTAGGCGTCCGCAATACCCGATTCCCTGGCCTTCTCCAAGAACTCGAGGAACTGGTCGCTCTCATGATACTTGAGAACAACCCGCTGGTAAAGCTCCGGGTCCTCTTCTCCAGACACAGCGGCAGCGGCGGCGCGCGCAGCGGCAGCTCCCACCTAGAGCTCATCCACTTTTGCCTCCAGCTCGGCCCTCTCCTCTTCGGCCAGCTCCTTCTCCTCCTCGAGGCTCCGGACCCGCTCTTCCAGTTTGGCCACCTGCTTCTTGGCCCTCTCCTCCGCTCTGACCTTCTCCCGCTCCAATACGGACTTCTCTACTTCCAGACGCTCTCAGGCTTCTGCCAGAGCGGCCACCTGCCTCTTCAACCCCGGCAGCTCCTCGCTCGGATCCGGCTGGTACAGATTGTACAATAACTACACAACAATAGGGAGCCAATTAGACAAGCAGCAAAGGTAACGAGTTACGAGCAGTGCCATGGCACCGAGCAATTCTTACCCGGAGGACCGACTCCTTGCACTTTTGGCGGTTCTCCCCCGCCAAGGCTCCGGTGACCCCAGGCCTGTCCAGGCCAAGGCCAGCCACATCTGCCGCCACCTTCCGGAGGAGGGGATTCTCCAGACTCCCCCCCCCCCCCCGTTCCTCCGCAGGAGCGGGGCTACTCGGCTGACAGACAGAGTTTGGAGCAACGGCAGCCTTGTCCCCAGCGGAACTCGACGCACCACTGGTCACCTTGAGCCGCTTCGCCAAGTTATCACCTGACGACCGGCCGGTCAGCATCACCAGCGCGGAGGGAGGAACGTCCATGACCCTCCGCCTCTTCTCACCCTGGCCATCCGGTGAAGAAGATTGTGCGCCTGACCGGGTGACCCTAGTGACTAGCGGGACTGATCCCGGCCGGTACGGAATCCGGTTCACCCCACCAGGAACCTTTGGTGGCCCCCCGGTGGTCTTGCCATTTCCAGGTCCCGCCTTGGGCGCAGCAGAGTGACTTTTCACACGCCTCAGAATATAGGCGTCGCCCTCAACATCCATGGCCCTCGGTTCGGCATGAACGATAAGCCGACCGGACTCCTCGTCCACCGAGGTCCGCGAAAAGGCCTCACCTTTCTCCTTTAGACTTGAGAGAAGGTCTTCACCGTCCATGGATAAGGTATTGTCGGGTTTAATGACCGCCCGGGAAGATACACCTGCAGGACAAGCAAAACGTTAGTGTTTAAAAACTCGGCCAGAAGAAACGCCACCGCTAAACCTTGCTACGCACCAGGATCTCGCCCGAGACCGCAGTACTCCAACACCTCCCGCCGAATGAAGTTGGAAGAGCTTCGCTCGAGATCGTCCCAACATCCGAGTATAGTCGTAATCCTTTCCCGCTCCAACTCGGATAGTTCGAACGATTGGTCGCCAAGGGGCTGGAAGGCACCAGGAACCCGATACATTTTACTCCTCTTCTGCCACTTTCCCCCCGCCATCACCACCTTCTTCCTCCAGCTATTGTCTATCCAGGAAGGCATGTGGGTGATGATAGGCTGTAATTGTCGAGCGCTAAAGGTCAGACAACCCTGGGAGCCCCTCTTCTTCGAGAAGGATATTCTGTACAATGCCTGGAACTCATTCACCGTCGGCATACTCATCCCGGACAACTCGTACAGGCAACCGAGGCTCAGCAGCTTCCTCCACTGGTTCCCGGGAAGCTGCGCGGGAGACACCTGTAGGGCACTGAGCGTGTACTGCACGAAATCTGGCAGCAGGAGGGAAAACCCGTGGCGAAATTGGTCCAAGTGCACGGCAACCCAACCCGCCTCTGGGTTACAGGCCGATTCTCCGGGATTCAGCGGCCGTAACGCCACCTCATCGGGGATGCTCCACGTCTCCCGGAAGGCAGCAATCTCTTCGAGATTCATACTACCCTCCGGTTCATCACACACCACGGCTCCTTTCCCACTCCTGATGGTGTAGCTCACGGGCGGAGTGCTAGAAAAGCGCACCCCGTGCGGGATTTCCTCAGATCCCGAGGACCCGGAAGACGAAACCTCGCTCCGGGAGTGGTCAGCGGCTTCGGCATCCGGGGATTCCAAACCGAGCCAATCCTCCAGTCTCTCCTCATCGTCCACGACGGGATGCCTGTCGACCGATTCGGAAGTCCCATCAGAACTTGCAGAAGCCATTTAACCTAAGGGGAAGAAAACAAAACCCCACCGCTGGTCAGCAACAGGCTAGAACAGCGCCCTCTGCGGCTCTTCCCCAAGATTACCGCAGCCGCCCCACTCAAAACAACTTACTGTCGGCAACAGAGCCCCCCCCCCCCCCCCCCTCTCGCCGCAAAACGCCAAAAAGAAAAAGAAAAAAACACCAGGCAAAGAAAGCAAGACTTACCGATTATTATGCACAACCGAGGAAAGTCCGTCCTACGAAAACACCGAGCAATGGCAGGCAAAGAACAAGAATGCTTGGGGCAACGGATGTCGCAGGGCACCTCCACAAAGCTTTCGCCTGATTCCTCTCTAAACCTTCTCTTCGTCTCTCTGAGCCAAAGAACAAAACATAACTTATGAAGGAAGAGGAGGCCTTTTTATAGAGGGGTCCGATGTCCTAGGCACTTGTAATCCCCCCAAAACACGCAATCAAGGCAACTCAAACACCTGCGAATCCAGACCCTCCATCTCAGATCGCTCCCTACTGGCACGTGTCCCAGCATTGGTAAACTTCCCACGCCATCATAACTGACGGGACTGATGGGCTTCTTCCTTAAATGCATGTCAGCCACTTGTCCCGCCTACGAGCGACATGGAGGAGAGATGGAGCAGGAACCGAGGCGTCAAGCCCCCCCCTCACTTCCCCAAGGAGCCATGGCAGTTCACCAGTTAGGTATCATTCAACCGGCTGCATGGCATCTCCACGACAGCTCTCCGATTATGATTTTTCAACCGGCTCGAAGGCTTCTCTCCGGTTATGATCTTCCAACCGGAGCCATGGCAGTTCACCGGTTAGGTATCATTCAACCGGCTGCATGGCATCTCCACGACAGCTCTCCGGTTATGATTTTTCAACCGGTTCGAAGGCTTCTCTCCGGTTATGATCTTCCAACCGGAGCCATGACAGTTCACCGGTTAGGTATCATTCAACCGGCTGCATGGCATCTCCACGACAGCTCTCCGGTTATGATTTTTCAACCGGCTCGAAGGCTTCTCTCCGGTTATGATCTTCCAACCGGAGTCATGGCAGTTCACCGGTTAGGTATCATTCAACCGGCTGCATGGCATCTCCACGACAGCTCTTCGGTTATGATTTTTCAACCGGCTCGAAGGCTTCTCTCCGGTTATGATCTTCCAACCGGAGCCATGGCAGTTCAGCTCGAAGGCTTCTCCTAGGTTATGATCATCCAACCGGCTCCATGACAGCTCACCGGTTAGGTATAATTCAACCGGCTCCATGGCCTCTCACCGGTTAGGTAACATCCAACCAGCTTGAGAGCATTTCACCGGTTACGAGACATCCAACCGGCTCAATGGCAGCTCACCGGTTAGGTATAATTCAACCGGCTCCATGGCCTCTCACCGGTTAGGTAACATCCAACCAGCTTGAGAGCATTTCACCGGTTACGAGACATCCAACCGGCTCTATGGCCCCTCACCGGTTATGTATCATTCAACCGGCTCCATGGCATGACTCCGGTTATGAGAACATTCAACTGGCATGGGCTTTATACACCCGGGCGAGTTTACATCTAACACATGTACTCTTGTCCAGCAGGATAAAAACCCTGCATCGCACTGAACTGCGATCAAAATGGGGATTCAAGGCGAGACTTGTCATCTCAACGCCTCCCCACCGGGCAAATTATTTCTCTGATCCAGAACTCTCCCCGTAGGCACGTCGCCCAACGCTTATTCCAACACAAGCTGGGCTGAGCCACCGGGCCCCTCCCGGCCTGCCATTGGCAGCAATTTCGCCTTGGGGGACTCGTTCCGATATGGCAGAACGCCCGGTCGAGTTCCCAAGCACTCTCCGACTCGATACGGTATGGGGGTCCACCGGTCGGTTCGCCAATTTCGCCTTGGGGGACTCGTTCCGATATGGCAGAACGCCCGGTCAAGTTCCCAGGCACTCTCCGACTCGATACGGTATGGGGGTCCACCGGTCGGTTCGCCAATTTCGCCTTGGGGGACTCGTTCCGATATGGCAGAACGCCCGGTCGAGATCCCATGGTCCACATCTATTGCATGGCAGATTTCAACGCCCCATTATCATTCCATGCACTCTCCGGGTTTCACCCCGCTCCACATCTATTGCATGGCGGATTTCAACACCCCATTATCATTCCATGCACTCTCCAGGTTTCACCCCGCTCCACATCTATTGCATGGCGGATTTCAACGCCCCATTATCATTCCATGCACTCTCCGGGTTTCACCCCGCTCCATATCTATTGCATGGCGAATTTCAACGCCCCATTATCATCCCATGCACTCTCCGGGTTTCACCCCACTCCATGCTCATGGCACGACAACACTTGAGCACAATACCATTTGTATTGCAAGCATACTCATAACTATCGCACATCATCATTAACAGGTACTCACCACGCCTACTCTGACCGAACGCCCGGTCACGCCCAATCTTCAATACGGACTTGGGGGACTGGGTACCGTTGGGTTGGCAACTGCGGGTCTGCGGGACAGAAGCGAGACATATTAAGTCCCCATTCAAGATTGCACTTGACCGGGAACTTGGGGGACTTGTTGACAGTAGCCACAGAGGGGCTACAACAGGCCCACAGACCCGCAACCGGTGCACCCGGGGCCAGCCTAGGGCCCGGAACCGGATCGCCAGCACCCGGAGCCGCGGTCCAGAAGTCTACCTTGCGACCAGGGACCCGGGGACCGGGGGCGCCAGCCTGCCAAAGAGGTCACCAGAGCTGCCCTTTGGTGTACGAACAGAAGGAAGCCAGTCCCACATCGAAGAGTGAGGCCAGACCTCACGCTCGGCCACCTATATAAGGGCCTCAACTACCCTCATCAATAGGTAACTGATCTTTCATATTGCTTATCATACGTGCTTAAGTTATCTATTCATCCCACTGTACTAACTTAGGCATCGGAGAGGAGAAGACCGGCCCACCCGGTATTCCCCTTAGTAAGCAGATTTACAGGAGATCACACTTGGATTCATCTATCTCTGCCAGGCCTACGGGTTTTAGGTACGAACACCATTCACATTTAAAAGACGACAATTTTCGGTTAAACCGTGTTATGCAATGACAATTAATAAAAGTCGAGGTCAATCATTAAATCAAGTTGGAATATATTTATCAGAACCAGTTTTCTCTCATGGACAATTATACGTCGCCACATCAAGAGTTACGTCAAAAGAAGGTCTTAAAATTCTGATAAATAATAGCGATATATGATATACCGAATAATTATACAAAAAATATAGTTTATAGAGATGCATTACCAAATATTAAAAAAAAAAACAAAAGAAGACCGGTTTGTTCAATGTTTAAAATAAAAAAGCATGATGAACCGCTACTTCACATGTGATAATGAGATAGACCTTATCCTTTGTTGATATGGCTTTATCTTTTCAACTCTTCCTCCTTTATAGAATTCTACATATCCCACCCACACTAAATTCTTATCTCCCTACTTCCTTCTCTCATGTTTTCCACCGTTCCGTTCATTCCTATCTTACATCAAAATCAGGCCCAAAATCAGCAAAATACAGTGGAAAAGCAAGGTAGTCAAAGCATATATGGCTGCATCAAGGTAGTCAAAGCACTACACGAACAAACTCTCAGATCCACAAATACAGTGGAAAAGAAATGTGAAGTCACTGTTCACAACCTGAGGTATGAATTCTACCAAATTTTCCATCCAACGTTTATTAAGAATTTTCTAAATGACACTAACCTAATTTCACATACATAAAATGCATAAGGGAATTCCTGAGAATCACTCTTTGGGGAGATCACGCTAAATCATTTGACATGGAAACCCTGCAACAATCACCCCCTCCTGTACTTGCTGTGTTTACAGCCTTAAAACTTGGTGAATATGACAGTAAGTACAAATTTTACACCACTGACTATTATTTTATAGCCGCCAACCATACATATTAACCTACTAACTCAATTTGAAGGATGTGTTGTGGCCACAAACTCAAATCATACATGCGTTTTCTTCAACCCGCCCCTTCCTATGGCAGACCAATACAAGATTGAGTGAGTCTTCTTCTCTTTCACTTTCTAAGATTGCATTGATTTCCATACCATACCATCATTATTTTCTAAACTTCCTTTCTGTCTTCAATACCAACTCCCAATCAACGAGTTCATAAATTCAGACATCTGCATAGCTTTCCCACAAACTTTTGTTTCTGTTTTCAATCCGACTATAAGTGCTACTATATTGTATAAGATATATTTATTATAAGTGAAAATTGATCTGTATCAAGCATTAGTTTAAAACTCATACATAGTTGTTTTCAAACAATTTAATTGAATTACATCTTTTCTTATACATTCTCCAAACCATGAGACACGGTGGAAATAATCGGCGACTACCAAATAGCTGGAGAACTTAATCAGGAAAAGCGCGTAACTGTGTTGGAATTAACTGCACTCAATCCACAAGAATACATGGTACTGATATAAAATATTGTTTCCATGCATTTGATAAATCTAGCATTTACATTGTTATCTAACCAAGTCTTTTATATTTTAATAGAGTAAAACTGTCCGGTACAGCGCTGAAATCCTAAAATTTTCAGAAAATGGCTGGTGGTATAGAACCTGCCCAATTTATGGGTGCTACAGACAACTGTAAAAAATAGAAGAGGAAGGCAACCGATATAGATGTGTGAAACATGAGCTACAAAAACCGATAAATAAGTGAATGCTAAAATATTACAGTTCCAGTTTTAATATTTCAATTTAATCAGATGTTGGTGTTTTGCCTCATGTCAATTTGATGAGAACCGTGAGGCTCACACAAATAATAACCCTACAATCGTTAGTAGTATAGAAATAAGTAGGGATCGTTCTAGCCGGGAATTAAGGGTACCTGAAACATGAGAATGTTACAACAAATATAATCACAAATATTCACATATTTACATGTTTGAAACGTCACTCGGGGATGATAGAGATCGGCAGCACAAGGCTGCCCCTAAACCAATACACGAAATTAACGCATGAAATAAAATCCTAAGTTACTATGTACAAATTGGTCGACATTCTTCCACAAATCACTAGCACGAAAACACTCAAAACACATAGAAAATTGATAAGACAAGACACAGCAAGAGCAGATAATATCCTAGACTCGACTTAGTTCCAACCTAATTAACTCCTTATCAGTTTACTAATCGATTAAGACTCTCAAGTACTTCAAGATTAACTTCTCGTCTAACCCTAAAGTTATACTAAACACATTTGAGAACACTTATCGTCGAAAACAAACATGCAAAGCAATTAGGCACAAGGTCTTTTTAGTTGGAAACATATCAATCAAGCAAGGCGTCACCACTTCTTATTAACATGCATAGTCGTTTAAACCACTCTAATCCTATTTATGTTGACGGATATAAGACCAATACTCAAAACACATCGTGAATATGCTAAGTACCAATCTTTGAGGCACACGGATTTAAGGACTAAACCAAGACCGAATTTATATAATCAAAGTGAACATGCTTACCGAACTAATCCTATCTTTTTACTTCATATTTTCATTATAGGTTAGCATGCAATTCGAAACTTATCTTTGAAAATCTTTATTAAACTCATAAGAATAAAATTAACATGCATCATTATAAAACCAAATTCACAATCTTTTTTCACATAGACATGAAAACACAATAACCAAACATACACATGAGTTTCATAGACAAAACTACACATAACTACATAAAAACTATTACAAACCAAAAGTAGGGAGTGGATCACACTTTTGCAGACACCTTGATAACTTGTACTCGTGTGGATCCTTGATGGAATGAGGCTCGGTGGCTGCTGGATGAAGGGTGGAGAATCGGCAGAAGTTTTGTGGTGGTGGTGGTGGTGGTGGTTTTTTTTGTTTGTGTTTTTATGTAGGATCTTTGGCTGAAAATTGGTAGAGCTTTGGCTAGGGTTTTTGCTTTAGAATGTGACAAGTTTTTCTGAGATTTCATTGGCTTTATATAAGGGAAAAGCCCTAGGGTTGCCGGCAACACAAGGAAAGGAAATTCATTTTCCTAGTTGGCTTATGTTTCCTTGTGGGAAAAACATTGCATTCTTGGACTTCTTTTTCTAAATTTTCTTCATGGCATGGACTGCATATCTTTATGGACTTCTTATGTGGACTTGAAAACTCCTTGTGATGAACTTGATCCATGGAAAAATGCCCCAAATCTGCACTAATGCAAAACCGGCAGCAATGCTTGCCTACCGGCAGCATTTTCCTAGTTCGACTAGGATAGCTTCATTCTTCATGCTTTTCCATATTGTCTTGGCTTGATGTCTTCTTCTATTCTTCAATAAGCTTGGAAAATCTTCAAATATGCAATTGTATGCCAAAATGTCCATCGAAAACAGAAACAAAGGAAAAGAGGCAGAATCATGGCTTTCTCGGCTGGAATGACCTTACTCCAGTAAATCTGGCATAACTCTCTCCTCAGAGCTCCGATTGATGCGATTCTAAATCCCTGAGAAACTAGACTCGTAGAGATTTCACCATATAAAAGGGCTTCCTCATATTCTAAGTGAAACGTCCGGAATAAAATTTTGAAGTCAGGACACAGTCCCAAGAACAATCCTGGAAGTCCCTAGATTGTTTTGCTCAGGCTGCCAAGTTGCAGCCATCTTTTGGTTAACTTCCCGAACTCCGATTGATCTGAAATTTAGAAACAAAACACTTTAGCAAGTCAATTATATGCATACCAAATTTCATTAAATTTGGAAAAGTTTTCCACTCGTCTCAGAATCACGAAAAAGACATATTTTACATTATTTTCCAGATTTCTCAAACTTAGTCATTTTTCAGATAATTAAGCACATATTTCCAAAAATCTACCAAATGTACTCTAAACTAAATTATGACTCTATCTTAGATAAATAAGGGTTAAACAAAGCATAAACGAGGGCATAAACATATTAATATCGTCGCACATTGTGCTCCTATCACAATTCAATTATATTCCCTAATCTGCAACTCATTATTATGAATTGAGTATTCTGTGCATCAAGGTTGCATTTAAAGTTTTAACTTCAGCTATACATTATTCAAAATTTTAAGATGAAAAATTTGCAAACTACTTATAACAGAGTGTCTTTACACCTTAGTTTACCTGAATATACTTGAAATAAACCAATCTTATGAACATTATACTTTGCAATACTTATACAGCTACAGGGTGAGGATGACAATTAAAGATGAGCTATGTTGGGCAACATTAACTTTGATAGGAATACAAGCTGAACAACTTTTTAACAACATGTGTGAAGAACTTTTGGCAAAGAGGAGATATGAGACTGAACAGTCACTGCCTGAAGAGATAGTAGACACAGTCGGTCAAAAACACCTATTTGAAATCCAAATTAAACTCAACCACGAGCTGGTGGTTAAAGGCATCACTCCAAACCCTATAGATGCGGAACCAACTGCCACAACACCGAACCAGCCGTACTCGGATAAAAAGAGGATATCTGAATCAAGCCGGAGGTCGTTTTTCAAACCAGATTCAGAAAAAAAAATTTAGAAGATAAACATATTAATCTGTTACATTGACAATTATTTTAATTTCTAAACTCTATACTTAAATTGATAATTCATACGTATCTAGTCTTCCATTCTAAAAACCATATTCTTTATAAAAATCTCCTATAATTGATTATACTATAAAAATTAGTTTTATGGTTGATCTGATTTTGAACATACTTTTGACAAGCAAGAAGAGACTGCATCATCATCAAGCATGCAGCTGAAGAATAAAAAAGAATGATTTAATATTAATGACCTTTATAACTGCTGCGATATAACATCTTCTCTTTTTGACAACAGCCTGTTGACTGCCTGGAGTTTTTGACTAACAATGATCCGTAGGAGCGTTTACTTTTGGTGCACAATATCGGATCAGTCTCCAGTGTATGACACGGCTATTTTTGCCAAATGAAAACAGTTTTTCTAAGCTTTTGTATAATGTATATTTGTAGTAATCATAATATGATGTATATTCTCATCAGACCATATTGTATATTATAATGTGAGTTATATATCTTAAATTACTAAAATTTGTATTAGTATTAATTCGCTATTTAGTTTGTATATTGCAATTGAAGCACCCGCGGCTGGCCGCGGGCAACCTTTCCTTGTACGAAACAATTTCATACATTCAACTTCGGAAACTAGGCAGTGAGGCTAGTAGCAATCTCGTTGGCCACAGTGCTTGGGAGAGTCAGATGACAAAATTTGGAAAACCAAAGTCAACTAGGAGACCCAAGGTGGCTACGTTAAGAAACAAACCCCATAGATATATACTTGGTAGAACTGAATATAGTTCAACTTAAAGCTGCCTCACATTTTGACATGTTCAGAAGCCAATGTTCAAGGTTTCAAAAATCTCGACTCTTCCCACACACTCTCTTTCTTGTAACTCTTAAGGAAATGTATGTAGCTGAGATGCAGCGAGTATTAGAAATGGACACTTGACATAATATTGCATTACATGAAAAAGAATCCTATCAAGCTAAAACGAAGAGATCCAGTAATCCATTTAATCTGAAAACCCAAATGATATACTGAAGAGTAAACCACAGTGTGTGATGTGTAAAAGTAAATTTGGAGCCTATAAGCCTGCAAAGCCACTGCTTGCCAGGAGACAAGGGACTTTGACCATGCCACTGATGAGTGAATAACGGAATTAGCCAAAGCATGGTAGAATAGTAAGCTGTAGGTTCCCAAAAAAATAACTGAAAACCAGGTCCATTACCAACACAGGCACATCAACAAGTTACAGTAAAGAAAAATTTATTAATAACATTAATAAGTAGGCTCAAATTATTTATGACAACTTTTTACATTGTAAGCAACACTCTGTCGACCAAACTCGTGCTACTAGAAGCTCAGTGACCGATGTGGACATTTGGTTAATGCTTCCCTCGTGCACACAAGCACACACAATGCCTCTGGACTAAAGCGTAGAGGAATTTCTGGATTTGTGCATCTTCTCATCTTGAGAAGTCGCAGGAGGCAATGAAGAGGATGAGACAATTGCATGATAAGATGACGAAGCAAGTTGAGCCGTAGCTGGAATTGCACCACCTGTATATTTTTTAAATGAATTAATGCCATACAGTCAGTAAAACATGATGAATGGAAATACATAATATCTTATCCCATTCGACATATATAATCAAATCGGATAGCTGAACACATGATCCACATGTTTCTGACTTGAGCTACTACTCACATTTCAGAGTGGTAAGTTATCTTTAGGAGGCTAAAGTAAGCAGACGGAAGCGAATTTAACCTTTACATCAATGATACCATATTAATTTTAAAACCGGAGTTCATCTTGATCACATAAAAATAACTTCTCCAACAATTTTCACACCCATAACTTTAGGTGAAATGTGGAAACAAATCAAAGGCACACCATTATCACAATAAATAAAGAATGTTAACTAACCTGCCAAACCGGCACAAGCTGAAGAGAATACAATCACGGGGGGAGCCTTCAGTTGAAAGGAAGATTTATGTCATTCACCGTATAAAGTACTGGTAAAATTTTGAGCATACTCATAGCACAAAAAATTAAAATGAAAATCAGAACACATATAAGCCCTCTATGGCTTCAGGGCTTGTACAGAGATGAGATATCCATGCATGGAGATATCGAAGGTTAAATTGATCCTCTAACTGCTAGAAAAAAGGCTAGGGAAAGTATGATCTATTTTCACTCCTCTTCAGCAATAAAGGCTATGGAAAGACTAAGTTGTTACTCGCCTTCTTGGCAAGTTTTATTCTGTGTAGAAATTCGGTACCCTAATTCAAGGTAGACAAGAAACCTATAGAAGGCCTCTGAATGCCTTACCAATTGAAATTACTCTTTCAGTACAAAATTGTAGTGCTGACCACTAAAGCTGATGCACAACTGCATAATATATGGGTTTGTACCAGATATGACAACCAACAGACTTCAGTACCTTCAAGTTACGTTATTATTCTTCCATTCAACATTAAATTTGATCCTCAGCATATTGCTCTAAAGTTTCAGCCTTACATGTCATATTTTCTCCTTGACTTTCAATTTACGAATTTACATTTTCAATAGATATAAGATTAACTGGAAACAAATTCTAAAGTTTCAGTTTTCCAATTTAATATTTAGAAAAAACATTTCATATGACAAGGACATGTCTATAACAAATGAAACTTACACCAATGAAAAAATGTAACCACATAGGTCCTTTTACGCGTCTCTGAACAATAGGCATCACTGCAGGCCAAAAACAAAACAATAAAGATAACTTCGTTATAACCATTACTAATAACTCTCACTTCCAACACCTGAGAACAAATATCACACTAGAGCTTATGAAAGATCAAATGTCAAAGGTTTGTGTGCATGCATGCCTACTCTGAGACATAGATGTATTTATATAAGGAAAAGTGCAATAGATAAAGATGTTGAAAGGTGTCTCATATTAGTAATATGAGACACAAATGTAACTAGCTTTTCAGCCAGCTGGTGCAAAACCATTGTATTCACTCTTTTTCAGTTTTGCTCTACTTCTAATGAATATAAGAGAGTTCCTGTTGTCACGCCCTAAAACTAAGCTGGTAATTCTGTGGGCTGAGTGAGTTTAACCCGATTTGTATTCTTAAGCTTTAGTCTGGTTACTTGCCCTACTCACGATTGACCGATACAATTAGAAAGAATTTCTATAAAATAGGAGTAGTGGGAAGATTGTAATTCACCTCCATATGAAACGCTGTCCTCAAAATTATGAACAGAAGTACTATATTGTAAACCCTTATCCTAAAACGTGAATCCCAACAACCCGTAATTTCCGAAGTCATAGACAATCAGTGATTTAAACCTTGTCGCCAGAATTTGTGATATTCCCCCTTGGATCCAATATCAATTTCTAAGATTAGAAGACAATAAATACACAGTTGATAGTCAAGGTAATATCACGTTTCACCCTTCCTGAATATAGCAACCTCAGAAAAGTATGTTGTTGAGTTCATGAGAACCCTTCTAATCGACAATAGAGTTGCTGCATCAACTATAGATTCATCAAATATCACTATCATTTTCATTACAAAATAATAGCATTATTGTGCCAATGCTCTGTACAATTAGTTGGATATGACATGCCCTTTTCCTACAAACCTATTGATACTGAGAATTAAGAAAAAGTAAGAAATAAATTATATCCCACAGATTCTACCATCCCCAAAAGCTTATTAGAATTTCATGTTGTAAAAGAAATTAAAATGATAATTTAAATTACGAAAACATAACCATGCAAAAACTACATAGAGAAAGCAAGACAAGCAAATATAGAATATATTTTTACCATAATTGAATCCATAAAAAGCACTTGCTGTACCACCAACAGCGGAGCCAATCTGTACCATGATAATCAGTAGTCCAAATTTCAGTGTAAGAAAAAAAAATTCTAAAGATGTAAGCGGTTGGCAAAAGAAATAATACCATCGAGAAGCTATCTCTGATAAGAGGTGGAACTGTCCACGCACTAGTTTCCATCTCTTTAGAAAGAGGACCGGCACAATGAGGACATCTAATATTAGTTTTAGGAGTTGAACCAGCCATTCCCTATCACTCTGAGTAAAGTCTTCAGAAGGAACCTTGAGTATACTGATGTACGGTATAACAGGCAGTTTGGAATCCCAGTCTGACTTACTAATCTCTACAGATGCTCATAATAGGCTGCAGGACCCCAGAAAGGTTTCAGTGGCGAGCTTTAAGACGCTGGATCTAAGCAACTAAAGCCTGTGAAAAGTCTAATCTGTTAGTTTATATTTTCATGAGCTTCAAAAACTAAATTAAAGTAAGGATACAAATTATATTCTGTTGCTTTTCAAGCCAATTTAAGATGTAAAACAACATGTAACAACTCATCAGATAATTCATGACTCTTTTCAGCATCAATCTCTTATCTGGAGAATCTGAGCCTTTTTCCTGTTTAATCAAATTTGGGGATTCATAGTCACAAATCGAAACTGGGGAGAAATAATAGCATTTTCAGATAAGAAATTGAACTATCAAAGAAGATGGGTTTAGAATTTTAGATCAATGTAGATTTTGAGCCAAGTGTCGTTCGGACTAGAACTCACGGGGGCATGAAAAAGTACAGCCATAGGAATAACTAACTGCGGGAAACACAATCAATTGCTTGAATAGCATCTGTTCATCACTTTCTACTTTTTTGCTTGATTTTTTTAAATTCAAGTATACATAAAGACCTTACCAATTTGGCTTAAACTTTGATGATATGAAGACTCAACAAACCCTGTCCCACAAATAATCCATCTCCTTACCAACAGCAATCTTAAGAACCCTCATATTACATTTCATACTAATCACCTAATAGACTGCCCTCACAGCACATCCCTAAGTGTTACTTCCTTCTTCTAGTTAAGAAACTGCTCCTCACATAAGCTAACATGGTATATGAAGTTGAAATATGTTAGCCTTTACCATAAAATAAATAAATAGGTCATCCACACTTCCTGCTCCACTTCTGAACAAATAAAACATCTTTTCCTCTGAACCATGTCAACAAGAGTCAACCCTACCATGAGCTGTAAATATAGAGAAAACCTCAACCTTGGGAGGCACTTTTCCATCAGAAGAGAACAGAAATGAGTGGGGGCACATCTGCTGCCTTAATTAGGATTTAGAAGGAAACCCCTATGACTCGAATTTCCAACTCCTACCTACATGAGTGTGGGAATATATTCTCTAAACAGGATAACAAAGAAGTAAACTCACCCACCTCCTGATCATTTAGATTCATCTAAACCAGAAGTCTCAACCAAAGGGACAAAAAGAAGAATTTACCCATTCTAGCAAGCAAATCAATCCTTGACTTTGCATAACAAAATCATTAGATAATTAGCCACATGCGACACCATTCTTTACGTACTAAAAGATAACCTGTTTAGAGTTCCACGTGTTCCAAACACAGACTGAATCATCATTTTCAACGACAAGGCACGGAGAAAAACAAAGCGTGCTTCCAATTAACTAAAAGATTATACACACCTGCTATACTATGAATTAAATTCGTTCCTGCTTTTTTACTGTAACCTACTGCTAATCCTTCTTAGCCATTATTGTTTCAAAAGATCAGTCACCATTATCTTTCTTAACATATCTGATCGAAAACCACAGATAAGGCAATAAAAACAATTCATGAATGCCAGTAAAATCATACACAGGAGCTATGATTCATGGCATTCAATCACTCAAATAGATGGAGTAGTAATCATTTGTCGATTTAAATTCTAACTTTACATCTCAAAGATCAGAAAAGTCAAGGGCACATAAAAAAAACACTCGTTTCATCAATCTAAAGGTTAAAGCTTTCTCCACTGATCACAACAAAGAAACGAAACTCTGAATCATATCATGCAAAGGGGCAAATTACATAAATAAGCCAGGAAGGAAGAAGATAATTCCAAATTTGCAAGAGAGAAGAAGAAATAGAGATTGAGAAGGTTATAATGAAGAACCTGGTGACAACAAAGAGACTCATGGTTTTTCGGAGAGAGAGAGAGAGAGAGAGAGAGAGCAAAAGAACGATGGGATTAATTTTCCCTTGGGCTTTCTGAGAATCTCAGCTTTTTGTAAACAGGAAGAGTTATATGTAGATTCCTTTTCCTTTTCTTCTCTTGAACTTGATTTTTTTATTTTTAACTAGCCCTCCAGACAAACTTAATTGCCAGAGTCACCAGGTGACCAAAGATTTTGTGACTACTTATTCTTATATTCAATAATAAAATTCGTACTTAGATTCAATAATAAGATTTTTTTTTTCTTTATTTAGATCAAAGAAATGAATTTGAATTGTTATGAAAACTAAAGGCTGTCAGAAGTCAAATATGCCAATATAAGATGCAAAAAAACACATAGCAACCCCATGAGAAAATGCAGGACTCTTTTCAACATCAATCTCTAATCTGCAGAATCCGAGCTTCTTCCTTTTAATTCAAATTTAAGTCACAGTCAAAAATCGAAATGTGGGAGAAATAATTGCATTTTTAAATAAGAACTTGACCTGTATGAGAATACGGGTTTGGATCAGTGTCAATTTTGATTAGTTTGAGTAAACGAAAACAATGAAAAGAATAAAAGGTAAGAGAAGAGGAAAGAAGGACATTGATGGGTTATATATAGCCGCGTTCGACATACACTCCAACATGATGTAGAACCCTATGAGCCAGTAAATGCTTCCATGCATAATCCGGAAAATTGTGGGAAACAACTATAGGAGATAACTACCAACCCAGAGAAAGAAAAACAAACTACCCTTCAAATGGCTAGCATGATCACTCATTATGGATTATTCAGGGTGAGAAAGCAGATGATTTAGGAGTCGATGAAGTTGCTGATCTGTGTAAAGACAGAACCCCGCGAATAATTTACATACAAACTATTTAGATTAAACCAAGCTGATTTTGATGGGAAGCTAATAGAAACAGTACACTGACAACCCAAAGTAGTATTCATTCTTGTTTGGTCTTGCTAAGGTTTAAGGTAAACTTATTTCTAACACAATAAAAATTTGGAACTCAGAAGAATCAAAAGTTGCTATGTGATGATAAGTATTTTTCCCACACTAGCTTTGACTATAGCCAACGCACATGTATCATGGCATAGAAATAATCACAACCTTGTTACCTAAATTGTCTGAGAAAACCAAATCCCAATCAAATTCAATACAAGGGTACATGTAATAACTCACAAATGAAACAATCAGCCCCAATCAAACTTTGTAATACATTTTGTTGGAGCTATAGAGTCATCAAAAACAGAGAAGACGAAGAACACTGAGAGAAATTTTAAGGAGATGAGATTTCGAACCTGGTGAAGAGATTCAGACCCCAAAGCTTTGGTTTTCGAAAGCTGAGAGCCACTCAAACTCAAACGACAACTACTGAATAATAAGACAGTACTGACAACAAAAACAAAAACAAAAACAAAACATCAAACAATCGAAACAAATGAAGAACAGAACTGAGGCAATTGATACATACGAAATTCGTGTTTTGTACCTTCGCAGTCTTCAAGGTTTGAGGGAGGCGTGGATTCGTTAAACGGAAGAAACTTGTATTTGTCCATGTAAATTACGGATTACGGAAGAGCTTTCACCGTAATACTTGTTTTTTTGTTTTTTTTTTTTCCTTCTTTACGAGGTTTTTACGGATAACTACATTTTTGAGCTCATAATTACTAATATCAAGTCTTTTTTTTTAAATTACCACTATCAGATTTCTATTTATTTAACTAACAGAATCTGTTAAATAGTAATTACGAAATTACTCTTTTACTTTTTTTATCACATTATTGAGGGTCAATAGCATAACGCGATTTTGAGAGTCAATAGTATTACGCGATTTTTTGGATCAATAGCATTATGTGATTTTTTATGGTCAGTAGCATTACACTGAATGTAAATATATATTTTAGGATATGTCAATTGCTAATAACCTCATAAATTCTCATAAATTAGCATAACACTACTGACCATCCAGATCTGCAGTAGTGTCTTAAAAAAGGTAATTTTGTTATTTATAAATTAACGGATTCTGTTAGTTATGGATGGAAATCTGCTAGTGGTAATTTTAAAAATCAATCTTACTATTAGTAATTATAGGCTGAGAATTGTATCTATTGGTAATTCTTTAAACTTTTTTTTGCCTTGTTTCTCCTTTCCTTTTAATCCTAGCCATAAACTAGATTTCCCTCACATATGT